>JACCID010000125.1:0-395376 GCA_018906775.1 Sycophila sp. Sp_5
CTTCGGACACTGATTCGCGCGGAACACGCCTGGCTCCGCGCACACCGAGCAAAAGAAACGGCCCGGGTACAGCTCAAAGAGCTCCCGGCGCCGCTTCTCCTTGGCGTCTGCGTCGACGCGGGCCTGGAAGTTGGCGAGGCGTCTACGCTCCTCCGCCTCCTCCTTCTTCCTCTCGGCGGCCCGGTTGCGGCGGCGCTCCTCCTGTCGCCGTCGCTCCTCCTCCAGTCGCCGCCGGTTTGCCTCCATGGCGGCCCTTTCCCGGTCTTCTTCCGCCTTCTTCTTATGGTGGGCCTCGTACACCTCGTCGTAGGCTCGACGAGATGCGGCCAGGCCCGCCTGCTGGGCGCGAATCTCACGAGGCTGAGGGAGGCGCGCGCCATCTCTCCGCCAGCTCCCCTCAGCCCCCTCCGTTACAGCCCAGGAGTGCCGGTGGGCCTCCTCCAGCTGTCCGATGGCCCACCGATAGTCTTCGATGGAGGAGCGGAGCCAACTCTCCAACTCCTCCAGGCCTCTCTGCGGCGGAAAGGGGCCGCTGCTGAAGGGGGGCGCGTCCTCGGCGCCTCCTCGCTGAGATGATTGGGAACGGAGCTCCTCTCCGTCCCCCTCCTCGGCGACGCTCATCGTCATCGAGGCCACGGCCCCTGGCTCGGGGACGTGGGTCGCCGTAGGGAGCGGGTGGCCTCCTGGCCACTCGCTTCGGCGTTTTCGCAGGCGGCATTGCTGCACGCTCGCTGTCGCGCAGGGGACCTCCTGGTCCTCTGCTTGATGGGAGGCGGCTTCGCCGCACGCCTCCGTCTCGCGGGCGACCTCCTGGTCGCTCGCCTCAGTCCCTGACCGGCTCGACGGGGATTGGGACTCTTCCCCAATCGCCTCCGTCGCCTTGGGGTCCCCTCCAGGGTGCCCCCGGTCAGGAACTCCGTGGGTGCTCCTCAGCGTCCTCGCTGAGGAGACGGGCGATGCCCTCCTCCAGCTCGTAAGGGTCCATCTAGGAAAGGGACAGAAAGAAAAAGAGGGATGGTGAGGAATGGCTCTCAGAGTCGGTTTCTTTCCTGTCAACCGTTGTCTTCCTCGCGTCTTACGTTTTGGCCGCGCTGGCCTTGTTCTTAGAACCGGGTGGACGACCCGGTCCTCGCCTTCCCGTCGCGTTTCTAACTTGCGTGACGGCGTAGGACGCTTTACGCGGGCGTCCGCGTTTGCGCTTTACAGGTTTTTCCTCGGGCTGGGCGCTCCCAGCCTGGGACGCTTGCCCGCTGGCACCGCTCTTCTTCTCATCAGCCTCTGCTGATGGAGTCGTAGGCGCATCCACACGACTCCCGCCTTCCCACGGAGGTCGGGCGCTGGTCTCGACGTCCTCTTCTTCAGCAGGAACGTCTGCGCCGGGGATGTACGGTTTCATCTGTTCTGAGTGGATCGGACCCACTGTCCGTCCACTTTGGTCACGCAACGCGTACGTGTTGCTGCCCAAGATTTCCGTAACATCCTACGGTCCGGCAAACTTCGGAGCTAGCTTCCCAGCTACTCCTTTTGCCGCATTGGAAAGGACTTTATTCCTTTTCCATACGAGATCTCCTACTTTGAAGCTCTCTTCACGTCGGCCCGCGTTATAGTAACGCGCCTGTCGATCTCGTTCCCTGTCGGAATTCTCCGCTGCCATGTCGTGGACCTCGGAGAGATTCCTCATTCGGAGAGCCCATTCTTCTCGAGCCTCCTCTTCGTTTTGTTTCAGTATATCAAGCATCTGCCTGCTATACTCCGAGTCTAAGGGCTTCGGATGCCTACCGTAGACGAGGAACGTAGGTGTCATTCCTGTAGCACTACTCTTGGAGTTGTTGAACGCGTGAACGAGCTCTGTAAGATGCTCGTCCCAGCGATCATGATCATCTTGGATGAAAGCCATGATCATCTGCTTCATCGTTCGGTTAACCCTTTCGACAGGGTTAGCCTGCGGATGGTACGGGGGCGTCGTTTCATGACGTATCCCCTTTTTGTTCAAAAAACCGTCGATCGTTCGGTTTTTGAACTCTGTCCCGTTGTCGGAGAGGAAGACTTCGGGTGTTCCAAACCGGAGACAGATGCGTTCTGTAAACTCCGCCAGTATGGCTTCGCCTGTGACGCGGTGGAGCGGAATCACTTCCACCCACCGTGTGAATAAATCCTGAAAAACTAGGATGTATTCGTACCCTTTACTCGTCTTGGGTAGCGGGCCCATAATGTCACCTGCGACATACTGCCAGGGTCGTTCGATGACCCTGCGGCCCATGAGTCCCGTCGGCGGCCTTTGCTCAGCCTTTATCTGCTGGCAAGTCTGGCATTGCCGCACGTAATTGGCGATGCACGCATCCATACGTGGCCAATAATATTGACGGGCAACTCGTGCGAGAGTCTTCTCTCGCCCCAAGTGACCTGCTGTGGGGCTATCATGACACTCTTTCATGATATCCCCTTGTTTTTCTAGAGGAACGACGAGCTTCCAGGCCTCGTCGTCCTCCCCCAGGATTCCTTGCATAAGTTGGTCGGGGTTGTAATAAAACAGTCTCCCCCCGACCCACTTCATCTTTGGATCGGTGAGTGGTTCCTCTTTGGCTTTCTTAAGCTGTTGGAGGTACCACTCATCCTAGGAATTTCCCGTCCACGAGACACCTGCCACTGGTGTCTCCTCGCCCTCCTCCTCGTACATTCGAGAAAGGGCGTCTGGGACATTGTTGAGCGCGCCTTTCCTGTGCTCAACAGTGAATTGGTGGCCTTGCAGCTCCAAGGCCCACCGCGCTAGTCGCCCTGTCGGACCACTCAGTGTGCGCAGCCAACGCAGACAGCTGTGGTCCGTGACTACGCGGAATGCGTAGCCTTCGATGTATGGGCGAAACTTCTTTATCGCCCATACTACAGCGAGACACTCTCGTTCTGTCACGCTGTAGTTCCTCTCGGCAGGTGAAAGGACGCGGCTGGCGAACTCCAGTGCTCGCTCTTTGCCGTCTTCAAACTGAAGTAGAACTGCTCCGATTCCTGAGTCACTTGCATCTGTTTGCACAACAAACTCATTTTTGAAGTCGGGGCGTTGCAAGACTGGTGCGGAGGCTATGAGAGCCTTTATCCGCTCGAATGCGGAGTGCTGTACTTCAGTCCACTCAAACTTACGCTCCTTCTTGGTTAGTTGCGTAAGTGGTTTGGCAATCGTGGCGAGGTTGTTCAGGAACCTCCTGTACCACGATGCCATGCTTAAGAAGCGCCTTAGCTGCTTTACGTTCATAGGCGGCGGATACTCCAGTACCGGCCTTAGCTTCTCTGGGTCAGGGCGGAACCCGTCTTGGTTCAGCACTACTCCCAGGTATTTTACTTCGCATTGGCAGAAGTGGCTTTTCTGCCGATTGATCGTTAGGCCCGCCTCTCGTAGACGGCCTAAGATCTTACGAAGGTGTTCGAGGTGCTCCTCGAACGTTTTTCGACATTATGACGACGTCATCCAGGTATGCGAATGCAAAGTCTTCGCAATCTGGAGTGACGACCATGTCGATTAGGCGCTGGAAAGATGCTCCTGCATCTTCCAAGCCAAATGGCATTCTCTTGTACTGGAAGTGGCCCATTCCAGGTACAGAGAAAGCCGTTATCTCTCTGGACGCCTCGTCCAGAGGTACTTGATGGTACGCGTTGCTGACGTCTAACGTCGTGCAAAACTTTGCCGCTTTGGCCTTGCGGAAAGCCGCGTCCATGCGTTTCGCCGGGTAGCCGTCCGGCGAAACCTTGAGTGTATTGACTCGTCGGTAGTCAATACACATCCGGTATCCTCCACCGGATTTCTTAACCATCACGACCGGGCTTGACCACGGACTCGTGGATGGTTCAACGACGCCAGCGTCCAGTAACTTACGGACCTGCGCGTGCATTTCAGCCTCTATTACCGGTGAATATGGGTAATATCGCTGTTTGATGGGGCGAGCATCTCCCACATCAATCGAATGGGTCACCCACGTGGTGCACCCAAGTGTGGTCGGCTCCGTGACGACCATTTCGTGCACAAGTGCCTCGACTTGTGCTCGTTGCTCCTCGGTTACATGGCCTAAGCCCACTGCACCGATCTGGATCATGTTAATCTCTTTAACTGATGCCAGTTGGAGATCCACGCTGACGTTGTCGTCCACCAACGTCAGCTGGTTTGATCGCGGATTGTGTACTGAGCCGAATTCCCGCATGAAATTCGTGCCCAAGTAACAATCCGCATCTAGTGCAGGGATAATCGAAACTTTGATATCCCTGCTTATGCCACCTATTGTGAAGGGAAGGTAAGCACAGCCCACGATTGGGCTCGTGCTACGGTCAGCGAGCTTAGCACCTGCGTGCTCGCTTGGCATAAGTGTTCGGCCGCATGCAGTTATCAACTGCAGGCCGATCGGTCCCATCACTGTGACCGATGCGCCTGTGTCGTACAGCGCGCGGAAGTGGAAACCTTCCACTTCCACCTGTAACCACCATCTGGTTTCCAGGCTTTCCTCCGCAGGAGCGTTCGTTAGTGCCGTCCCGCTAACGCCCTGGGAGGTCATTCCCGAAGCTTCCTGACTAGCTTCGTTGGCGTTTGGGGAAGTAGTTGAGTGCCCTACTTCCCCTGTTGCCCGTTTTCCGGCGAGCAATTAGGGCATTTCGCTCGGAATACGCCTTCTTTGTCGCATCCGAAGCAGCGAATAGGTTCTTTCGCTTGCCCATTTTTCTGGCCGTTCTTCTCGTTGCCATTGTTTTTCTTGGCGTTGCCTTTTCCAGAACGGCCCTTTTTGTTCGCCGAGGAGGAAGCACCCTTGTTTCCCCCTCCCTGCCTTTGCTTATTGCTTTCGTGGAAAGCTTTCAATAGATCTCCACTAAGCTTCTTTATCAGGTCGGCTATGTCTTGCTGACCTGTCCCGGCTATCGGAGCATCGGGCTTCTCCTTTGTGTCCGGGGATGTAGCGGCCGTTGCCGCTACCTTTACATGAGAAGACGTCCCTGTCTTCTCGTTCTGCGGTCTGTACACCGTTTCTGGCATTACCGCTTTGGATGGGTGAATTGGCGTCCTATCGCCCTTTTCCCTATCCAGGATATATTCAGCTTTTGTGCATTGATCCGCTAGCTCGTCTGGCGTGTTGCAGATCTCAATCCTAATAATCCTCTTGATTTCTGGGAGAAGATTCATATAAATCTTCTCCAGCTCTTGGAGCCTAGTCATCCTCGGGGATATCTCACATAACATGCTCTCCATGCATGTTATGTAATGGCTGCTCGATTCCCCGATGTGTTGGTAACGACTCCTAATGTCGTCTCTTAGGCGCTCTTGCCTATCGTGGGCGCAGCCCCATCTGCGCCGAGTGGCTTGGCAAAAATCTGCCCATGTTCGCCACTCGCGGCTGTAGTTCCGGTACCACATGCTCGCCACATCCCTGAGTACGCACGGGAGCGACGCCAGCATGTCGCTCTCGTTTAGTTTGGACGCTCGGGCATTGTCCTCGAAACTCTTGAGGAAAGCCCTACATCTTCTCCATGTTTAGCCGAGAACGTGACGTTCCATCAGCTAACTATTCGGCTGGGGTCCTCGTGACCTCTGCCTGTTTGGTTTAGTTCACTTGTGGAAGGAACGATGTGTTCTCTCGTCCTTCCGTTCGTGAAATCTTTCCACGATCTGATTTCTCGTGGCGGGATTTGCCGTTGCGCGTTCTGAATGGTGTTCGCACCATTCAGTGTTTTGTTGATTCCAGGCTCGTCTATCGTGTACGTGTCCTGGAATCCAACGCGCGGTGTCGATTGCGACGGATTTATCCGCTCCGTTCGCGTATCGATCTGTCGGCCGTCGATTCTTGTGCTTGACATCGGCGGCCGTTGCTGGTCTACTACGTGAGCCAGCTGATCGACTCTCATCGTGAGAGCCGTCAATGCCCTCGCCTGGTTGACACTTGTGTTCAACAAGCTGTCGTATTTCCGTTCGATTGCTTGAACGGTTTGTTGGATATCTCGTAACAGAGATTCCACCCTCGGCGATTGACCCTGTGACGACTGACTGTCGTCATCGGTCCCGCTATCTTGGTCCTTTTCATTTTCTGACCTCGACCTGGATGTCCTGTCCATGCACGTCTCTTCGATGAAGGACTTCCTCAACGATTCACGGACTGTGCGTAACTCCTCCTCGTTTGAGGAGTTACACGCCTGAAATTCGGCTGCGGTGTAATTGCCCTGCAGCCAATTATACAGACGGTGACGCTGCACAAAACAGTCGCCGTCTGTTCTTAGTCCGAGTTGCTGGATTGTCTCCTCCAGTTCCTCGACCGGGATCGCCGACAGCCATTGCTGGACGTCCCTTTCCGTTGGCTCCTCCTTGTACTCCATCTTCGCCTGATTGAGTACAGGCCTGCCCTCTATCCCAAAAACACGGAAAAATTTATGGGACGGACCTTTCGGTTGGCGACGCAACTACTCCTAACGTGTAGTGTGAGATTCTCTCTGAAACACGTCTTAGAGAATTTCTTTACGACTGCCTATGGTTTGTAGCGCAATCGCGGTTGAAATGCGTAAAAAAAAAACTCTAATTATTTAACGCGACTCTACTCGAAATTCTCGCTGACAAATTCAGCGAGAAAACGAATTTTCCTCGAAAACTTCCGATTTTCGAGTTCAATTTGGATGGAAAAAATTCTCACTAGAATTTTCTCCCAGACGTGTTTCTGGTGTTAGTAAGTTACAATCGGTTGTAAATTACATGTGTTCGCTAGCTAGCCAACACGAGAGGTTCCCTGTCGAAAGCGCGAATTCTTGTTTTGTTTTTGCTTTTGGTTTGTTGAGATTCCGAGTTTTCACTCAACAGCTGCCCGATACAGAAGCAGGTCACGGCTGCGACTGTATGCTGTTGAATGATTTCTGAACACCCCGCGTGTTCAGTGATTAAAAGCTTTATGAATGGAAGCAGGGCACGGCTGCGACCGTTCGCTTATTTAATCAGAATTTGGAACTCTCCGTGAGTTCGAATATCGTAAAGTCTCTGAACAGGAGCAGGGCACGGCTGCGACTGTTCACTTTACGAACACACTCCAGGAATTTCAAACAAAGTGAAAAAGAAATTTTTGACAGGAGCAGGTTACTGCTGCCACTGTCTGATCGAATAAATTCTCCGAACACGAATACCAAGAAATCGAAAAATTTGTTTTCCGCGCAAACCGCATGCAAAAACTCAAAAAATCGCCTTTTCGCACGTTTCTTCCGCCTGAAGAAACGATCGCCGCCACGCGAGATTCTCTCTCTCCACCTGAATTTACTACTGGAAAAATCCCCTGATTTTTCTCCCTTTGGATTCTAAAAGAAAATTTTATTTTTACTCCCTCTTCACGAACGCACGCGAACTCTAAAATCTAATTCAAATTTGAATTTCAGGCTTTTTCACTCCTTGTGAAAAAAGCCCGCCGCCACCTAGCGGCCGATTCGCGAAGCTTCTCCTGCTTCTAGATTACCGACCCAGTCGGTAACCCGATCTGCTAATTCAAAATTTTTCGCTGAAGAAAAACTAAATTTCGTCGCGTCGTGGTCCTGTCCTCCGCTGCACACGTTGTTGGGCGCCAGTTGTAACGGGGTTGCCTTTGACTGATTCACCTCGCGGAGGAGACCTGTCTCCGCGAGATGGGTGCAATGGGGCACGCACGAGTGCCCCGTGAGGTCCTTACCTCGGGGTGCGCGCGAGCACCCGACGTCGAATACACGTCGCCGCGGCCCGTATACAACGTGAGAGTACGCCTGTACTCTCACTTCTTGTACTCGCGTGCTGTTGCACGAACGCGCTCCTCGCGTTCGCGTGGCTGTCGTCTTCCTTCACGACAGCTGATGCCGGCCGCTCAGCTCTGCGATAGAGTGGCGGTATCCGAGAGATCTAAGGACTAGGAGGGTTTGTCGAGTAGCCCCGCAGACGACTCGAAAGAATAACGCGGTCGTGTAAAATTGCAAGTCGGAGGCCTTTATTGCCTCCGTAAAAGAAATTACAGTAAATGCGTCCCGAATGGTTAGTAGCTATCGGGCGTGCGAGCCGACCGCTCCGAGCACGCCCGAGTGTTGCCGAGCGGAGCCGCGCGCGAACGCAAGCGCGCGCGCCCCTACGAATTCTCGGCCGCGCCGAGAATTCGCCGGCCGATCGCGCGATCCGCGATCGGTGATGTTTACGCGGAGCACGACCTCGCTCCATGTAAACAAATGCCGCGCTCGAGAGCAGGCCGCCCGCCTGTTCTGCGTGTACACACACGTACACGCCCACACGAAGGAACGGGTCGCTTACCCGTTCCGCGCGACGACTCGCGAACCCGACCTCGAGCTCGTGTTCGAGGTACCGATGCTGTACCGCGCGGCGGCTCTTCTGCGAGAACCGCGACTCCCACCGCACAGGTGTCCGCGACCGCGAACTAGGGAGAGAGAGAAAAATGACGAGCTGGGGATACGTCCCCCGCGTCCGCAGAACATTGTCAACACCAGGGAGTCGAGGCGCTCCTCGACTCCTCGCCGGTACGCGCCCGCACTCGCTTACAATCACGGGCGGTACTTACAGTTGTCGCAGCCTTGGCTCGTCCTCGGCTGCTTCCGCGTTCGCACGTCCTGCTGTCGCTCGCTTCCTCCCGATCCGCTCGATCACCGGGTGGTTCGCTCGCGCACGTGTCCGTCGTCGCCGACGGCTAGAGAGAATCTCCCGAGATTCTAAGATGGCCGCCGCTCCCGCGCGCCACGGCCTAATTCCCCCTCGCGCCGCGAAGGCTCGCGACGGCGCGAGGTACCCGATAGTACCTCGCGTCACAAATTATATAAGAAGTTTATATTATAGAGCACGTTAATGATTTTTATGTCTTTCTTTTAAGGGGGTTATCGTGCTACCATACGTGTAAAAAGTATAGCTCTGGTAGTGCTTCTTCGACTGTACTTCCCTCTCTCTGTTTGCCTAAGAACTTTTGGGAATGGCTTTACACGCACACATAGTCGCGCTAATCTGTATGCGCGCAAGGCGCATGCGCGAGCAAGAAGACGCCGACGTCTCCGGTCCGACAACAGAGGAAAGCCTGTTTAGCTTATAACATACAAGATGACTGGAGGAACTCGTCGAGGAAGCTTTGTTAACAGTTTTTTAATTAAATATAAATATAAAATTGACCAAATATTTTGTATTATTACTTACTTATTATTATTTTTTATCTTTTATTATTATCCTGTTTTATCCTTTATCTACAATTAAAACATATTTATAACGAATACCTCTTTCACATTTTATAAAAAAGAAAATTAAATTCATTAAATTTAAAATTACAAATTATAATTATGATTAATATTTACATAAATTTACTAATTTCTAATTTATTTACTCTAATCAACTATAAACTTTTTACAATGTCAACTACGTTTCGCGCTTGTAATAAGCTATATGTATAGTACAGTTGGTTTACAGTGTTGCCATTTGCTATAGCTTCCTCCTCCTCCGCGTTTTAGAGACTAATTCATCACACATACTTTGAAGTCTAATATTTTAAAAACCGTGACGCTAGTTTTTCTCAGTTTAAAATATATTATTCTCAATGGTAATTTTTTTGTAAAAGTTATAAGTAAAAATAGGCATTTCATGACGGCATCTCCATAAGGCTCTGTGTATAAATTTGCAACTTTAGGAATAAACTACTTTAAAACCATGTGGCTAGCTCTTCTGAAATTTAAATATGTTATAAAACATACGTAAATGAATCTATCAACAAATTTTTGAAGACTTCGTAATTTTTGTCAAAATCTCGATAACCCCCTTAACAGAAGCGAGGTTTTCGTCCAGAAATTGTAGAGAGGACAAAATGTATATCTTTTAAAGTATATCTTTTTTTTCAATATTACATTAATTATATTAACCATATGTAACTAATTTTTTTATTGTTTCAGGGAACTTTGCAGCAAAATTTTAATTCTCCTCCTCCACTCCCTCAATATGTACCATGGCCGCTAAATATCACCGAACCACCGCCACCGTTGGATTTCAAATTTTATTTTCCATCATCCCATCTACATAATTCAACACCTACACCATGCATAGGAGCGGATGAAGATGCAGAAGATTTCAAATGGTTAGATGATCTGATCAATGATAGTCTAGAACATGTGAAAAGTAATAATTACAAAAACCTGCAAGTGAATGAAAAAAAAAGAAAAGTGTACAAGAAAAAAAAAGTTGATAAAAAAAAAAAGTTGATGAAAAGAAAGTAAAAAAACTAAAATCTGAAATTAGTGATTTAGTAAAATTTTAGAGTTACAAGTGCTTTTTTTATATAAATAATTTTTGTATAGATTTTATAATAATTTAAAGTGATTAAGTTAAATTTTTTATAGTGTAAATTTATACTGTAATGCATTAAATAAAAAAATAAAATAATTATACATCGAAAGTGTTATTTTATTATATCATTTTTATTTTAATGATTTTTAATTTACAAAAATGTAAATAATATTTAAATGATACTTTTTTTCAATTTAAAAATCATTAACTCAAACTTCTTTTGCTATAATGAAAGAAAAAAAGAATCATATAAATCTCCTGTTATTACAAAACGATGATTGCAATATAGATATGTCAAATCCACCAAATTTTCATTACGTATACATAAAAAATTTATCACGTTTATTAAATAATGATTTATCAAATAGAAAAAAGAAAAGATACATATGTGATAGATGTTTCAACTTCTTTTTCAATAAGCAAGTTTTAAAAGATCATGAAGAACAGTGTAAAAAATCCAATGATTGTAAAATATGTCTGCCTAAAAAAGGAAATGATATAATACAGTTTAAAAACTATAATTATGAAGAAAAACTTCCTTTTGTAATATATGCAGACTGTGAATGCTTTATAAAACCTGTAGTTAATGGAAATGATACTGCTGATGATTTTTTTTTTTTTTTCCGAAGAGGGGGGAAATGCGCAGTCGCACCTTAGGTGGCCATGCGAAGCTCACCGGTGTGTGGGGCTGTACCCTGTCCATACGACCCACTCAAACCCTACCTCTTTTTACTAGACCTCATTAGGTTACCGCTTTGGACCCGCTTTCGCATTACTCAAAGTGATTGTTTCTTCGTTGCTTACACGATTACTCCTTTCTGTACCTCTTTCTAATATCTCCACGGGAGTTCTCTTCTTTCTCCTCTCTTTGTCTCTTCTGTGACACGTCGAGATTGCTGGTCTATAGTGTGCTAATCGGCTAATCCGCGTCTCTTCTTGGTCCGTAGTACCGTTTCCACATATTTGGTTACGGTGTTCCAGTTTTCGTCGTTCTTTATCATCACCTCAACGATATTATCGGGGGTGAATTGTCCAATCTTGTCCTCTAGTAGACGTCGTTCTGCTCGCCACAGTTCGCACGTGAAGAAAGTATGTTCCGCACTATCATCACCTTGTCCGCAGCCGAGGCAGTTGAGGCTTGCTACCTTTCCTTGCTTGTACAGGTAGAATCGGAAGTATCCATGTCCCGATAGTAGTTGGGTCAGATAATAATTTACCTCCCCGTGGTTCCTTTCTATCCAAACTTTAAGTTTTGGCAATAGGCGTGCTGTCCATCTGCCTCGGCGGTTCCCGTCGTACCTCCGTTACCGCTGGTCAGTGGTTGTAGTCCTTTCTTCTTCAGCCAGTTTAGCTCTATCGATGGCTTGGCCTATCTGTTCTGCGTCGCGCCTTCTTTCGTAGATCATTTTCCGTTCCAACGCCAGCAAGTCTATCGGAATGACTCCCGCGATAGGTAGTACCGCGGGTTCTGAAACCGTGCGGTATGCACTGCAAATTCTCCGAGCAGCCCTGTGTTGCACTCTAGCTATTCTTGTGCGATAAAATTCCTTTTGCGGTACTTCCCCCCATATCTCTGCTCCCTATAGCAGAATGGAGTGTGTTACCGACATTAAAAGTTTCCTCTTGCTGGCCCTTGGTCCGCCGACATTCCTCATTAATTGACCGAGTGATTGTGCAACCTTTGATGCTTTATTCGCCGACCTTTTAATGTGTTCAGCGGAGCTCATCTTTGAATCTAGAGTAAAAGCTAGATACTTGATGTGCTCCTTTGTCTCGATGTTAAGACCTTCAATATGCATCTCTTGGATATCGTCGAAGGTAGTCTTGTGCTTCTTAGTGAGGAAGATGAGCTCGGTCTTTTCCGCTTCTAGATCTAAGACGTGGTCATCCAACAATCTTCTGAGAATCCGCATTACGCTCGATAGCTTTCACTGCCTTCCACTAGCCAATCAAGTAACATCTATCAGGCAGCGCGAGCCTCAGGATATCGTCGTACGATATGTTCCACAACTCTGGTCCCAGGATTGATCCTTGGGCAGCCCCGGCGGTTACCTTTTTCGACCTAAAACCATCCTTGGTTTCATACAGAAGCTGTCTATCTTTGAGATAGTCTTCCATTATTCTAAGTAGATAGGGGGGAGCATGGTACTTCTCCCTTAGTGGACTCATCATATTTTTCCACGCAGCGGAATTAAATGCGTTCCTGATATCGATGGTAGCGAGTAGTACTACCTCTTTCGAGTGCTGATTCTTCTGTTGATTTTTTTGGAATTTTCTTTGTACAACTGCAAAAGCATCGGCCGTAGACTTACCTCTGTGGAAACCAAACTGTTTATCGGATAAGTCCCCTCCAGCCTGTACCGCTGCCTGTAGTCTCGATCTTATGAGTTTTTCCAGCACCTTGCCGGCGTTGTCTAGCATGCATAAGGGGCGATTTCCCGATGCGCTGTTTGGATCTCCTTTTCCTTTGTCTATCAGCACCAGCTTCTGCCTTTTCCATCTCTTTGGGTAGCATCCGGTTTTCAGGCATGCGTTATACATGCGAAGCAATGTATTGGGCGTTATTTTAGCGACTAGCTTCTGGATTTCTGAGGGAGTACCATCTGACCCTGGAGCTTTCTGGTTTTTCATAGATTTCACTGCTAATGCTTGTTCTCTTTCAGTAAAAACGAGAATCTCATCATTCTGGATTGTTACGTGCTGAGACTGTCTCTCTTCGTGTTCTGGAAACAGTGCTGCTACTATCCTTTCCATTACGTCGGCGTCTCTTGGTGGTGGCTTTGCGTACTTTCCGAGTTTCTTCAGTACGATTTTGTACCCCAGGCCCCACGGGTCGTTATCCACCTCCGCGCAAAGAGCTTTCCAGTGTGTTGTTTTGCTCTTTTTGATGGCTAGATTAAGCAGCTTCCTTGCAGCTCGTTCTTCTATCTTCCGCAGTTCTATCTCATTTTGATCAATTCCCCTTCTTGCTCGTTGAGTGCGTCTTCTGAGACGTTGGCCCTCTCTTCGTAGGTCCGCAATCTCGTCGTTCCACCAGTAAACTGGTGGTCTCCCTTTTTTGTCCGCTTTTCTTGGCATTGATTCCGCGCACGTATGTTCGATGAGTTCCATCGTTGCTTCCACCAGGCGTTCTGCTTCTTCTGAGTTTTCTACTGGTAGTTCCGCTAAAATCCTTTCTCCTTGTTGGATTGTTGATCTGAACTTTTCCTTGTTCAGCTTTGCGAGATTCTATCTCGGGGCTCGCTGCTGTTTGCTTCTTTGTTCGGAGTGGCCAGTAGAGAAGGTAATGTACAGATGATCGCTGTTATTAAATTCATCTAGTACTTTCCAATCCGTTATAGCTCCTGCTATGTTTTCTGATGCAAAGCAGATGTCTGGTACTGTTTCCCTTTGGCCATCTCTTCTGAAGGTCGTTGTACCATCGTTCAGCACCTCCAGACCGAGTCTCGATGCTATGTCCAAGATTTTTTGTCCTCTCGAATTGGTCTCCTCTGATCCCCATTCTAAGGCTCTGGAGTTAAAGTCCCCACCGAGGATAATGCTACCTTGTATGTTTCGTAGCGAGTCCTCCATTCCATCAAGGTATTCGTCTATACTGTCTGTTTTGCCAGGGGTGATGGGTCTGAAGTAGCAGCTCACGTAAGTGATCTTACCACTCCTTATCCAAGCAAATCCCTCCCCGTTGCCGCTCTCGTCTATAGGCAGATACTTTTGATCTGGTACCCAGACAGCTGCCTTTTGGAGCTTGTCTGTTATCCAATTTCGTCCATCCATTTGCACTCTGCCAATTTCGCTTATCAGTGCAATGTCCATCTTCTTTTCTTCAACCATCACCTGTAGCAACGCATAAGTTGTAGGGCAGCGTCTAATGTTTCCTTGGAGTATCCTTGTCATCTTGCTGTTTTAGTGTTGAGCTTCTTCCATGCCTTACGGTATGTTTTGCATCTTCCTGTTCCCATTCGGTGTTTCGCTTCCTCTACTTGTACTCCCGCGTCTGTGCAGGTACATTTTTCGTCTTTTGTGCATTCTGCTGCCTTATGTCCTTTTCAGCACATTTGTAGCAGTGATTTGTCCTATCTGGTCCTTTGCACGTGTGCGAGGTATGTCCGAACCCAAGACATTTATAGCACCGTTTTGCCAGATTGTATTGTCTGATCCTACAGCTAAAGGGGCCTACCAATAATACTTTCGTTTTCATGAAGGTAATGGCATTCCTAACTGGTAAGGTAATAAAGGCTATCACCTGTTCTCTCTGATTTGGCTTCGAGAGTTCTACTACAGGCTCTTCTTCCAGCTCCGGTATGGCTTTTTTTACTGCTGTCTGGATCTGTCGCACTGTATTTTCGCTGTTTCGGTCAAAGACCCTAACGGTGGTAGTGGCCGGCAGGCGCTCTAATCGCCCCGCGGCTCCAATTGCTGTCGTCAAGACGTTGGTAGCAGCCGCATGGGTGTTTCCATTCTTACCTTTAAACTTGATAAGTAGAGCTCCACTCCGTGTCTTGCTGTACTTATCGATCTTTGGTCCCTCCTCGGGTATGGTTACCTCATTTATAATCTTGAGGATATCGGCGAACGATTTTCCTAGTGCAGGTTTAATAATTACCGCGTCTAGAGGAGTTCTCGGCTTTCTCTTTCTTTTCTTCTTTTTCTTTTCTTTTTGCGGACGCTCTGGGGCTGGTGTTTCCTGTACCGTTTGCTCTCCTTGGTTTTCGTTATTTCTTTGTGCCCGCCTTAAGAGTTGGTGCCGCTTGCGTCGGTCATTTGGGTTGAGTTCCCAACCGCTGTCTTCTGAATCTCCGAGTACAGAAGATGCTGCCGACCGATGTTCGTTCACATCTTGGGACCACTCGTCACACGTTCTAAAGGACGTTGCGCTCTCTGTCCTGATTCTGGGTAGGATCACCTGCAGGTGGGAGTCCCTTCCCATCTTAACCTTCTTGTCTTGCTGTGAACCATCCTCTGGTGGGATCGAAGGCTTCCTCTTTGATCTTTGTGCCTCCTCTTGTTCGCCCCTGTTCAGGAGTTCTTCTACCTGCTGCAGGAGCTGTTTGTTTCCTGCTTCTCGTCTCTTGTAGGTAGACTGCATGTCTTGCACAAATCCCTTTAGTTTAGGAGTACCTTTCTTAATAGGCTGTGCGATGTTCTTCTGCTTTTCCATCGCCTTTTGGAATCGTTGAATCCAATCTAGCATCTCTGTGAGGTTCGCCTGCATCAGCCGGTCCGATTCCAGTATCTCTTGTTGATGTCTTCTTAGTAGCTCAACCAGTCTGTTTTGAGAATCAGGCCTTCTCTTTATTCCTGTCCTGTTTACAGTGCTCCCCGATGCCAGGTTTCCTACATCAGAGCTGTTATCCTTACTTGCTATTGAGCAAGAAGGTTTTCCTGTAGCAGTGAACACTGCGGGTGCCAGGTTGCCTACACCCGAAGTTCCTTGTATGTCATATGGGATGCCTCCCCCAGAATCCGTGAGGCATGTAGTCACCACCGGGGCTCTCACCCGATCGGAAAGACTAGTGGGATTTTCGCCCACCTGGGGTAGTTTGTTCGACCCGTATGACATATTTTACACCGACTAAGCAGGGTTGTTGTAAAGGGCCCAGACCCCTAACCTATACCCCAGATTGAGGGACACTTACGAGTTGCTACCACCCGGGCCAGGTGGTCCTCGAGCCAGAGCTTCGTCAGCCACGACCGTTACGACATTGCAACAAAAGAGCGTTGACGCGACGGTCGCGTTCACCAGGGGGCAGGACGAGGACCTGAAGCTGGCGTACTTCTCACTCAGCCTTTAATGTCAAAGATCACAGAGTTATCCCCCCATACTGCTGATGATGATAACGAGGAAATTATTAATAATACTGTAATAATTCAAAAACATGAAATGTACAGTATTGGTTTCTATTTACAATGTAATTTTAATAAATCTTTGTCTATGTATAAATCATATGGAGGTACAGAAGCTGCACAATGGTTTGCAAAGGAGTTGCTAAATATAGAACATTTTATTACAAACTTATATAATCATCCATGGAAAATCTCACTGTAGAACAAACATATGATTTTTATAATATAATTAATAAATATTTGTCATATTTGTAATAAAGAAATAAATGATAGTGTAAAGGTTCGGGACCATTGTCATTTGACTGGAAAATATAGAGGTCCAGCACATTTAGGATGTAATCTAAATTATAAAGATTCGAAAATTGTTCCAGTTATATTTCACAATTTAAGTGGTTATGATGCACATTTTATTATCGGTGATGTTGCCAATTGTATGCCAGGAAGAATAAATTTACTTCCGCTAACAAAAGAAAAATATATTTCGTTCACTAAATCTATTGAAAATAGTGATATAAAATTTCGATTCATCGATTCATTTCGATTTATGCCTTCATCACTCGAAAAGTTGGCTTCTTATATAAACATTTATACCATAATTAACTTAGAGTTTTCAGATTTTAAGGAAGAAGAAATAAAACTGTTGACTAGAAAAGGAGTTTTACCTTATGAGTACATTAGTTCTTGGGTTCAATTAAATGACATTTCATTACCTGAAAAAGATAAATTTTTTAGTACCCTTACGGATTCTGACATATCTGATGAAGATTATGAGCACGCACAAAAAGTCTGGAATGCTTTTAATTTAAGATCACTTGGAGAATATTCAGATTTATATATGAAAATTAATAACTGGTTGAAAATAAAAACGTTGAAAAGAAGGTTTCTAATCAACGTTTCGGAAAGGTTGATTATCAACGTTTTTGTCAACGTTTCCTGGATGAGCGATATAAACGTTGATTTTCAACCTTTTTGTCAATGTTTCCTAGGTGAACATTGTAAACGTCGTTGATTTTCAACGTTTCCTAGATGAACGATATGTACGTATCATTTAATAATAAAGGTAATATAAATTTCAAAAAATTTCAAAAAAAGGTTGAAAATCAATGTTTATACCGGTCATCCAGGAAAGGTTGACAAAAAGGTTGAAAATCAACGTTTACATTGCTCACCTAGGAAACGTTGAAAAAAAGATTGAAAATCAAGGTAAATCAACGTTTTTTCAAGGTTTTGAAACGTTGATAATCAACCTTTCCGAAACGTTGATTAGAAACCTTCTTTTCAACATTTCTATTTTCAACCGGGTGTATTTAAAGTTTGATCTTTAAAATCCGTGTTGCTTGACGGTTCCAGTATGACTAAAATGTGAAGGTATAAAAGTGTTACATTTATACTTGTTTTTATTAGTCTGTACCAATCTAGCAATGAGTTATGATCGTTTACAAAGGTTCTGGATTAGTAAATAAAATTATAAATAGATTACCAGTAGAAGTACATTTACCTGGTTATCAGTACTGTGGTCCAGGAACAAAACTACGTGAACGTTTAGCTAGGGGGGATCCTGGAATCAACCCTTTAGATGCTGCATGTAAAGAACACGATATAGCTTATTCAAAACACCGTGAAGACATTCAAGCAAGAAACGTTGCAGATCGAGTTTTGGCTGAGAAAGCGTGGAAAAGAGTTCGATCAAGTGACACTAGTCTAGGAGAAAGGGTTGCTGCATTAGCAGTAACAAAGATAATGAAAGTAAAATCTAAAATGGGTATGGGAATTGGACGAAAACGAAAATGTTCAAAAGAAAGCTTCGTACCTTAAAAAATGTCATTAAACGAACAGCAAAATCCATTATTCCAAGTAATAATGCTAGTACTTTTATAAAATCTGCTTTAAGTGTTGCTCGGGGGCACATAAATAAAGCTGGAGGAAGAAGTAATGTTGAAACACCACGCATACTGCAGGTTCCAAAAATTGGAGGTTTTCTTCCTGCACTTATTCCTATTTTTTCGGGGCTTAGTGCATTAGGTTCACTAGCAGGTGGAGCTGCTGGTATTGCACAAGCCGTAAATAAAGCAAAAGCTGCTAGAGAACAAATAGAAGAGCAAAAGAGACATAAAAAAAAAAATGGAAATGCAACCTCTTGGAAATGGATTATATTTAAAACCATATAAAAAAGGTTATGGAATTTATATAAATCAAAGTAGTCCTAAAAAAATATTAAAAAAAAAGGTTGTATAAAAAAAAAAAACTTAGTTGAAATAAAATTACCACATCGAGCATTGACTAATATAGATATAGAAAAATATACACATATAATGAATATTCCAAATTTTCGAGGTGTCTTTATGAGAAATGAATTACCCTCAAAAGGTTCTCATTATAGAGCATCAGGAATTATTAATTTAGATGATAATACTGGTCCTGGTACTCATTGGGTTGCTTACCGCAAAAATGGTAACAGTGTTAATTATTTTGATAGTTTTGGTGACTTACAGCCTCCTGAAGAACTCATGAATTACTTGTCTGTAAATAAAATCAAGTATAATTATCATCGATATAAAAAATTCGGCACATTTGTATGTGGTCACCTTTGTTTAAAATTTTTATGTAATCAGCTTCATTTGAAGAATAATTTTTCTCTATATAAGAAGTAATCTAGATTAAGTAATATTAGTGTTCTATGTTCTTTCAAAATGGTTAAATCTATAACTCTTACTTTATCAGGAACCTCATCTGTTCTAGAAACGCAATATTTTCCTCCTATTGAACTTGATCAAAATTGTAGCTATGTGTTAGGCTTGGTTGAGTTACTAACTTTTAATTCTATACCTAATATCGATACAGGATGTAACTCTTTTCATATTCATCCTCATTTAATCGAACTGCCAACAGGGAGTTATGAAATTAAATCGAGAAGTGATTTGAATGCTGTCTTTCAAACTCTGATTGGTGAAGCTAACAATTGAACATATGAAAATTTCAAAATTGAAATTTCTCGTATAGAGTGGCTTATGCCTTATGTAATATTATCAGACCATGTAAAATATTTAGGTTTAATAATTAACGAGAAAGGGTGGTATCTCCATCACTACAGGCATTTATGTACACATTATCATTACAAGTTAGTCGTCGTCGCACGTTTAATATGTCAAAACAAATATGCATGAATATACTATCCTTCGTCAGTCGCTTTTCAAAAATTTCTTCCTCTCTCTCTCTCTCTCTGCCGGGAATAATTTACCAGGGCAGCCAAATGGGACGTTGGACGGCCGTGGGCAGCAGATAGGTCGGTGATAACAACGGGTAGACTAGCCGATGATTATGATGTTCTTGAAGCGCTTCGACGGCTGGATCACTGTCTCCTTTTGCTCTTTATCCTTAATGTGCACCGACACTATTCCGCAATACACACAGTTATATGCAAGACACGTATATAATTTTACAATAATTTCTTACCCCGATCTCGGGTTCGTCAATGTACAGAGAGAGAAGCAGACGTGTGCGTTGGAGCCTCTTGCTCTTAGGCCTCCTCGCCACGGTGTGACCACTCACCTTGTCGCTAGCCTCTCGCGACCCGCTCGCAACCACTACATATACATTCTCACACTTCTATCGGCCATCGCCGTCGTACACTTGCGACCGTTACAATTCACCCCCCTTCGATGATAACTCCGTTAACAACGAATAGACACATGCATACTCACAGAGCAATGTAATCCTATAAAAGCTTGAAAAAGCGCGATGGCCCTTATAAACTTACAACGCTCTCGCTTGTCGCATAACACTCGTCTTACATTACATATTTTGTGTTACTTTGCATAAGTTGATCTAGATTTACAGTCTTATGAAGGAACTAACACTAAATTTGGAGATGTTTCGAGGACAATTTACCTCCCTTTTTTTTTCTTAACGAGTACTAGCGGTATAATAAGGCCGGAGATTAAGCCTATTAAACACACCTTTGACTTTTGTAGGTACTTCCGGATCACCTAATTCAAAGGCATTCGGACCCACCTGTCTCGTCAACACATACGGACCTTTGAAAATATGAAAGAATTTATGTATTTGATTCAAAGCCGCGTTCGAGAGATGTGGAACACGCAACAGCACCATATCGCCGACGCTTAACTTTATTTTACTTATGGTTTTCTGCGCAGAACATCGTCGATCAAATGCGCGTCGCAATCGGTCGTTTGCTAATTGCAATTGTAATTCTCTCGTGACTGGCTCCTGGCGTAATCGTGGGAATAAATCTAAAATTTTCTCATTTGATTTTCTATTATAATGTAGATGGTATGACGCATAGCCTGTGCTTTGATGCACTGAGAAATTTAAACAGTCTTGCACAAATGGCACGCGAGACGCCCATCCAGTGTGTCGGTCAGAACAGTAAGTTCGTAAAATTCTTCCGATTTCGCGCATAGTCCGCTCTACCGGGTTTGACTGGGGATGCCGAATCGACGAAAATAAGACCGTAACGCCGTGAGATTCTAATTTTGCCTTCCACTGAGCCGAGATGAACTGCGTACCATGATCGGAAAGTATTCTCCCTGGGACGCCAACATCCGTAAAATAATTGTTAGTAATTTTATTTAAAATCGTGCGCGTATTAGCTTTTTTAATCGCATATATCGTTACTAGTTTACTAAAAATATCCTGCGCTACAAACAAATATTGCACGCCTCCCGTCGAGCGCGGAAGTGGTCCGTAGAAATCGACACTTACAGTCTCGTTCGGCTTGGTTGCTTGCAAAAATTGATATGCACCTTCCATTTTAAAATTAAGGTACTTCACTCTTTGGCATATGTCGCATGATTTTGTAAATGCTTTGATATCTGTCCTCATGCGCCTCCAGAAAAAATAGTTATCCAAATATTGAAGCAATTTGTAAGCACCAGCGTGACCAAACTGTTCATGAGTCAATTTTAAGGTCGGCGTAACTAGTGTTTTCGGTAAATATAATTTCCACGCACTGGTACTCATCCCTTTTACATACCACACATTATTTTCTTGTAAAAATTCTAATTTTACGCGATTGGCTCTACATCGAAGCTGCTGTAAAACGTCATCACCCGCTTGTAACGTCGCAAGATCGCTCAATTCGCGTATCAATTCGCGTCCCATTGTAATCTCGGCAATTAAACGGACGGAGTCGTTATTCTCTGATTGTCGACTTTCCGTAATAGCCCGTATACAATTCCAAATTAAGAAATTGGGATGTGTTTCATACGGATGATTAGGGAAATGTAGACTAAAAAAGTCGGCGACGATATTGTCCGATCCCTTACAATGCCGGATTGTGAATGAATACTCCTGTAGGGACAAAATCCACCTCACAAGGCGAGCGCTATGGAATGATGATGTTAGCAAGAAATTGAGAGACTGATGGTCCGTTACTATATCAAATTCAGCGCCGAGCAAATAGTACCGAAACTTAAGTACCGAATAAACAATGGCCAACAATTCTTTCTCGGTGGTTGTATACCGGCTTTCGTACTTGGTAAGCACACGACTCGCTAAAGAGACCACACGTGCGTCACCCTCCTGATCAAATTGATGCAGGATGCCGCTTATACCTATATCACTCGCATCCGTTTGCACACAAAATTTCGCGTCGACTATATAGTGGCTGAGGGTAACAGCATGCACAAAATTCTCCTTTAATCGCCGAAACGCTTCATCATGCTCGGAAGTCCAGTTCCACGGATGTCCCGCTTGTAATAAATTCCTAAACGGTTCTACATAATTTGCGTGCCTTATACTGAATCGCCGGTAATACCCGCATACACCAAGAAAAGCTTGCAACTGCTGTTTATTTACGGGGCATGGGAAATCACGTATTTTTTCAAGCAGTTCCGGAGCCGTACTAATACCCCTCTCGTCCAATATAAAGCCTAAGAATCGTACACTCTTTTGGAAAAACAACGATTTTTTTAAGTTTAACGTAAAACCCGCGCGCTCCAACGCCGTAAATACTTGGTCTAAATGATTCACGTGTTCCGCAAAACTTTTTGATGCGACGAGCAAATCATCAATATATGCCGACACTAAGTGTCCGACCGAGCGAATCGCCTGCATTAAAGCTTTAATAAATCCCGCACCGGCCGTTTTAATTCCAAAGGGTAATCGTATAAAATGGTACATTTGCCCTTGATATCGAAACGCGGTATATTTACGCGACTCATGTGTAAGCGGTATTTGATGGTAGCCGCTGGGAAAGTCCGTTGTAGAAAAATATTGGGCACCCTCGTGTTTTTGCATAATCTCGTCGATATATGGGGGACATTCGTTTTTCGAAGGTATGATTCGATTAACAAAACGTGCATCCAGGCAAATTCTTACGTCTCCATTTTTTTTTATCACTACCCTAACTGGGTTACAATATTCGCTATTTGATCGTTCAATTATGCCCTCATTTAACATCCTTTTAATCTCCCGATTAACAGCCGGCTGGTGGCGTAACGGAACCGGATACGATCGCTTGATAAAGGGTTTTTCAACATTCGGTTTAATCTCGTGTTGATAATCTCGCGCACAACCAAGCTTACTTGAAAAAAGTTCACGATGCTTTAATAATAAATCGCTAACTGCAATTTTTTGTTCCGCAGTTAAGTTATTAATTTCATTGACTTGCTTTACTATTTGAATTTCTATTGGTACGTTTATATCAGTTATTTTATCTCGCGTCGACTCAACGTTCTCTGATGCACCCCCCAAAGCACGTATACCCTCCTTGTCTACGGCCTCGCCCGTAAACATACTATTTTCCAGCGATTGAACCGTACATATGACTATGCCGTAACAACTAGGCCCTTTCGCCGTATCGTTTACAGCTCGATACGTAATTAATTCCTTAGGGATAATTTCATTCTTTAATTCAAATGTTTCATCTTTAAAATTTAAAATTCCTCCGTGCGCTTTTAACCAATCGGCTCCTACAATGAAATCCGATGATAAGCCAGGGACTACCAAAAAGGAGTGACTAATCTTAAATTTCCAAACTAACATAGTCAAATAAATCTTTTTCGCAACTTTAATAGTTTTTTTTCCGACTGCAACAAAAACTGCTAAATTTGTAACTGGTAATTCCATGAGCTCGTTATTTTTCTTTAACTGAGTATACACCGCATCAGAAACGCACGTCACCTCGCTGCCTGAGTCAAGCAAAACACTCGCCTTGCGGTCACATACTTCTACTTGTAAACGCGGACTCACAACACGCCCGTCATGTTCATCATCGCTCGGTCCGTCCGTCGGTTCTACATCCCAGCATAGGTCGTTAATAAATTCCGACCGAGAAAGCGCTCGAATTGTGTCACCTTCGACTTCGTTATTCGTTGCAATCTCATTTTGTCTATAATTCGGAGGCGGTCGTGACACGTCTGGTAACCTCACACCTGGATCCGCATCTCGCTCTCGCCAATTTTCATTTTCTATTGCGCGACTATGCTCACCGGGTCCACGCGAGTTATAATAAAAGCCATCCCGCGAACCCCGCGAGGACCGACCACGATACGCCTCGGTCACACGATGCACGGCATGTTCTTGAAATCGTCGGTCTGACCCGCGGTAAGCAGGCGCGTCATTTTTATTTTGTGCTGTTACGCTTTTGTTTTCATGTATTTCCTTATGCGAGGAATCAAGGCGTCCTAGCGCTTGAGATACTCGGTCTGTATCCGCGTAATCAACAACGGACAACACATCTCGAGCGCGCGCTGATAATTGGTTTATAATGAAGTAATTTGTTTCGTATGTATCCATCGGCGGATCAAAATATTTTGCCACACGTCGTTGTTCCAAGAAATATTCAAGCAACGTACCGTCTACTGCCTTAAATTTTCTTTTACTCCAATTACTTCGTGCTTCGGCTCGCGCTTCAACAGAGTAAAATTCTTTTAAGAAAGCGCTCCGAAAATGAGGAAAATTGATAAAAGGCGTAAATCGTGCCTCTAACCAAGCTCGCGCTCGTCCTTTTAAAGCATCTTCAAGCACCAGTACGCGGTGATTCTCCGCAACTCGTTTTCGCTTAAAATATTTTTCAATTTTTTCTATAAATTCGGCTGCGTTGCTCTTTTCTCCGTTATATGTCGGCAAATCGATATTAATCTTTAAGGATTGAAAATGCTCAAGAATTCCCTCTACGAGTTCCATACTTATTTCCGAGACAGGTGTGCCCGAACTTGACCCGTTAGAGTCATTTCTATCGCGGATAATATTTGTATCGTTGTTGTCATTACTTACAGAAACTGGCGCGTTAGTATTCTGTGTGTTCGTCAAAGGCGTGTTTACCGACTGGCTCCTCTCTGCCCGTTCAGCTATCAATCTTTCGTTGAGCTGGATGACCTTTTCCAATTGTTTCCGTAAATGTTCATTTTCGTTGCGTGCCGACGCTGTCTCGATTGCCGCTTTCTCCAAATCTCGTCTCAATTCCTCCATCTCTGTAGCTTCACTATCGTCCGTTTTCGACGATCTCGTTTTCATTCCGCTTTTCGCAGGTGGAGTTCTTGATAACATTCGAAATACACTATCACACTACAATCATACATCAAAATTTGCACACTTACATTAATTGCTTTGTAATATCCAGTAGGATAGAGTCAGTATTATTCTTATTACTAATAACAAAAAAATTTTTTTTTGTGTTAGAATAATCTACCGGTAGTGATGTCCACAAGTTGGGCGCCAAATGTAAAATATTTAGGTTTAATAATTAACGAGAAAGGGTGGTATCTCCATCACTACAGGCATTTATGTACACATTATCATTACAAGTTAGTCGTCGTCGCACGTTTAATATGTCAAAACAAATATGCATGAATATACTATCCTTCGTCAGTCGCTTTTCAAAAATTTCTTCCTCTCTCTCTCTCTCTCTGCCGGGAATAATTTACCAGGGCAGCCAAATGGGACGTTGGACGGCCGTGGGCAGCAGATAGGTCGGTGATAACAACGGGTAGACTAGCCGATGATTATGATGTTCTTGAAGCGCTTCGACGGCTGGATCACTGTCTCCTTTTGCTCTTTATCCTTAATGTGCACCGACACTATTCCGCAATACACACAGTTATATGCAAGACACGTATATAATTTTACAATAATTTCTTACCCCGATCTCGGGTTCGTCAATGTACAGAGAGAGAAGCAGACGTGTGCGTTGGAGCCTCTTGCTCTTAGGCCTCCTCGCCACGGTGTGACCACTCACCCTGTCGCTAGCCTCTCGCGACCCGCTCGCAACCACTACATATACATTCTCACACTTCTATCGGCCATCGCCGTCGTACACTTGCGACCGTTACAACCATCATAAGATTCAGCTTTTTAATAGCATTAAAAAGGATGCCTCAATTCCAGTGAGTTTTTGTTCTTGGGAACTACATGAATATCCAGTGCTTCCAACTACGACCAGATATGTGTGTGGCCTGTAAAAACATCTAATCAGTTAGAAAAACCTTGATTCGTCATTTTAGCTTTTTAAACTCAAAGGAAAAATGCATCTGATAAAAATGCTAGCCATTTCGATCACTGCAACGTAACAAATGTAAAACCTTTTCTTAATTCTCAGTACTATCCATATGGAAATTTAACTCTAGATGTTACTCGTAACCAATACGCACTGCTTTACAATATGTATACACAATTTCAAAATAATTATTATATGAGCAAAAATCCTGATCCATTGTTAATTAAAGCAGATTTTATAACTCACACACCATTTATAGTTATTGACTGCTCTAAACAAAATGAGTCGTTAAAACAAGCAGCTGTCGATGTTCGTCTTGAATTTGAAACGAAAAATAATATACCTGCTAATACGACTGCTTACTGTCTTATTTTACATGATCGCATTGTAACATACAATCCGCTAAGTGGTGATGTAAAAAAACTTTTATAACATTATGTACAAGCACTTTGTAAATAAAAAACAAACTTTTTTTTATTAATAAACAAAAATAATATATACTATTTGTTGTAAACTTTTTACCTTTCCTTTTATTGCCTTCAGCTCCTCACAAATATGAAACCATTTATTTATTTAAAAAACAAACACAAAAAATTTATTTTTTCAATAAAACTGTAGTCCATTATTTTATTTAAGTTAAAGTTTACATTTAACTCTTTTAGAAAATTAAGCATAATATTCACGCGCATTCCCCAGCCCCATGCTCCCATTCGCCCACACGTGGCGCAAAAAAAAAAAAAGTTCATCTGTCGTGGGAGCCGCGCTGGCGTGGTAGCCGCGCAGCCCTACTACTAGAGTTCTTTAAGAGTTCTAAAGTTATTCGTGATGAAAACATATTCACGGTAACATAAACAATTCGATAAAAGCACTTTTTAAACTCATGGAACATTAGAAATTCTCAGTCTCCTGTATTTTGCTCATAAAGAGCTCTTTAAGTGTATTTAAGTACTTTTCGAAGGCTAAAAAGAATTCCTCAGAAGTTCATAAGAAGCTCTTTATAAATACGGAATTCAGACAGCAAGTAGTATGAAAAGAGATTTTTTAATACACCAATTCAAGCAGAAATTCTGTAACGTAATTAAAATCAATCTTACTGCGCGTGCACTGCAATGATGCGTGACTGCGGCACGCGTTTGGAGATGTGTAGCAAAACTTTTTAAGTTCCGCATCGAAAAAAATATTTAGTAATAAAATTATCAGCCAATAACAAAATAAACTTGATTGATACAACTAAATATTTAGTTGCAAGTAACAAATCTTTTAGTGAAAATTACAAAATATTTAGTGAATGACGTATTTTATTTTTTTTTTTTTTACTTCGCTACTTATATTTATATATCTTATATATTATACTTATTTTTTAAAATAGTGTATTATATATAATTTAAAAATGGTTTTTAATTAATATCTTAAATATATTTCTCACATGAAGTTGAAGTTTGCAACGTTGCATGCAACGAAAATATTTAATTTGTTAGATCATCAATTTGATACCCTAAATGCTTCAAAGTAGGTTAATTACGATAAATAAATAGTAAATAAGACAAATTTAACAATTTCCAACCCCTAAATATCCAGGAATAGGGGTTGAAAAAATGCGATTTTTTTTTAAGGGTGATCAACAGACATTCACAAATTTTTTATTATTTGTATCATTTAAGTATATAAAAAGGTATTTACATGAATTTTTTAAATAAAATCGAAGCTATGGAACACTGAATTTCGAAACGTTGATGCTCCGAACGCGCGCCGCAGTCGCGCAACATAGCAGTGCGTGCGTGCACGTTGCGACCTCGGCGCTCCAACGAATCAAAATTCAGTGTACCATAGCTTCGATTTTATTTAAAAAATTCATGTAAATACCTTTTTATATACTTGAATGATATAAACAATAAAAAATTTGTGAATGTCTCTAGATCAGCTTAAAAAAAATTCGCGCCTCACCCGTAACGAATAAGTCGCAACGAATTTGAATTCTGTGTTTTGCGAATTTTTTTAAGTGTGAAGCACAGAGTTTCACCAATTTTTTATTGTTTATATCAACTTAGCATATCAAAAGGTATACACATGAAGATTTGCTAAGAAATCGAAGCTGTGGAACACTGAAATTTCGATTCGTTGGAGCGCCGATGTCGCAGCGTGCACGCGCGTACCTTTTTATATGCTCAGATGATATAAACAATAAAAAATTTGTGAATGTCTGTTAATCACCCTTAAAAAAAATTCGCAATTTTTCAACCCCTATTCCTGGATATTTAGGGGCTGGAAATTGTTAAATTTATCTTATTTACTATTTATTTATCGTAATTAATCTATTTTGAAAGAATTTCAAGAGCTGATCTAATAGTAATTACTAAAAGACGCAAGAAGAATACTTTTGGGACTGATTTGGAACTGATAATAATTGGTATTCCAAAAACTTGAATTTAAAGAGTTCTTTTGGGGTCCCTTTTTAACATATTGATTACATATTCATAAGGAGCTCTTCATGAACTCTTAAGGAATTCTTTTTCAGCGTTTGAAATAATTTATATTATCATATATTACAGTGTGTACTCTTTAAGAGTACTTAATGAACTCATTCTAAGCAAAATAGCGGACATAGTGAGAACTATCAAATATAAAAAGAATACTTTTGTGACTGATTTCAATTACTTTAAAGAACTTCCGCTTCCATTCATGAATTCAAAAAGAGTACTTTTGGAACTCTTTTTGCCGTCTGGGGTCGGCACTGCGCGTCCCGTACGGGCCCGCCTCTGGTTAGAAGTTGCTATTTGGCTCTGAAAAGGGTTTGAGGGTTTGCAAAAATGAGGAAATTTGTATAATTATGGGGATGCCGAACATAATTTCCGCGCTCTACTGTACCGACAATTCTCTATATTCTCTGCTATAGCATCTAATGTAAATTTGATTTTTCAAATAATTTTGAAACGGCTTGCTTAATGGCAGTCTGTTTGCATGAAAATATTATTTATAATTCGTAGAATGTGCGTAGACTTCTTTTTTGGCTGATTTCATTTTCTATTGCTGAAAATAAATTAACTACGTACACTATCTCAGTGATTGAGCTATGTTAGTTTTAAATAATTATAGCTAAATAATTAGATACTGTAACGTACAAAAAGTTCGCGTTCCTAGAGTTCTTGGAAACCCGAAAGCTCTTATTCGAATGACATCTTTCCTTTTGTAGTTCGCGTACGTCATGGCAAACGACGAATGTCGCTAATAAAAAGGTCTCTGTTTAAATATTTTCTTTTGTACTCTTATTTTTATTTGACTCTATTTTAGCTCACATACATCATACTAAACGTATGAGTTTTGCTATTAAGGAAAATTTATTATTGTTTTTTAATATATATAATCAGCATTCTCTTTCTTTGCAAATAAGTATTAGCTCACACATGTCATGACAAACGTGTGTATATTGCTAGTAAGTTATAGCAATTAATGAATGAGAAAATTGCTTTTCCCGACTTATATACGTCATACATAAACGTATGAGTTTTGCATGTGACTGAAATAATTTAATGCTAGAATTTAATTTTTTATGGATTTAATTTTATTTGTTACTAAATTTGACAAAATGAAAAAGTTTGTTATTTTACAATTGTGACGTTGCGTTTCGTTCGCGAGAGCCGCAAGACTTCCCCGTGCAACGTCGATAAAGGTTGCACGGGGAAAAGATTTTTCCTGCAGAACGGGCGCCAGGTGTTTGAAAGACCGCCCCGGGCCGCTTCTATAATCGAGCTCGGCGAGCTCGAGCGGTGCCTTCGCTCGTGGCCGTCTGCGCTGCTCTCCAGCGCTCCGAGCATTCAAGGCCTCATGCGTCAGTTCAGGTTAGGGCGCCGGGCTGTCAGCTGGCCCGTAGCCTCGTGTGGACGTCGTCTTCGTGTGGCCGGTGATAGCCGGGGCACCCGCTGAGCTTCGCATCGTCTCTCTTCCTCTCGCCTTTGCTCCGGGTGGGCTCGCCGTGGCGTCGTCGCGATGGGGCAGCCGCAAAACCTCCGGGAACGTTTGTTTCGTTAATAATAAAATAATATATTTAAACGGCGCGATTGCGTGGCGTCGATTGGCGTCCTCGTTGCCTGGGGGAACATCGTCTCCGCGAAAATACACCTCACACAATCAATAGAGGGATAGTAAATTTTAATTTAATTTCTTTAGCGAATGCTGGTCAAGTGTTAAGAAAGTCAAGTATGGCTAGAGTGTCCGGAACTCTGTAAGGCACCGCCTTTAATAGTTAAAACCAGGCTTCTCCCTCTCTTGATCTTCAAAATGGCGATCGCTGCACGGGCCCGTTGTCCGGCTGGCTCAGACCTCAAGGGAGGTCGTTGACGCGCCGAGTTCGGGGATGTCCGCGACGACTGAGGCAAAAATCTGCTACCAGATTCTCAGCCACTACTGGGGCTAACCGCCACCCCCTGACCGTTGAAAATACACTCCAGAAATACAAACACTCAAGGGCCATAATGGGACAGAAACACTCAAATAATCTTTCTCTCTCTAAAGCAACCACGTCGACACGGACCCGGACCCCCCAGGTAGTCATCCTGACCTTGCGTCTCTCTGCCTCGTCGAGCCTGCCTGCACAACATCAACATAACAGGACAGCTCGACCGGGGCGAATTCCCGTCCTTTATCCTCTATCCACAAGTATTTAAATAAAACTCTCTCACAAAGTGTCTAGCAACACACTCAGATTGACTAGTCATCGTCAACTAGGAAACTCACCTGCACTTGGTCAATGGGGAAAAAAATGAGGGCTGTTCCTGTAGACAATGTCCTTGTGTCCAGGAATACCGTCAGGATGACGGGACGTTGTTCAAGAAAGTCCATCCCGCACTAGTTCAATGAGAAAAAAATCGAGGCTGAAAAAACGTTTCTGGCCCAAGTTACATCATTTACGAGTATCATCGGTCAAAGACATGAAAGTGGCAAAAAAAAACCTTGAAATTAAGCTCCTTAATATAATAGAGGATGCATGTTTTCTTAATTGGTTTTCTTATTTTTTTTTCTACTCAGACCACCGCGTAAATTTTTCTTTGCGGGAGATCGTCTGCGAGATCAACCAGTGAAAACAAAATCTTTTAAAATTCTCTCTAGTTTCTACTATTCATAAAAAATACTTTCATCGTGATGCATATATGAGTGATTCTCAGAAAATATGATCTTTTATACCCCTATCCGCGCAAAAATTGAATCTGTGGGCAATACATTGCCAATATATTGTACAATGGTATTAGCAATATAGTGGGATAATAATGAGCCAGCATTTGCAATATATTACTTGTAACGGGGTTTCTTCTTCTGCTATTTTATGTCGCGGAGGAGACCTTTCTCCGCGAGACGGGTGCAATGGGGCACACACGAGTGCCTCGCGAGGTCCTTACCTCGGTGTGCGCGCGAGCACCCGATGGTGAACACACGTCGCCGCGGCCCGTATACAACGCGAGAGTACGCCTGTACTCTCGCTTCTTGTACTCGCGTGCTGGATGTGAGCGCGTCCCTCACGCTCGTGTAGCTGTCCGTCTATTGGACAGCTGATGCCGGCCGCTCAGCTCTACTGGAGAGTGGCGGTATCCGAGAGGATAGGCGGTAAGGAAGCAAACACACGATCGAGTAAAATAGATGTTGGAGGCCTTTATTGTCTCCGTGAAATAATTGACAATGATCCGCGTCCCGGGGATGTTAGTCGAGATCGGGCGCGCGAGCCGAATGCTCCGAACGCGCCCGAGTACGTCTTGGAGTCGAGGCGGTCCTCGACTCCTCGGCCGGTACTCGCCCGTACTCGCGACAGAAAAGTGAGTCGGGCAGCACTTACAATGCGTCGGACTCTCGCTCGTCATCGACCGCTCGCTTTCGACCGGTCGCCGCTCGCTCGCTTCCTCTCGTCCGCTCCCGCTATCTCGCTCGTCGCTACCGCGCGTCCGTCGTCGTTGACGGTTCGAGAATCTCTCCCGATTGCCCACCTGGTAAACCCTCTCCCGCGCGCGCCGGCTTAGCCTAAGCCAAGCCGCGCCCGCGCCCGATCGCGCCAGCTCTCGACGACGCGAGGGTACCCCGCAGTACTCCGCGTCACATACTATAAGTTCGCTAAGGGACGTCTTTCAATAGTTTTCCAATGTGTTGCCCGTGTAATATTTTTAATATTCGCCCTTCTTTTTCCAATCTATACGCGGTGTTCAAAAAAAATACTGACACGACCAGTATATCCGTGTACAGAATCGCCTTCGAATCACTTTTTCCCCTTTGACATTTTTCGCAATTATCCACTATTATATTAAGGAGCTTAATTCCAGGGTTTTTTTTTTCGACCACTTTTCACGTCTTTGACCGACGATACTTGTAGATGATGTAACATGGTCCAGGAAAATTTTTTCCGCTTCGATTTTTTTCTCAATGACCAAGATCGGGATGGGATTTCCTGTAGACAACAACCTGTTGTCCTGCGACGCACGGTGGGCAGAAACACTAAAAAAGTGATAAAAAATCCGGCTTCCCTCGAATTTGGAACTTTTTAAAATTTTGCCATGGTAAAAACATTCCTTAAGTATTTTACTATAAAAACCCGTTTCCCTCGATATATGAATAATAAGCTCATTATAATTTGTTGTATATGAATATATTGTGTTGTTGCGAAAATACATAAAAAATTTTTTTATTGACAAAATAATGTACATATGTTCAAAGAATATATATACATATAAATATACATATACAACAGTACTATTCATCATCAATATCTTTGTCAGTATCTGATTCTTCACTATCAGATTCTTCTTCCTCAATCTCTACATCCTGATTGAAAAAAATGCCAAAACCATTCAAAGATGTCGATTTAAATTATTTCCTATATTAAGAATAAGTGATAATGGTATTGTGTTAATGTTTTCACATGTGAAAATACCATACCACAATCACACAATACCATAATCACGTAAAAAAATTATAATTAAAATTTAATAATAATACATTTATAATTATAATTATAATTGGATTACAATTAAATTTTAATTATAAAAAAATAAATTATATTAATTTGTTTTTGTTTTTATTTCGATTCAATTAATTATTTCCCAAAGTATATTTTTTTGGAGTAATTGAATGTTGATATAAAGTAATAAAATAAATTAAAACTATAAAAATTTATTTTTATTATAGTGTTAAAACAAATGAAGACACGTTTCGTCGACTACTTTTGATGTCGGATCCGTACATTTCTTTAATTGATTTAAAAAAAAGAAAAGAAAGGCCTCTCACTCCAGAAATGGTGGATCTATTGATCATTAACGATTATACTAATGAAAATCAGGATGTAGAGATTGAGGAAGAAGAATCTGATAGTGAAGAATCAGATACTGACGAAGATATTGATGATGAATAGTACTGTTGTATATGTATATTTATATGTATATATATTCTTTGAACATATGTACATTATTTTGTCAATAAAAAAATTTTTTATGTATTTTCGCAGCAACACAATATATTCATATACAACAAATTATAATGAGCTTATTATTCATATATCGAGGGAAACGGGTTTTTATAGTAAAATACTTAAGGAATGTTTTTACCATGGCAAAATTTTAAAAAGTTCCAAATTCGAGGGAAGCCGGATTTTTTATCACTTTTTTAGTGTTTCTGCCCACCGTGCGACGTCCCGTCGTCCTGAGGATGTTCCTGGATTTTATTGAATAAAAAAAGTTAATTTCTTTTTTTTTTTATACTAGTCCCTTATCATTTATTTAGATAGCCAGTACCTTCCCCTCGCATAAATGGTGCGGCATATCTACAGTTCATAAGGGACCAGCTACCAGGATTGCTGGAAGATTTGAAGCTACAGTGCCGACATAACATGCTTTTCCAGCATGATGGCGCTCCTACCCATTTTACTCGGCATATAAGGGCTCACCTCGATATGGTGTACCCACTAGATTACTTTCTGTGGGGATACATTAAGAAGATCGTCTACAGGAACCCTGTTCGCGATAGGCAAAAGTACTGCCGCCGCATTGATGCAGCGTTCGCTTCAGTAGCGGCAGACGAACAGGTAATTCAGAGAGCAACGCACAATCTCAGACGGCGTGCCGACTTTTTGCTTGAATGTAACGGACGGCACGTCGAGTAATTCCTATAATTTTATTTTATTTTTTAAAACAGCCCTTCTCAGGGCTACCATAATTAACGCTGGCAAACCATTTATTCTTCAAAAAGGAGAGGGTAGTACCAGTACAGGCTGGTTGAGTCACACGCACGAGGGAAGCCGAATACTTCCCTTACGGTGTATAAAGCATTTTCCCCTCTCCTCGGATAAAAATAATAATAATAATAATAATTTGCCCCTTTTTTACTACGAGCTGCGGACAAACAAAAAAGGGAGCATATATGCTCGTTACTCTCTCGGGCATCTAAAATCTTACGGATCCCCACGAGAGAGAGAGAGAGACGAGCAGTTTTCCCGCTGTTCCTCGCTGCTGCAAAAAAAAACGGACTAAAGCGGTCGCACTCGCTTGCTTTTCTCTCGGGGATCTTAGAGCGAAAATTTCCCGAAGGAAAAGTGAGTGGCGGTACCACCCGAGTGTGCGTGCGTGTTTGTGCGCCGACGGGCCTGCGATGTGGGGGGCATGGTAAAGCTTCGGAGCAGCGAGCGAAGGGGAACTTGACGCCTAAGCCAATCTCCCCGCTCGAGACAGCCCCGACCACCAGCACCCGTCCACGCGCTGATTGGCTAATTATTGGAGTTTTTGATTAACCATAACTTGATAATTAGCCACAATTACGAAAAATGGCAAAGGGGAAAAAGTGATTTGAATGCGATTCTCTACACGGATGTACCGGTCATGCCAGTATTTTTTTTTTTTTTTGAACACCGTGTATTTGTAAGAGTTGTATAATTAATATTGCTAATACATTGGGCATATTCTGAGAATATATTGGCAACATTATTATATTTCTCAGTTGTTATGATAATAAAATATTTTTAATGTGCATACAAAATAGAACAATAACATCGAAATTGAAGATTGATACTTTTTTTTAATTAAAACGACTGCCGCAAAGTACGTCGAATAAATTTTCTTTATTCAAATTCTAGTTTTAAATAAAAATATACATTTTTCAAATAGTTAACGTTGATTAAATTAATATCTTCTAATATTTTTGAACACTGGTATCTAAAATCTAATGAGCTTTTCTGAACATTTTCAATGAATGAATTAATTGTTTTTAATCTTTTAGACGAGCAAAACTTTCATGAAGGCGTTTGCAATTTTTTTATAGTAGCTATTTGAAATATATAAATAATCTTGTACAACACCTATTTTACAGTTCGAATTGTCATTGTACGTAATAATATAAGATTCAGTGTATTTATTTTTTTTCATTATTTTCAGAATTAAAAACTATTTTGTCTTTGTGCAATTTTTTTAATTTAAAGATAATATTTATAACCCTATTATAAAGATTGATTCACCTATTTTTTTACTGAGCTCCAATTTACGTTTTGGAGATAAAAGTTTCTCACAGGAATCGTAAACTACACTGTCAGATTTGAGCCATTCATATTTTAATTTATGAACTTTTACATACATACTCAGGTTTTAAAATTATCTGTAGTTCGGATGTGCTACTACTGTGCACCATGTTTATTTTCCATTAACATCTTCAAATGGCATGAACGAGTCCACAGCGGGCCTAACATAGTCCACAGCGGGCCTAACCGTCGTACTATTTCAGGTGAGTTAAAGTATGAATATTACACGTCATAGGTTTTAAATTTGTGACGTTGCAAAGCTCGCGGATGCTTCCCCAGGTCCCCAAAGCTACGTTGACAAAGGGGCTTTTACCTGTCGGCCTTTATTTATATATATTACGCGCGCGAGGGAATTACGGCGTCATCAGGCGCCAGGCAATTTCTGCCAGCCGACAAGAAAGATCTTCTTCTTCGTGTCCAAATCCTCCTCCTGGCTGCTCGGTGGTAGGCATAGGTGGGCGCGCAATAGCCCTTGGGTAGCTGGCGCAATGGGGAAAACGCCGCGACAAACGGACAACACGAGGTCACAAAAAATGAGCACTAGAACAACTCTCTCTCAAAGCTATGAACGGCTCTTTATTCAAATAGGTGTAAATACAACTGTAAAGTGTCCGGACCGACGCTTTGGCTGAGTGGTGGAGATGCACCTCGGACGTTCGGGAGAGATAAGCAACATTCGGCGTGGACACTACTTGGATGGATGACCGCGCTGGAAGTTGCGATGCTTCCTTGATGTCTTAGGTGTTTTTCTCCACACTCAACAAAGTGAGCGGGAGGTATGAGAATGACAAATTCGGTGCTCAGGCCTACGAAATGTGACTTGGGCATCTAATTTGAGCATTCTCATTATACCGACCCACTCCGGGACGGGTTTTCCTAATTGGCATTTACCCTAGTTATAGGTTTGACCACAAGTTTTCCCCGTTCCACAGGCATAACCCTGGGCGAATGCGGAGTGGAATTAGGGACGGGAGAAGGAGATCGGCCGGCAGAGAAGGTAGAGGGAAAAAGCTGTGCTACAGGATGGGTGGGGTTAGAGCCGTGTCCTCCCCTCGCTCGGTAGTAGGCAAAAATAAAGAGTCGGCAGGTACTGCTAGGCCCATGAGGCTGCAGGAAATTCTCAAAAAAAAAAAAAAAAATGTAAAGTGTCCTTACACGCGCACGATTCGCGCAAGCACACGACTCCAAATAACTCTCGACTTTATACGTGGCCGCCCGATTTCTACATTCGCGGTAGCTCGCGGCACTCCTCGCCCGAAACACGACTCACCACTTTTCCTTGATGCCGCTCGTTCTCACGGCCACTTCTCCGATCTACTCACCGCGTCAATTCCTTCGCTGTCCTCTCCACGTCTAATGTAACTCGGCTACTACTATCTCACTTCTAATTACGGCTACTAATCTCAAAACGCGACTGGCTATGATGCTGTCCGGGCAACGAGTGAACGAGTCAAAATGGCTAACTCGACTCGGCCCTCCGCGTCACTATCGTTCTCTCTCACACTCGCGGCATTTACCTATCTCGTCTTTGTCTAATGACTAATTAGTCATAAAGATCGCGAGGTGTCGCGTCGGCCCTTCTTCTTCCGGTCAAATTACATGCAATCGGCTATCTGGCCGATGAAGGAGGTCGGTGCGCGCGCCCTCTATGTCTCGTCGTGCTTTCCAAGTCCCGTTAATCAAGACCGAAATGGTGGCGGCTCGTGTGACGTCACCGCCACCCACGCGCTGTGCGAGATCGGCAGGCCATCTATAAAAAGATGCGCCAGTCCCGGGTCCATGGCTCAGCCCTGGCTCACCTTCCCGCTCGCGAGCATTCGAGCCGCGCGCTCCTTCTCTCTCGTACTCGTGGCTCGAGAGCGCCGCCCGCCTACACGAGGCGCTCCCTACTACTGCGCATTCTCCGTCTCTCTCGCTCTCGCGTGACAGCCACGTGCGCGGTTTCTCGCTTCGACACCCGCGTCTCGCCGACTCCTCGCGACTCGCGTGTGTTTGTGTATGTTGTGTATGTGTTGTGTGTTCGTGTCTTCGCCGTCGCCGCGGCTCTTTTGCGTCGCTGTCGTCGTCGTCGTCACTGTGCGCCGTCTCTCTCTCTCGTCGTCTACGGCCGTCGTCTACCGAGGCTAACCTCCTGGCCAAGCCCTCCTCTCGTGCCCTTGCTCGTTCGTCGTCGCTTGAAGACCGCCTCGAGGAAGCTGGTGCTCCCGCATCTTCCCCTCGCGTCAACTCTGTTCCGCTGGCTGTCGGCAGGGTGGATCAGCTGCTGTCGGCTGCTCTCTCTCTTCGTCGGCTGACAGGTCGGGCTGTCGTGTGCGGGAGTACCTGTGTACCTCAAAAGGGACGTCGCGACGTGAATATTTATTTATAACAATCGTGGCGTGCTTGTGTGTTCGCTCAGTGTGGCCTCGTTGCCCGGAGTTAACAAGGGAATAATAAATACCTGTCACAAATTATATAAACTTTCAAATCATAATAAAATTGCTTGTATTAAAATTTCAGCAAAAGATATCATATTACGTGTACTTTCTTGTTTATACAAAATATAGACAGCTAATATTATTAATTTGTAGTGATCTAAATACTCTGTTGAAAGAACGTTATTTAAAATTGGAATAGACAAAAAAAAAAACAATTTTTTAGTTCAGATGCATTCCAATAACAAAGGTGGGATTTTATTGGTCTAGGTTGTCTTGCAACGTAGGATGGCGGCTTAATTTTGCTAAGATAGTCATCTAAAATATATACTAAATGCGAGATATTAAAACGTGAACCGTTACTTTTATTGACAAACCGTAGTTCTATTAATTAATTACTATAGATGTAGATTTAATGACTTGGTAGCAAATTTTGGACATCATTGATGGGCCTTTGATACCATAGACGGACCTTTCAACCTCCAATGCTTGCATAGCGTGTTCTAAAATACCGTCATCAGTGCGTAAAATTAAAGTATTCTCGTAACGATAAATTCGGGTCTTATCAACTGTGCAACCTTGTTACATACATACTTGAAATCCAAAATTACCATTGTATTGATTCATTGACAAGAACAGGACTTTGATACGAGAGTTCGTTGATTATGAGAACAAAACCCCGTATATTTGATTTGGAAGATTTGAAAATGTGTACTCTATCATAATACTACATAAGTGAAATACTAGTAAGACTTAATAAAAAAGGTTCATGGTATAATTCTTTGTAAATGGATCCATCGTAAATATCTTTATACCTTATGTGGTCCATTAAATACTCTATTTTTGTTACTCTTTAGGAGTTTGATGTAAGATCCTTAACGTTTATATAATGATTCTATTTGACGAATTAAAGGTACTTCAATAAAATCATTTTTTTTATCTTCATACTTACATGAAACTGTATTTTCAAAATTTTCCTCGTCAACAGATTTATCATTATTATTAACATTCAAATCAGTATTTGATTCTAATAAATTGCAATTATTACAATAAAAATGTTTTTTATAAATTGAGTCATCTATAACATTTAAATATTTTTTAAATTTAAAGTAACTTAAAGGACACTTATTTAGCTGTGGTAATACTTCAGAAAACAACTCTAATGTGTAAGTAGTATCGACGCTACGCTGGTAGAGAGACGATTTTAATGCAGCAACGCTTAGTACAAATTCCTTGATAGTTATTGAAGTTCCTATGTAAAGATCTTTATTTACATTAAAAGGCAACATACCCACTACCTTCACTTCGTCGTCATTAAACGCAAAATCATGTTTTTCTTGGTTATCAGTTAGGTTATCGCAGCTTAAATTCCTCCAGACGTTACAAATTTCCATATTACCTTTAAGAGAAATTTATTTACTAGTATTTTATTCGAATAAAATAAAATTATCAAAATTGCACATATCTTATAAATCTTTCTTTGGGCGTTCTTATTAAGCTACTTTGAGTCCTATTTTTTAACATAGCAGTTGCATGCAAATTGCAATTGACCAGGTTATGTTCGTTGTTTCACTGAAAAATATTCACTAAAGTAGCTTAAGTTGCGAAAATTTATATTTTATATGTAAAAAATATTCGATCGTTGCTTATACTATTATTTTATAATATTATCTTATGTATTAAACAAAATTAATTGTAGATTTCGCAATAAGGGCGTTAAAATAAGAAGGTAAGAAAATTAAGTCCCTCAGGCATTATTAATTTTATATTGATTTATTACGATTAAATTTTTACTTAAATGGAACACACCGCATGCACCTGCAATCGTTCATTTACTCTAAACTAGTGACAATTTTTGTTCAAATGGATTATTTGGCCCGATTATTTTTAGTTTACGTTAAATTCAGCCCCTTGGCCAATCCCTCTTCCAACAATCACTATACAAAAGATCCACGATCCTCTGGTCGGCCGGACTAGCAAGGTCGGCAGAGGAGAGGGGTCTTGCGGGGCTGAGGGAAAATCACAGGATTAGCATTAATAATTACACTCGCTGATGGCGAAGTTTATTAAACAAAGAATTACAAGTGCTGAGTGCTGAGGCTTTTGAGTCTTCGCTTGTCGTCTAGGTCACGTGCTCGCTGAAGGGGACCGCTGTTCCTCAGTTACTAAACCTGAGAGAGAGAGAGAGTACGATGGACATCCTGGTGCTACTCTGCGTAGTTGCTGCGGTGATGATGTCCGGGCTCCGGGTACACGGCTCTCGTCTTCCCTTCTGCTGTGACCCTCTGGAATGCGGTGCGGCCATCTGGTCGACCAAGCGTCTCGCACCGCGGCTGATGCGTTAGAGAGCTCTCCTCGCGTCGGCAATTAGTGCCAGGGGATTGTGTTGCGTATTGTCCCCCTCTCCTTTCGGACGCTTCGCGGGGGGCCTATTCGCGCTGGGTTTCTCTCTCTCTTTCTCCCTCTCTCTCATCTTAACCTACCCTACGCGTGTGGCGTCTCCGACGCCCTTACTTCTTCGCGGAGCTGTTACAACCCCCCCAAGCCTGTAGTGATAGTTTATCTGTTGATCCGTTAATCGACAGATAGGTGATCGAATAAACATAAATAAATAAACACACAACGAACATATATGAAATATACATAAAAGAAACGCTGTATTTTACATAAAATTAACACCAAAAGACCAAAATACCGTCAAAGAGATCCGCAGCTTATTGTTAAAATTAAGAATAAATTAAAATACTTAGGAGGCCTCCTCGCACACACTCACGTATTCGGCAGACTCTTCGTGGGTTGGTCCTGTCGGAGAATGTCCCGTCGTCGTGGAAATGCGTATGATCTTTCTGCTTCAACTCGGCGGGAATGAAACGATAAAGGCTCACGATCCCCTCGACTTCAGGATCCCGGCAGTGGCGCTTGAAGAAGCGGCGTCGACCCGGTGGTCTTGACGTGGAATCGGGGTCGTAGAATCGGGGCCGCGGCGAAGAAGCGTTGTCTTCCTGGCTTCTAGGCGCGCTTGCCCTGGTGAAGCTCGTATTAAAGGTCGGTGGTTTAAATCAAATATGACCGTTAGCCTCAAAGGTTATCAAAGAATAGGTGTACCCTTCCAGGCACTCGGGAGCGCTGGGACTTTGTCGCGTCCCTCTCCTCTCTCAAACCAGTCCCACTCCGCTAAAGACCAGCAGAGCCTTCGGGACTCATTAGCGACCATTTCATCATTCCCCCCCCTTTTTTTTTTAAAAAGTCAATAGGTATCTTCAAAGAATAAATAAAAAAAAGAACGCCTCAAGATTATTACTACGGGACACCGCCGAATTCAGTTAATTTCTTCGTCTTCTTTCTTCCTTCTTCACATCATTCACTAACAAAGGTTCATTATCATAAATGTCTTTGCACATGTTTCGTTTTGAGCTGTCGCCTCGTTTCCCGAATCCTCGCATTAGATAACTTTCCTAATTTGCTCGATATCGTTTTGCACGTCTTCTTCATTTTCTGGTTGAAATTCGACACTCGCGACGCTATTTCTTCGATTTCTCGGCTCCTCATTCCGAATCACTCTGTTATTATGTTTTTCTATATTGTTTCGATGATTTTCGTTGAAAGCGCACCTCTCCTTAAAATTTCGTACGTTCGGACGGCCTTGATCTCTCGGGCGTTCGTACGCGCGTCTATTTACTTTTCGCGGAACGTTGTTTTCGCGGTAGGCGCTGTATTGATGATCCATCGGTTTTCGCACATTAAAATTGTTTTGATCAGGCTGTTGCCGGCAAAGTGTTGGGGACGTTCGTTTTTTTCGCGATCGCCTCGTCTGTGCGGTTTACTGACTTCAAGACATCGTGCGTATTTGCTAAGTCGATACCGATTATCGCAATTTGGATCTCTCGAGGAAATTGCCCGATTACTAGCCGATTTATCTGATATTCAGAAAAAGGCCAACACGGAGATAAAATATTTAGCATAGCTCCCCACGGGGGGAGCTATACTAAATATTTTTATTACTATTACTACTATTTTTCTGCCTTCCACCCTTCTTTTGCGCGTTCTTGGATTTCATCAGACATATATTCCTGTCAAAATTGGTCTATGAAATTCCCGAAATGATTTAAATGTGGGCGCTAAAGGTGGGCGCTAAGGTGCGGAGGGAAGTTAGTCTTTTGCGAACCCTCATCGTGATTGCATGCATCATCCGATCGCGCGTGGATATTTAGCTAATTTTTTCTTCTTTTCTTTTATCAACTCGGTTTCGCGTGAATCTACGTGTTTGTGAGCGATACGGGTTTGACGGGGGAATCGTGGACGGAAGGTGCCACGGTGCACGGAAACGACGTAGTCGAGTAGAAGGACAGTACGCCGAACATCAGGCCCCGTGCGGTCGTCGAAACGTCGTATTAGCCGTAGAATTAGCCGTAGTCGATCCCAAGAATGAAGGGATTACTCAAATCGACTACGTGCACGACCGGTATTATGAGTTAGCGACTCTCATCAACTCAATGCCGACGACGGGGGGCTCAAATCGTCACGAATCTAAGATCGGACTACCCATGGAACTTCCACTTTCATGGAAAGCAGAAAATGCTAAAGCTTCCCGTAGTAGTCGTGCCGAAATTCAAAGAAGATTGGGATGCGTGGTTAACTTCCCTTCTTTGCCAATAAACTGTGTTACTTTGAAAGAAGCGGTGCAGTACCTATTAGCCTAATACGGCTAAACAATATTATAAATAAATCTACTCCTACAATCGTGACTTGTCTAAAATTATTGTTTCATAATAGGTCGCATGCTACTCTGATATCTAATGTTTCTCTCGTAGATTGTCCGCAGTTGGCCGCCAATTGATAGGTGATCAAATAAAATTAGATAAATAAACACACAACGAACATATACAGGGTGTTCCATTTTAATCAATCCACGCAGATAACTTTTCAATTTGACTTTTTCAGAAAAAATGTTTTGAACAAAAGCTATTGGGTTTGGAGGGGGACATCTTGTGGTGACCTTGAAATTGACCTATAAAATATATACAGGTTATTCGAAATGTTCCGGACCCCCCACTTATAACATAAAGTAAGCATTTTGGAAAAAAATGTTAAATACAAAAGTTGTTAAGTTTTGAAGGTTGAACTAAATGATGACCTTGGATTTGTTATTGGTTATCATTTTCAAGGTCATTTAAAGGTCATCTTAAGTTTTTTAAATAGGGACCCCTATTTTTTATTTCAGATTCTGAAAGAGCACAAAATTTTACATCTGGATATGTACCCACGTTATGGCTCAAAATGACCTACAGAGGTCATTTAGTGGTTAAATGATTATTTAGTAGCAGAAAGCCAAGAAATCCCGATTATTAAGAACTTTGAGCGTATCTGACCAATAATAAAGTAATTTGATTTTGCAAGACAAACTTTATGGTGGCGTTAAATTGACATTGCCCTTGATTTTCAAGGTCATTTGAAGGTTAACTTTAGTTTTCCAAATTAAGCCTCCTAGTTGTAATTCTCCATTTTGCACCAGTGCTAAATTCTGCATTAGGATTGTAGAAGGTGTAATTGACACTGGCGTAAAATAAGCCTTAGGCCAGACAACCACATAACTCGGGCGAGAAAATGATAAATAAAAAAATGTCTAATCAAAATAAGCCTTAGGCCCAACAACTACATACCTCGGGGGAGAAAATGATAAATAAAAAAATGTCTAATCAAAATGAGCCTTATTGCTCAGGCGCGGGAGGTACAACTAATTAAGCTAACATCATGGGTGATCCAGCCAACTAAGGCAAGACCATCGGCTGCCTAGCCTACTAAGACAAGAACACTAGCGGCCCAGTCAGCTAAGGCAGGACTATCGGCGGCCCAGCTAACTAAATCAAGACAGTGGACTATTCGCCCAAACTGAATTTTTTTAAAATGTCGTTGACAGGAACTTTTTACAACAACTGTTCAAATTGTTGCCCATTAACAGTTTGGCAATGTGCTAACCGATTGTAAAAGGCTGCAACAACATTTCGCAAGATTTGCTGAGGTATCAAGTCTATTTCATCAGTGATTCTTTGGCGTAATTCATCCAAGTCACGTGGTTTTATAACATAAACTTTATCCTCCAAGTATCCCCAAAGGAAATAATCAAGAGGCGTTAGGTCTGGGGACCGAGGTGGCCATTCAATTGTACCTCTCCGCCCAATCCATCTATCATGAAAATGAACCATCCTGTTGGAAGTAAATTTCGTCCAGATTTCCACCCGTTAAATTCCGTATAGCAGGTATAATTTGGTCTCGAAGCATGTTTTCATACATTGCAGCATTTAAATTACCTTCAATAAAGAAAGGGCCAAGTACTCTTCCATTAAATATGCCAGCCCAAACATTTACTTTTTCAGGATGTTGCGTGTGGTCCGCTCTCATCCAATGTGGTTTGATGTTACTCCAGTATCGACAATTATGTCTGTTCACTGTTCCGCTTAACTCAAACGTGGGCTTCATCAGAGAAAACAATGTTATTGAGGAGCAAAGGATCATCAGATATCATTTGCATCATTACAATCACAAAACTCTACCCTTCTATCAAAATCATCTTCAGATAATTCCTGTACCAACTTTAATTTGAAAGGATGCCATTTGTTGAGTTTCAAAATTTTGTGCACAGATGCAGCTCCCATTTCATGCTGTTGTGCACAACGTCTGATGCTGCAATGGGGGTCCTCAATAAATGATTGTAATACGTCTAAGCTCTTTTCATCATTAGACGATGATTTGGATCTACCTGATTTAGGACGATCTTTAATACCACCTGTCTCTTCAAAACGTCTAATTGTACGAATTACGGTACTTTTTGAAATAGGGTTGTTTTCTTCAACTCTGAATGTTTCATTGAATAAACGCTGTACCTGTTTGTAACCTCTCTCTTGATCACCCCACCCTCGCATCATCAACAAAGATATTCTTTCTCGTTCAGTAAGATGTGCCATTTTTCACTACGATTAAAAGTACAATTATTGAAAATTAATACAATTATCTGAATTTCGAAGTAAGAGAACTTCACTTAACTCTTGAAAACAGAAAAGTAAATAGGAGTAAACAATTGTTAATTAACAATTATAAATAAACTGATTCCTAAAAAGAATAGTGAGCAAAATCTTCTAAGGTACAAGTAACGATCCTGAAAATGCTATGAATCATGCGTAGAAACTCGTAACCCTTGCAAAAAATTATTGCAATAAAAACTGTTCATGTAAAACGGTTAGATTATTTTGCTTTTGAAATTAATAACCCCCAAGTGTCCTATGTAGATCATTTCGAGCCATGACGTGGATATTGTACATATCTCCAGACCTAAAATTTAATGCCCCTCCAGAATCCGGAATACAAAATGAGTCCCTTTTTAATAAGCTGAAGATAACTTTCACATGACCTTAAAAATGAAGGCCAATTTTAAAGTGACCATAAAGTTCGTCCTAGAAAATCAAATTATGTACTTTAGTATTAAAGTACGAAATTTTTTTTTTCTTTTCGTCAAATACACCCAAAGTTCTTAATAATCGGGATTTCTTGGCTTTCTGCTACTAAATAATCATTTAACCACTAAATGACCTCTGTAGGTCATTTTGAGCCATAACGTGGATACATATCCAGATGTAAAATTTTGTGCTCTTTCAGAATCTGAAATAAAAAATAGGGGTCCCTATTTAAAAAACTGAAGATGACCTTTAAATGACCTTGAAAATGATAACCAATAACAAATCCAAGGTCATCATTTAGTTCAACCTTCAAAACTTAACAACTTTTGTATTTAACATTTTTTTCCAAAATGCTTACTTTATGTTATAAGTGGGGGGTCCGGAACATTTCGAACACCCTGTATATAAAGGAAACGCTTTATTTTACATAAAATTAACACCAAAAGACCAAAATACCGTCAAAGAGATCCGCAGCTTATCGTTAAAATTAAGAATAAATTAAAATACCTAGGAGGCCTCCTCGCACACACTCACGTATTCGGCAGACTCTTCGTGGATTGGTCCTGTCGGAGAATGTCCTATCGTCGTGGAGATGCGTTTGACCTTTCTGCTTCAAGTCGGCGGGAATGAAACAATAAAGGATCACGATCGCCTCGATTTCGGGATCCCGGCAGTGGCGCTTGAATAAGCTGCGTCGACTACCTTTCCAGGCACTCGGGAGCGCTGGGACTTTGTCGCGTCCCTCCCCTCTCTCGAGCCAGTCCCCCTTCGCTGAAGGCCAGCAGATCCTTCAGGACTCATTAGCGACCACTACAGGCCTAATATTTTTACCCGGTAAAAATACACTCGTGTGGCTTACAGGTTTCAGTGTTTTATTGCTGTGGTGAAAGAAATTTGCTTAGATATTATTTTTTATTATTTATTACATATATTCTATTATTTTTTTTCTTAATGTCTTCTGTTTTAAGGAGTTATTTGGAACTAATTGGATTCTTTTTATTGTTTTTATTATTACTTTATTTATGTGTCAGCTGTTCGCTATTTTCTAACCTATTTTTATTTTGTATTTTTTGTTTACAATCTGATAACTCTTATGCTTATTTCGTTACAATGATTTTTTTTTCTCCCGCACTTTACTCACTTTTTCTCACTCTCACTCCTAAATTGTAGTCTTTTTCGCTCATTATAGTCTTCTCTCCTGAATTTTGCAAGGTATGCGCCTTGCATGGGTTCGGCGGGAAGGAGTGATAAATAACAAACAACACATGAGGGTATATGAGTATATTTAATGCGTACAGTTCGACGGCTACAGATAGTCTGAGCTTCGCTCCGCTCCGCGCCTCGCTCGGCTGTATACAAGTCTAAGTTACATAATGAATGTTTACCCCCCCTCGCGGAATCTCACACATAGCAATACACTACATTCTTCCCCTTTTTTTTTATTGGCGCTTATTACCGGCTATTGGCGTTTGGTTACCGTGCCAGCGTCCGTTTGTACCCGGTATGTTGACGGCGATAATGCTTTGACAATAATCGCGGCTATTCTTTTGTCTCCTGATACGCCATGATTATCTATAAGTACTTTTTCGCCATCGTCAAATGTTATTTTTCTTGATGTATTTGATAAGACTTGTGCCTCCTGCTTCTGCATCACCTTGTCCCTTAGCACCGGACGCAATAAGTTGAATCGCGTTCTCAGCTCTCTTTTGTAGAACAGCCAAGATGGCGACTTTTCTGTAGTGCAGTGCGGAGTGCAGCGGTAATCAAGTAGAAAAGCGTTTACTGCTTCCTTTACCTCCTTTCCCCCTTGCACAATTTCCTGTACTGTGGATTTGAAAGTGCCAACAAAATTCTCCGCAGCTCCGTTGGTTGCCGGATGGTACGGGGGAGAGAAGCTTTGTTTTACGCCCTTATTTGCTAAATATGTTTTTAATTCCATACTTGCGAACTGCCTGTCATTATCAGTAACTATATAACTTGGCAGCCCGTGCCTAGCAAATAGTTCGTCTAGAATTTCTATAACTCTACTTGCTTTTGTGTTTTGCTTAACGTTATAGACTTCCGGGCACTTTGAGTAGGCGTCTACTATAATTAAATACATGTCATTAAAAAAAGGTCCTAAAAAGTCGCAGTGCAGCCTATCCCAGACCTTTTCGGGCCACGGCCAAGGGGTGATCTGTACGCGTGGTGGGGTTTTTGCGTTTACCGCACAAATTTTGCATGCTTTTACTTGCGTTTGAATATCTTCATCTATACCCGGCCACCATACCTACGATCTAGCGTAAGCTTTTATTTTTACAATTCCTAGATGCATAGAGTGCAATTCTTGTAATATTGTGCTTCGCAGACACTCCGGAATTATTATTCGGTAGCCCCAGAACAAACAATTATTTTCTACCGAATTTTCATTTCTTTTTGAAAAATATTTTTTCTCTTCGTCTACTAGCTTATCACTGCGATTTGGCCACCCGAACATACACAATTTTAACAGAGTTACTAACGTTCTATCTCTTTTAGTTTCCCGCGCTACGTCTTGCCATGCGATAATGTTTGTGTTGTCGGCAATATATAATGCATAGGAGAAAAGTCTGGCTCGAAAATTTGTGTGTCGTCTTTAATCGAAAGACGGGACAACGCGTCGCAGTTATCATTCTTTTCTGATTTTATCCATTCTATGTCGTAGTCGAACGCGGACATGTAGGCCCAGCGTTGCAGCCGGCTTGCTGCCATAACTGTTATGCCCTTTTTCGGACCAAATATTGTTTCTAATGGTTTATGGTCAGTTCTTAGAATAATTTTTCGCCCGTAAACATAATCATAAAGCTTAGTAAAACCAAACACTATCGGCTGGCTTTATAGCCCTATTACGTTCCTTTTCTGGAATGAGTTTCGATGCATAAGCTATCGGTCTGTCCGTGCCGTCTTTGTACTTGTATAACAATATTGCCGAGTCCGTAGCTTGATGCATCTACTGCTAATACTATTTGCTCCTCCGGGTCAAAATGCGCTAATACATGTGGAGATATGAGCTCGTTTTTCACTCAGCAGAAGGCTTCCTCACATTCTTTAGTCCATACAAACGTCGGTTTTTTCCCGCAATCAAATAATGCTCTTAATTTTTCGGCTTTATTTTGTAAAAATCTCTCATAAAAATTTATAAGACCTAAGAAGGAGGAAAGCTCTGCTTTGTTTGTTGAGCGAGGCGCTTCTACCATCGCTTTTACCTTTTCTTTTGATTTGTGTAAGCCCTGTTTATCAATTACAAATCCGAGAACCTCGATCTTATCCTTCATAAAATCGCATTTGCCTTTGTTAAGTCGTAGGCCTCTTTCTGTTAACCGTTTACATACTTTTCTTAAATTGTATAAATGCGCTTCATTTGTATTACCCGTTACAAAAATGTTGTCTATGTATGCTATTACGATCGGTATCCCTTGAATACTTTCTTCTATAATTTGTTGAAATTCATTCGGTGCAACCGACGTACCTTCCGTGAGTTTCGTGTATTGAAAAAGTTCGATATGCGTCGTTATAGTGAGATATTTTATGGATTCTTTTGCTACCGGAATTTGCATGTACGCATGCGGATGATCTAGTTGTGTATACGTTTGACCACATTGCAAGACTTCGAAAATATCATTTATCCGCGGGAATGCTCGTTTTGATTTTATTAGATATGGATTCAATGTTAATTTGAAATCGCCGCAAATTCTTACTTTATCTTTACCTTTCGGAACCGGTACTATGGGCGTTGCCCACTCGCTCGCCTCTACACGTTCCAAATGTCCTGCTTCCATCAATCTTTTAATTTCGCCTTCTACTTTCGGTTCTATTGCAAACGCTACGTGTCGTGCGCCGAGTAGATACGAGAGTACGTATCTATCTCCATATCAATTGTCTTATTATTTATTTGTACCTTAAGCATCATTGGGCTTGCTATAAATTTATTTAGGTACTTATTACCTTCGCTTAATTTTTCGCTCACATAAATTGAGAAAAAGTCCGCGCAGTAATCTTGTTGACCGTCGTCTGCGTCCTTGACGTCGTCGCTGTTGCCCCCTGCCTGATGCTCGTTGTTGTCGTTACTGCTCAGGAGTTTGTTGGCTCTCTTCTTCTTCCGAATGCATGCTCGCTCCAGGTGCCCCTTAGTATTACAAAATCTGCACATAAGCTCCCGATATCGGCATGCGTGTGTGCGATGCCCTGTTCCACCGCAGCAGTAGCACATTTGCTCGTCGTTTTGGCTCGTCGATCCGTGGCTATTTCTGTATTTTTATGCCCTTGAGTGCTGCGCTTATTTGTTGCCTGATTTGTGTGTTTTCGGTTGCGTGACTCTTTGTGCTGCTGCTTTATTGAGAAATTTTCAAATTTGTTGTTCTTAATGCTAAGGTTTCTTACTGCGCCCGCTGCATTTTTCATGGCATTTTCGCGCGCCGTTGCTTCTTTTAAGGCGTTATCAAAATTTAAACTTGATAGCTTAAACAATTCGACCTGAATGGAGTCGTCCAAAATGCCACACACAAATTGGTCCCTCAAAGCCACATTGAGATCCGCAAAATTACCATCTAGAGATAACCGTGGAAGTCGCGTCGCAAAGTCCGAGACTATTTCGTTTGTCTCCTGCGTTGCTCGTTGAAAGTACAGCGCTCCATAAATTCTGACGGTGTCGGCTTTAAATGTTCTTTTATTAGCTTAACTAATTCTTCGTATGTTTTCTCTGTAGGTTTATTAGGCAAGCACAAATTTCTGCACAGCTTGTATGTGTCTTCGTCACAATGCGTTAGTAAGAATGCTCTTTTCAACTCCGGCGTCGTCACATTGCGTACCAGGAAATAGAGCTCGAGCCTCTCTGTGAACGACTCCCAGTCGTTCGTCTCCAATTTGAATAAAATTTTGGCGTCTCCCGACATTTCAGAGTCACTTTTACTGTCCGTGTCTTCTTGCGTATCACTCACTGTATTTTCATCACGTTCGGTGTTTGTCTGTGATTTTATTAATGTCACTAACCTTTCCCGTAGTACGTCTCGTGTTTCGCTTTCGTCTGCCTGTACGCCATGTTTTTGAAGCTCCTGAAGTATGTCTGCTTTCAATAGTCGTTGTGCTTGGTCCACTGTTAATTCATTGGCCTTTTGCTCCGGATCTTCTGATTTGCTCTTTGTTTCGTCCGTCTTGCTACCACTCATTTGCCACAGCCACCCAATCACTGTATTGTCCCAGCTTGCGTTGCGTTTCAAGATGGTTTTCTTGACATGTATCTATGTGATCTCTTGTGCTCCTCAAATTTTTTTCCTTTTCGCCAGTAATCCTCGTCGCCAATTGCAAGGTATGCGCCTTGCATGGGTTCGGCGGGAAGGAGTGATAAATAACAAACAACACATGAGGGTATATGAGTATATTTAATGCGTACAGTTCGACGGCTACAGATAGTCTGAGCTTCGCTCCGCTCCGCGCCTTGCTCGGCTGTATAGAAGTCTAAGTTACATAATGAATGTTTCCCCCTCGCGGAATCTCACACATAGCCATAAACTACAAATTTGAAGAAACTTGTCGGCTTATCACCTGGTCTTTCTTCGAAGAATTTCAGCTGGTTTCGGTACACTCTCGGCGGGTTTTCTGAGCGACTGTTGGTAGATTCTGTCCTCGTCATTCGGAGTTAACTCTGCTCTTCTCGGTCTTACCTTCGCCGTTGCTCTTGCCGTTTGATCTATGTGAGTCTGGAGTCTCAGCCTTATGATGAGATTTTCTGTCTTTATTGTAATCTTGGCAAATTCTCTGTGCAGCTGTTCCAGTTCTTTCTCCGCTTTCTCCTTTTCTTTTCTTGCGTCTCTTAACGCTACTAAATGCGGATTTCGTTCTTCTAAGATTTTATTTTCCACTTCCGCTTTGAGAATGTGGTCCTGTTTATGGAATTCCCAGTTAATTTTCTTGGTTTTCTGTATTGTTCTGCTTCTTTGTGTTGGCCGAATCACTCTGTGACGGCTTTCGTACTATGGGCCGTTCGGCTTTTTCTGCCTGTTCTTGTACCGCCTTCACAATGGCCTTGCACAGTGTGCAGCTTTGTTTAGTGTCCATGTTGCTAGAAGCACGTGGGTACTACAACTGAAATTTCGGTGTCTTTTCGCCGGTCGCTCGGTTGCCGTCAGGCGGGTTCGGTTGCGCTCCTCACTGCGTTCCGCGCTGCGCTCTTTGCGCCGGACAGGTGACTGTTGCACAGCTGGTCATCTTTAGCCGATATTTGACATCACATGGCTTGTCCTTTCTCGGCCAGCCGTGCGGGCGTTTTTGAATTTGGAATTTTTCACTTTTCTATAGCTTCTTTAACTAGGTTAGCTGACTTATTTCGTAGTGGAATGCACCATATAAATTTTGTAAAAATGTCCTCCGTCACTATTGCATATGTAAATCCTTTGTTACTCTTTGGGACGTCGCCTATTAGATCGACGGCTATTACCCTTCCTGGACGATCTACATAGCGTGGTCCCATGAATTAGATTTGCTGTTTTGTATCAATTTTGCATTTTTGGCATATTTCGCATGTTTTGACGCATTGAAGTACATCTCTGTAAATTCCAGGCCAGTAGTACAGTTGTATGATTCTTTTGTATATTTTATCTATACCTTGATGCGCTGCTGTATATTCGTTGTGCATTTCGTTTAAAATCTCTTGTCTTTTTTCTTGCGGAATTATCAGTTTCCACGGCTCTAAATCTACGCCAATTTCTTCTTCCTGATAATTCGGCTTGTATTTATAAATTTTTCCATATACTAGTTTCCAATCTCTGTATCTTCTTGGGTGCGCTAGTATTTGGTAAATTCTTTTCTTGTACCATGTTTTATTTCTTCCTTGATTTTTATTTCATTAATTGGAACATCTTCTTGACTTTTATCATCTTCAAACATTCTTGAAAGTACATCTGGTACTATATTGTTTTTTCCGGCTCTATAAATTATCGTGAAGTCATATTCTGACAGCTCTTGAGTCCATCGTCTCAGTCTTCCTGTTGGAGACTTTTTTTCAAACAGCCATTTTAGAGCGCTGTGATCTGTTATTACAGTAAATTTTTCCACTTCTAAATATGGTCTAAATTTGTCAATTGCCCATTTGACTGCGAGTCACTCTTTTTCAGTCGTATTTTTGTGTCAATACTGTCCCTAGGCCTGAGTTGCACGCTTTTGTGTGCAACACGTATGCCATTGTAGCTTGAGGTCTGTTCAGTACTGGAGCTTCTATAAATTTATTCTTTATTATCTGAAACGCCTCTTCTTGCTTTTCTTCCCAGAATAACTTTGTGTTGCTATTGCTTTGCTTATCCTTAAGCAATTCTATTAACGGCTTGGTTATCGTTGCGAAATCTTTTATAAATTTCCTGTACTAGAAAGCCATGCCCAAAAATCTTTGTAATTGTCGCATGTTCCTTGGAGCTGGGAATTTTTTTACTGCGTCTGTTTTTTCTGGATCGATAGAAATTTCTTTTTCTATAAATCCTAGATATTTGATTTCATTGACGCAAAATCGGCTTTTTTGTGGATTACTTGTGAGGCCAGCTTCTTTTATTCTAAGGATTAATTTCCTGAGCATCTACCTGTGCTCTTCAAAAGTTTCTGTGACCAAGACAATGTCATCCAAGTATGCGTATGCCATACGGCTCTAAGTCGCCAATTACTTTATCAATCAGCCTTTGGAAACAAGCTTCTGCTCCAGATAATCCAAATGGCAGTCGTTTATAGTGCCAGAGTCCTTTACCTAGTACTGCAAACGCTGTTATCTCTCTTGAATTTTCGTGCAATGAAATCTGGTAGTAAGCATTTTTAAGATCTACTTTGGATATAAATCTTGCTTTTTTGAGCTTATTAAATATTGTTTCCATACACCGAGTCGGGTATGCGTTCTTCTTGGTAACTCCATTTACCTTTCTGAAGTCCGTACATATCCTGTATCCGCCACCTTTTTTTTTTTGACCATGACTATAGGGCTTCTCTACTCGCTGAAACTTTCTTCTATGATGTCAGCGGCTTTGAGTCTATTTATTTCTTCATGCATGATCTGCTCCAGTTTTTCTGATACTGGGAAGTATTTTTGCTCTATGGGCTTGCAGCTTTCTTTGAAAACAATTTCATGATTTAATAGCTTTGTTGCTGGAAGCGTTGCTGCATTTATAATGGGTAATAATTCGCTTATTAATCTATCTACTTGTATGGGGGGGTCGCATCTATTGCCGCTTATTAATTAACCTATCTACTTGTGATGGAGTCGCATTTACTGCCCCCATTTGGAATAAAAATTTCTTCCTTTTTCCACGGTCTGTGAGTGTAAATTTGTCACAGCTTGCTAGGATATTCATCTTAAAAGTTCTGATGCAGTCTAGTCCAATTATCAGATCTGTCGGTATTGCAGGGATTACTAATGCATTCATTTGCTTCGTTATTCCTTCAATGTTTATATCGGCTTTGATTTCACCCAACACTTGTTCCGGCTGCCCATTGGCCATTTTAGCAGTCTTCACTTGTGATTTGGATATAGGTGAATTAGATTTTATTTTATCCCATATCTTGCCTACGACTGTGCTCGCTGTACCTGGATCGATTAGAGCTGCCGAGGTGACGTCGTTACTCTTGCAGGTGACCCAATAGCGGCTATACTTAGATCCTGATGCTGCGCTCGCTAATTGTTGAGACCTTTATTGGTAAAGTTGACGGAACGGTCATTTTCTCGCCGACTGTCTCTAGTTTTCCGTCGGTTGGTTAGAAATCTTTGATTCTTGCTGAGGCTGTGATGATTGGTTGTTGGTTGGTGGCTGATTCTGTTGTAGCCTCCACCACGGCTATGGCCTCTACCTCTTCCTCTATAGTTGTTGTTTCTATTGCCTTTGAAGTTATTATTATAATTATTATTATTGCCGTTTGCTGTTGGCTGTTGTTTCCATCACTTTGCTTGTTACCTCTGTTTGCTTCATTCGGATCATAATGTTTTTCTCTATAATATCTTTATTGTTGTTTTTTTGACTGCTCGATTTTTTCTCTTGGTTGCTATTTAAAAGTTTTCGAGTTTCTCAGCTATCAACCTATCTAAATATGCAAATGTCGGTACAGTTACTGCGCTTACATGTTACGTTTCGCCTTTTTTATTTTTATCAGCTTTTTTGCTAATATTTGCTTCTTTTGCTTCTGCAGTGTTTTACGTCCAGGATAAGGAATATAGGCTAAATTAATTCGGAAAAACAAATAAACATGATTCACACAATTTCAAAGGTTATAAATTTTAATGATTAAAAACTTTAAGTGGAATTACAATGATTATACAATTTTTAAACGCAAGACGCGATGTTCTAAAGTTTACTCTTTTAAAAATTAATTTATGTACCTCGCAGTAAAAGAGATGCGTAGATTCTTGGATGCGTCGGGTCAGGTCGGCTGGTCACGGCAGGTAGCGGCGCTCCCGCTGTCACTCGTTGCTCCGGGCCGAAGGTGTCGACCCTTGCTCGCTTCCTCGCTTTCTCTCTCTCGCTCTCGGTGTTGACGGTAGACAGCAGCTTTCCTTGGTTGCGTCGGTGAATCAGTCGCTTAGCCCTGTGTTGGAGTCTCTGCTGCTATCCTTGTCCCTCCAATGTTATCGAATAGGCCGTTGCCCTTGCTCTGCGTTTTTCCGGCAGGGAGATCGGCGTGCACGATTTCGAGTCCGCAACGGGCGGTCTCCCGTACTCTTGGCGATGCTCGGAGAGGCTCTTCCCTGTGCAGACTGGTAGCTTCTTAGATATAACTGGCGTGGACGACAATTACTCGTTGTATAGACTCGATACAACTGAACGATGCTTGCCCTTAGACTAGGGTTTTTATACACTTTAATTCCCTCCATTGATTTCCGGTGGGGTGCATTCCTTTGCTCAATCTTGAGAAAATTCGGCTACTTAATTCGAATGATTGTTTCCTGTCAGAAATTTTAACATGAATAATAATGGGGGTTTGCGCTGCTATGTGATCTGTTCTTAGGGCTCATTCCCTAGGAAAGGGGGCTGCGCCTCTCTATTTTCTGTCTTGAATATTGAGAAGCACTCGAATATAAAACATTTTTATGTGCCGAAAACTTAATTATTCGGCGTCTTATTTCAGAAATAAAAGTCCTCCGTGATTCACTTCTAGGGTCTATTCCATGAGAAAAGCGAGTGCGCTCTGTGCGTTTCTATTTTCTATTTTGAATATTGATTAGCATCCGTTTACGAATGATCTCCAAATATTTCCTTTAATATATAGACGTATCGTTGGGTAACCTACCTCATCTCATTTATTGCCTTAATTTGTATTCTTTTTACATTTCACACTTCCTTATAGGTGTACATAGAAATTTTGGTATGTCGTAAAAAGAATCATGTTTACTATTTTTATTCATTATTGGCTTCTTATTATTCTGTACTTTTTTTCTCATTTCTCTATTCGTTATTATTCTACACTTATTTCTTTTTCCGACGTAACAAGTGTTATGTGTCTTTGCAACGTCGAAAGCACTTGCAATCAAAATGGCTTTCTCTGTAAATTGCTCTATACTAAGATGCGCGTAGTCTGGTATCAATGGATGGAATTCTTGCCTTATATTCAGATATATTCTATAAACTTTACTTCGTTCAGCTTCTTTTCTATGTAGAGGTCGTTTACTATATTGAAATATCATATCAGCTATATATTTTTGCATCGGCTCAGTTGGACCTTGCTTTCTTTTTCGTATTTTATCTTGAAGAATATCTACATAAAGTGTTTATTGATATTGGGTTATTGCTTCTTGATGTCGGTTTCGAATTTTCGCCATGTATCTCAATCATCTTTTTTAATCCTATACAGATTCAATGCTGCTTTCTATAGAATTAAGGGTAGTGCTCTTAGCATCTCTGCGTCTGTGACTCTGGTCGGCCGTGCTAGCAAGGTCGGCAGAGGGGAATGGGTCTTGCGGGGCTGAGGGAAAATCACTGGATTAGCGTTAATAGTTACACTCGCCGAAGAGAGAGAGAGCGAGTACGATGGATATCCTGGTGCTGCTCTTGCGCAGTTGCTGCGGTGATGATGTCCGGGCTCCCGGTACTCGCCTCTCGGCTTCCCTTCTGCTGTGGCCCTCTGGAATGCGGTGTCGGCCAGGTGGTAGGCAGTCGCCGCTACGGCCGTTGGCTCCTTCTTCAAGAACGGAAGAAAGAAGAGAAAGAACGAAAAGAATGTGATAGAGAAAAGCGAGAACAAGAACGCGAGAGAGAAGAGAGAAAGGCAGATAGGGGTAGATTGCCGAGTGAATTACCACGTACCGGAGAATGAATTTTTATATAAATATTATTGTTTTAAATATAAGTAATATTTAAATATTTTTGAAAAAATTCTATTAGATTTATCTGTAATTAATATACAGGGTGTTCGAAATGTTCCGGACCCCCCACTTATAACATAAAGTAAGCATTTTGGAAAAAAATGTTAAATACAAAAGTTGTTAAGTTTTGAAGGTTGAACTAAATGATGACCTTGGATTTGTTATTGGTTATTATTTTCAAGGTCATTTAAAGGTCATCTTCAGTTTTTTAAATAGGGACCCCTATTTTTGATTTCAGATTCTGAAAGAGCACAAAATTTTACATCTGGATATGTATCCACGTTATGGCTCAAAATGACCTACAGAGGTCATTTAGTGGTTAAATGATTAGTAGCAGAAAGCCAAGAAATCCCGATTATTAAGAACTTTGGGTGTATTTGACGCAAAGAAAAAAAAAATTTCGTACTTTAATACTAAAGTACATAATTTGATTTTCTAGGACGAACTTTATGGTCACTTTAAAATTGGCCTTCATTTTTAAGGTCATTTGAAAGTTATCTTCAGCTTATTAAAAAGGGACTCATTTTGTATTCCGGATTCTGGAGGAGCATTAAATTTTAGGTCTGGAGATATGTACAATATCCACGTCATGGCTCGAAATGATCTACATAGGACACTTGGGGGTTATTAATTTCAAAAGCAAAATAATCTAACCGTTTTACATGAACAGTTTTTATTGCAATAATTTTTTGCAATGGTTACGAGTTTCTACGCATGATTCATAGCATTTTCAGGATCGTTACTTGTACCTTAGAAGATTTTGCTAACTATTCTTTTTAGGAATCAGTTCATTTATAATTGTTAATTAACACCTGTTTACTCCTATTTACTTTTCTGTTTTCAAGAGTTAAGTGAAGTTCTCTTACTTCGAAATTCAGATAATTGTATTAATTTTCAATAATTGTACTTTTAATCGTAGTGAAAAATGGCACATCTTACTGAACGAGAAAGAATATCTTTGTTGATGATGCGAGGGTGGGGTGATCAAGAGAGAGGTTACAAACAGGTACAGCATTTATTCAATGAAACATTCAGAGTTGAAGAAAACAACCCTATTTCAAAAAGTACCGTAATTCGTACAATTAGACGTTTTGAAGAGACAGGTGGTATTAAAGATCGTCCTAAATCAGGTAGATCCAAATCATCGTCTAATGATGAAAAGAGCTTAGACGTATTACAATCATTTATTGAGGACCCCCATTGCAGCATCAGACGTTGTGCACAACAGCATGAAATGGGAGCTGCATCTGTGCACAAAATTTTGAAACTCAACAAATGGCATCCTTTCAAATTAAAGTTGGTACAGGAATTATCTGATGATCCTTTGCTCCTCAATAACATTGTTTTCTCTGATGAAGCCACGTTTGAGTTAAGCGGAACAGTGAACAGACATAATTGTCGATACTGGAGTAACATCAATCCACATTGGATGAGAGCGGACCACACGCAACATCCTGAAAAAGTAAATGTTTGGGCTGGCATATTTAATGGAAGAGTACTTGGCCCTTTCTTTATTGAAGGTAATTTAAATGCTGCAATGTATGAAAACATGCTTCGAGACCAAATTATACCTGCTATACGGAATTTAACGGGTGGAAATCTGGACGAAATTTACTTCCAACAGGATGGAGCTCCTGCACACTACGGTTTTCATGTTCGCCGATATTTAGATGCAACATTTCATGATAGATGGATTGAGCGGAGAGGTACAATTGAATGGCCACCTCGGTCCCCAGATCTAACGCCTCTTGATTACTTCCTTTGGGGATACTTGAAGGATAAAGTTTATGTTATAAAACCACGTGACTTGGATGAATTACGCCAAAGAAACACTGATGAAATAGACTTGATACCTCAGCAAATCTTGCGAAATTTTGTTGCAGCCTTTTACAATCGGTTAGCACATTACCAAACTGTTAATGGGCAACAATTTGAACAGTTGTTGTAAAAAGTTCCTGTCAACGACATTTTAAAAAAATTCAGTTTGGGCGAATAGTCCACTGTCTTGATTTAGTTAGCTGGGCCGCCGATAGTCCTGCCTTAGCTGACTGGGCCGCTAGTGTTCTTGTCTTAGTAGGCTGGGCCGCCGATGGTCTTGCCTTAGTTGGCTGGATCACCCATGATGTTACCTTAATTAGTTGTACCTCCCGTGCCTGAGGAATAAGGCTCATTTTGATTAGACATTTTTTTATTTATCATTTTCTCCCCCGAGGTATGTAGTTGTTGGGCTTAAGGCTTATTTTGATTAGACATTTTTTTATTTATCATTTTCCCCCCCGAGGTATGTAGTTGTTGGGCCTAAGGCTTATTTTGATTAGACATTTTTTTATTTATCATTTTCTCCCCCGAGGTATGTAGTTGTTGGGCCTAAGGCTTATTTTGATTAGACATTTTTTTATTTATCATTTTCTCGCCCGAGTTATGTGGTTGTCTGGCCTAAGGCTTATTTTACGCCAGTGTCAATTACACCTTCTACAATCCTAATGCAGAATTTAGCACTGGTGCAAAATGGAGAATTACAACTAGGAGGCTTAATTTGGAAAACTAAAGTTAACCTTCAAATGACCTTGAAAATCAAGGGCAATGTCAATTTAACGCCACCATAAAGTTTGTCTTGCAAAATCAAATTACTTTAGTATTGGTCAGATACGCTCAAAGTTCTTAATAATCGGGATTTCTTGGCTTTCTGCTACTAAATAATCATTTAACCACTAAATGACCTCTGTAGGTCATTTTGAGCCATAACGTGGGTACATATCCAGATGTAAAATTTTGTGCTCTTTCAGAATCTGAAATAAAAAATAGGGGTCCCTATTTAAAAAACTGAAGATGACCTTTAAATGACCTTGAAAATGATAACCAATAACAAATCCAAGGTCATCATTTAGTTCAACCTTCAAAACTTAACAACTTTTGTATTTTCCAAAATGCTTACTTTATGTTATAAGTGGGGGGTCCGGAACATTTCGAACACCCTGTATTTCATTATATAAATAATGTATGTAAAATGTAGTTAAGATAGCATGATAGCTTACTTCTGAAAAACCGCAAAATTTTTAATTATTAACCTCAAAAGATTATACAGGGTGTTCGAAATGTTCCGGACCCCCCACTTATAACATAAAGTAAGCATTTTGGAAAATACAAAAGTTGTTAAGTTTTGAAGGTTGAACTAAATGATGACCTTGGATTTGTTATTGGTTATCATTTTCAAGGTCATTTAAAGGTCATCTTCAGTTTTTTAAATAGGGACCCCTATTTTTTATTTCAGATTCTGAAAGAGCACAAAATTTTACATCTGGATATGTACCACGTTATGGCTCAAAATGACCTACAGAGGTCATTTAGTGGTTAAATGATTATTTAGTAGCAGAAAGCCAAGAAATCCCGATTATTAAGAACTTTGGGTGTATTTGACGAAAAGAAAAAAAAATTTCGTACTTTAATACTAAAGTACATAATTTGATTTTCTAGGACGAACTTTATGGTCACTTTAAAATTGGCCTTCATTTTTAAGGTCATTTGAAAGTTATCTTCAGCTTATTAAAAAGGGACTCATTTTGTATTCCGGATTCTGGAGGAGCATTAAATTTTAGGTCTGGAGATATGTACAATATCCACGTCATGGCTCGAAATGATCTACATAGGACACTTGGGGGTTATTAATTTCAAAAGCAAAATAATCTAACCGTTTTACATGAACAGTTTTTATTGCAATAATTTTTTGCAATGGTTACGAGTTTCTACGCATGATTCATAGCATTTTCAGGATCGTTACTTGTACCTTAGAAGATTTTGCTAACTATTCTTTTTAGGAATCAGTTCATTTATAATTGTTAATTAACACCTGTTTACTCCTATTTACTTTTCTGTTTTCAAGAGTTAAGTGAAGTTCTCTTACTTCGAAATTCAGATAATTGTATTAATTTTCAATAATTGTACTTTTAATCGTAGTGAAAAATGGCACATCTTACTGAACGAGAAAGAATATCTTTGTTGATGATGCGAGGGTGGGGTGATCAAGAGAGAGGTTACAAACAGGTACAGCATTTATTCAATGAAACATTCAGAGTTGAAGAAAACAACCCTATTTCAAAAAGTACCGTAATTCGTACAATTAGACGTTTTGAAGAGACAGGTGGTATTAAAGATCGTCCTAAATCAGGTAGATCCAAATCATCGTCTAATGATGAAAAGAGCTTAGACGTATTACAATCATTTATTGAGGACCCCCATTGCAGCATCAGACGTTGTGCACAACAGCATGAAATGGGAGCTGCATCTGTGCACAAAATTTTGAAACTCAACAAATGGCATCCTTTCAAATTAAAGTTTGTACAGGAATTATCTAAAGATGATTTTGATAGAAGGGTAGAGTTTTGTGATGTAATGATGCAAATGATATCTGATGATCCTTTGCTCCTCAATAACATTGTTTTCTCTGATGAAGCCACGTTTGAGTTAAGCGGAACAGTGAACAGACATAATTGTCGATACTGGAGTAATATCAATCCACATTGGATGAGAGCGGACCACACGCAACATCCTGAATTCTTTATCGTGGGCGCAGGATTCGCGCGGAAGGTGGACCGCCAGACTAATAAGTCAGGTGGACCCAATGACCGACCGACAGCATGGGGAGGTGAGTTATTGGTTATTACATATATTACCTTACCCAGATGTTGACCGGTCATGGGTACTTCCGCGCATACCTGCATAGGATGGGCAAAGTCGCGGACCACAGTTACTTCTATTGCGGGTCTGGAAAAGACGATGCCCATCACACTTTCTTTGTGTGAGTGTGATGGATGTCAGAGAGGGCAGAACTGAAGGGCGAGGCCGGAGAGGTCACACCTGAAGGCATCGTCCCCCTGATGCTCTCTTCTGAGAAAAACTGGGGGAGGGTCGCCAACTTCGCGGAGGGCATTCTTCGACGGAAGAAGGCGGACCTCCCCTAGTTAATAGAGAATGACTACTCCGGAGAGTGCCCCGTGGCAAACAACATGGTCCTCTCCCCGAAGTAATGCCTAACGGCGGTTTCCGGGGAGGACGTTTCCAAGCCAGGAAGGAGGTCTCCTTGACGCACTCCCGCCTGCTCCGACCTGTAGATAACTGCGGGGAGCAGCAGGCGGGCATGCGTCAAGGGGGGCAAGGTTTTAGTGGGTAGGCCAGCACCTTCTGTGCTGGAGAGTCCCACACACCAGGGGACCGGTCCCCTGAGGTCTCATTCAAGAGATTTCCTCCCTTCATATAAAAAGAAAAAAAAATAATTAAAATATATAATTACATAAATATATAAAAACTATCTGCATATTACTTCATTTTATACTGATTATAACATTATAACGTTATATTTTAATATTTAAACTTAATAGTAATTAAATTGCCAGTTTTTATTATTATTTTTTTAAATTTAATGTACTTGGTACATGAATGTAAAATTGAGGTGCATGTTCCAAAAGTTTAATGCATTTTTTTGAAAAATTACATTTTAACTTTAGTAATAGTACATTAAAAATTAGAAACAAACATGACTCACTTTAATGCATATATTCCTCATATATAATTTATGCGTACATTAAATTAGAAGTACATTCACAACAATTTCAATTTAAAATTTAATGTAGCAACATTAAATTGTAAGTATAAATGAAAAAAATTTAATGTTAAAATTAATAAAATAAATTTTCTGTATTTATAGTTGAAATTTAATGCAACTAGCTTAAAATACATTGAAATTGTTGTGAATGTACTCGAATTTTATGTACTTCCATATTAAAATTCATGTAAACATTTATTATTTGTAGTTAATGCCTGAATTTTAATGTATGCGTACATGACATAGACCGATGAACATATGCAACATCCTGCCATGTGATGAAATGATGTGATAGCTAAGTGAATAATATGCCGGAATTGTAATTTTTTTGATCGGGTTCCAATCCTTTACAGAGATTTTTTTACATCTTATTTTTTGTTAATAAATTAAGTCTTATTTATTTATATGTGAACATCGACCATCTAATTATTTTAGTTTACTATTTTAATGTAGTCGCATTAAATTTCAAGGATAAATGCTGAAAATCTAATGCCAAAATGAAGAAAATAATAAATTTTGTACAATAATTATTGTTTAATAATAACAGTTTTTTCTCATATAGTAACCCAATACGGCAGATTTTGCAATTTCGTTTTAAGGGGATGCCTAACTAATTTCCGTGGTCTACTATACCTACAATTCTCTATATTCTTTGTTAGCCTCTAAGACAAATTTGATTTTTTAAATAATTTTGAAACGGCTTTCTTAATGGCATTTTTGATTGCAACCAAACATTATTTATAATTCGTAGTATGTGCATAGACTTCTTCTTTGGATGATTTCAATTCCTATTGCAGAAAATACTGACTTGATTTCCAATTAAAAAATGTAAATTTGTCCTGTAAAACATTGTCTGATTTTTAAGTGAAATTTCGAACTTTTGTGCACAACTCCGCCATTTTGTTAAATTTCTATTGTTTTCTATTATGAAGGGTCATTGTACGTGAAATATATTCCAGTTTAATGAGAATTTTTTTTATTTCAGTCACTCTACGGGCCGCAATTACTGCAGCAGTGAAGCAATTTTCTTTTTTTGGAACCCCGAGATATTACGAATAAATTGCAATAAATTTAATATTTTCACATAAAAAAATTAATTTGTATACTTTCATTGTGTAACAATATACTAATAAAATTACAGAGCTCACGGAGTAATACTTTTTTCCAATTAATTCCCGAAAATTAACCAAACAACAAAGTACCGATTGAGCCATATGAGATATCAAATTTATTTGTTCAAAGATTCATCTGATTTAATAGACATTTACATAAGTTCTAAAATTTTATTTAACAAGCGGTATTCCGCGAGTGACGTTTAGTAATAATAATTGGAAATTTACCGCTTCATGTAGCAAATTCTGAAAAAAAAGGTAGCAATATGTCAAGATAAGCAATATTCAATAAAAGTTAAATAAAGATGTTATACTATAATATATTATAAAAATATTCTTATATAACGAAAACATTGATATCAAAGTACCAAATATATTCATCAGATATCAATTTTTCCTAAAATTTATGTAAGATATAAATAGTTCAAATTTCAAACAATTAAAAATTGGCAAAATCTGAAATTAAAATAATTTAATAAACTTTTATTTAAATAATAATAAAAAATATTTTTGTTGCAAAAACAATCATACGACCCTAAAAATAAAATATCTGAATTGGAAAATTATATCATATGCATAATACTGTACAACGAAAGCCAATGGAGCTGATGTTTACTTATGAACGCGCAGCTTCCAAAACGCGCAGACTCTATGATTTCTCCCAAGCAGCATTCACGTTTCTCAACTGTTATTATCTCTCTAAGAGTAACGACGCGTACGAACATGTTCAAAATAAATCTTTGCTAAAAGCAAAGTTGATCATAAATAAACACTCTATTATTAACGCTTTAGAAGTAAATAAACTTTTGAAGGTAGCCTGGATTCTTAAATCTCTATCGATGGCTGATCACGATAATATTTACGACGATGAGGTACCGGCTCGTGCCAAAAAGTTTTTTTTATTTTGTCTTATATCAATAATAAATATAATATTTTCTTTTTATTTTATATTATTGTATATTATTTTCTATTATTTAAGTCTTTTTCAATTCTTCCCAAATCATTTTATCTGAATTTAATTACGAATTATCAAATAGTCACAACTATATTTTCTACAAAAGTTGTTACAATACTAAAATATTTACATAAATAAAGTTAAAATTGATAAAAAATTATGCTTCCTATTATTGATAAAAATACACAAAAATATTGCAGAAAGTATACCAATTAATATGTATGCTCTAATTTGAATTAATTGTAAGAATATATATGCTCTGTTCAGCCATCCCACAGATAACATTTTTTTTATGAGATTTTTTTAGCATTAACAGAGCTAAAAATTTTCAAAGTAGCACTTTTTATAAATTTTGCTAATTTTTGCTAATTTCATTATACAATATATTTTAATTTTTTTTATATGTAAGTGTGGAAAACTCGAAAGTTTTCAGAAAACAAGTTTACTCTGTTATAATTTGTCTTCAGCAATTTTTGTGAAGAATTATCAATGAGCAATGTCATCGAATTTTGATAACAATAAATGAAAAGTAAGCTAAGAAAGAAGGAGCCAAATTTAATTTTGTTTCTGAAAAAAGAAAGCTTTAACAAACTTATAAGACTATCTCCATGGATTTTTGTTAAGAGTTAGCATTAAAGAATAACATTGACTATCGATAGTGATCAATGCAAAGTCTGCTAAAATTCAAAATTGTTCTCACATTTGAATTAAAAAAAAAAATAAATCAAAGTTTTACACCACTTTAAAACTGAAAGCAGAGTATTCGTATTTATAAAAATTATATACCAGCTTTTTTGTGAAGTAGAACTTGTCCATTTTTTTAATATAGTTTTGAAACGATTATAGATTATTGATGGAATAATGTTGACATTTTGTAATGCAAATTTTATGAAAATATATCTAATTTTTTACGAAAAATATCTTTTTACTTGTAAAATGTATAGTTTAGAAAGAAAATGAGGATGAAAAAAAATGTTGTCAAATTCATAAAACGTACTACTTTAAACATTATTAGCCTTAAAACTATCTCTAAATATTTATACACTATATTTGTTGCTGCAAACAAAATAATCTCTATGTATGTAACGTAAAAAATGATATCAGATCAATATTTTGATGCAACCTACTCGAAAAAAATATGTACATTTTTTTACAGGGATTGAAAATAAGGATTGAGGGTGTAACGATCCTTTTTGTTAGGACTGTGCCGCTAGCACTGTGCCGCTAATCGGCTGAGCGGTAGTTGCAACATTCGGGAATAACGGAATCATTTGTTAAAATAATAATACTTCGAGGCGTGACTGTTTTTTTCTTTTTAGTGTACGACCTCTCCGTTGATCAGGAAAAAGCACTTGGGCGAATGCTCCGTGCATTACGGTGCGCATTCGGCAATTGTTAGGAGCAAGGATAAGTTTCGCGGTCAATGCTGGTTTTGGGTTCCTCCATGCAAAGGAGAGTTCGGCCGAGCACGACAACGATTAATTCTTGTTTTAAGGGGAATGGCGGCAATTTTACAAAAACATAATTAATTTAAAAATATCAATCTATTATCTGAGTTATTTTGAAATGACAAAATTTTCGCTTCGAAATCTTTTGATTATGTTAATAATGCTGCCAAGCACAAAAAAACGAGATCGGCCTCCACCGAGCATCAAGGAACATATATTATTTCCTTGATGGCAGTATTGGAGAGATTCACTCGGACCGCAGTCGGTGCTTTACATATACACTCGGTTATACTTAAATTCCATAGCCCTATATTCTGTTTACATATTGTCTTGTTTTGGTTCTCGCCGCCTAGTATCGAAAAATCAAAACAAAAGCGCGCGCGAATTCGTATCATTAATATCCCGCAGACACATACACATTCACATAATTTTTTGAAGTTGTTGGCAAAATTTATTTTTCAAATTTTAGGCACTCACAAGGGTGAAATTTTTAAATCTCGGAAAATAATAGTTTTCGCAGCCAAATAGGGTAGCAGGGAAAGTGATGAATTCAGTTGTGAGCTCACATATCGTATTCCACTCTTTAATTAGGAGTTGCAAATAAGTGTCGAGAATAGAAATATTAACCTTTAGAGGGCCGGGGTTTTGAAATTTTTGAAAATCGCATTTTTCTATAGGAATATGGTCTAAGGTCCCTGAGTTAGAGCCAAACTAAATTAAGATGTTGGTGAGTCAGACCATTTACGCCTAGAGGCGTATTCCGGCCCTCTAAAGGTTAACAGACAATGTTTATAGATATGAAAATCATAGTTTTTCTAAATAGTGGAAATATCGAGTATCCAAAAATGTCAACGTCGGTACTGATGAGTTAAGTTACGCGAGTGTACCTACACGGTCCAAGAGGAGAAGGAATAACATTTTTAGATAAGTATAATTTTTATAGGTGTGTATTTGATAAAGAATGTTAGGATATCAATTAAAATTATGTAGATGATTTATTTATGTCGGAAATGATAAATACTTCATGTATACAGGTTGTCCAAAAAGTCCCGGAACACCTTAAGGGGGCAGCCTGGGTTAAATTGAAAAAAAATGAACTTTCCAGTATAATAGGTATAACAATTGTGTTCATCACTTTTGATTGCTGGAACTTTTTACCCTTTAACTACTCGCACAATTTAAGCTATTTATTCATTATTAAGACCCAAACAGTGTTATTTACCTCTAGTATTGTTCCATTAAAAACATTTAAAATTTTTATTTATTTGTCCACTTGCTGTAGCTTTCCTCTCAATAAATAACTTATATGTTACCGTACCAGCTTTAAAATACTCATTACCTGCACTACAGATGTGTCGGATCACTTTTCTGAAAAAAATTATATAAAAGGTTATTGTGGACACTTTTTGTCCAAAATATTAGGCAGTTACTAATATTTTACACGAAAATGGACAAAAAGTGTCCACAATAACCTTTTATGTAATTTTTTTTTCAGATAAGTGATCCGATACATCTGTAGTGCAGGTAATGAGTATTTTAAACCTGGTCCGGTAACATATAAGTTATTTATTGAGAGAAAAGCTATAGCAAGTGGACAAATAAATAAAAATTTTAAATGTTTTTAATGGAACAATACTAGAGGTAAATAACACTGTTTGGGTCTTAATAATGAATAAATAGCTTAAATTGTGCGAGTAGTTAAAGTGTAAGAAGTTCCAGCAATCAAAAGTGATGAATACAATTGTTATACCTATTATACTGGAAAGTGCATTTTTTTTCAATTTAACCCAGGCTGGCCCCCTTAATAATTTTCCAGGCAAACTGATTTTGGACAAGGTCAAGGTCAATCTAGAGGTAAGTTCTATCAAGGAATTTAATGGTGACCTTGGATTTAACTTGGGCTTGACTTTCAAGATTATTTCAAGGTCAAATTTGTTTTTTCAAATAAGAACCCCTATTTTTGACAACGGAAATCGACAGAGCAAACAATTTTACATCCAAACATGTTAAATGACCTTGATGATCACACAAGGTCATTTAACCTCGAACAAGGTCTGGAAACCTCTTAGCATAGGAAATTCTCATTTTTTGTACCACAGAAGCTATTACCTTTATCAAGGTGCATGCAATAGTGATGCTCTGCACGGCTTTGACGATGTCTTTCAAGGACGTTTTACTTTGAATTTTCTTATTTACTTTTATTATTACCCAGGAACAACGATGTGGACGTAGTAAAATCTGTTCCCTTTGGAGTGCTTGATTAGCGTGAGTCCTCTTGCTTCTCGTCTGTTTGATCATAAGCATTATGGACTGCAATTTTTTACTTTAACTGCTCAAATTGACCTCTATTTACTTCTTGACAGTAAGCTCACCGGTGGTAAAAAGTATCAACGGCATTTTGGATTATTTCCATAGGAATTAACGCTGATTCATCAATAATTCTTTGCCGTAATTCGTCTAAATTTTGAGGTTTTTTTTTTGTATACCCTATCTTTTAAGTACGCCCAAAAAAAAAAATAATCAAGAGGTGTTAAGTCAGGTGATCTAGCTGGCCGTTATACAGTACCTCTCCGCCCTATCTATCGATTGAAAAAACTTCATCTAGGAAATTACGAACGTGTCGTGCATAGTAGGGTCCCGCACCATCCTGTTGAAATCATTTATTCTCAAAGATTTTCCCAGCTTTTTCTCTAATTGCAGGAACTATTTGGTTTCGTAGCATATCTTCATAGTTTTCTGCATTTACGTTACCAACAATAAAAGAAGGTCCTATGATTCTGTTGTTGAGGAATTACTATCTGACCAGTATCGGCAGTTATGCCAATTTAAGGTTCCATCATGGATGCGTCAAGCTGCCAGCAGCGTCACAAAAAATTATTTACGCGTTCGTTTTACCGCGATTTACGTCCCCGGCTAGCTCAACCTCGGGTCGAGGGTCTCCGGGACCGAAGTCCGGACCTGGCTCGATGCACTAGGAATCTCCTCACACTTGCTCCTCTACCCTGTCGCTAAATAATGACGTTATAATATGACGTCATTAATAACGTTATTGCTGAGGCTACAATTTTGGACCTTTTTTAACGTTATTCCATAACGTTATTTTCCGATTACAGTAGAAAACTCTATTTTAACGTTATTTTTCGCTATGAAATAACGTAATTTTCAGATTTGTGGGGTATTTGGCTTGAACAATGACGTTATTTCTAGATCTTAAATCCGCACATCAAATGACGTTATTTGTTAATGAAGTGTAGATACGAAGAACGTCATTTTTACCATAAAAAATGTTGTACGGATTATAACGTTATTTCTGCAATATACAGCATGCTTAGTAAATAACGTCATTTTTCCTAGTTTTGTAGTGGCCATTAACGTAATTTTCTTTTGGTCCGCTGAAGCAAAAAATTACGTTATTTTCGCAATGCACGTAGGTCCGTTCTAAAAACGTCATTTTCCAAAATTCAAGGAAGTTTGCACAATGACGTCATTTTTGCAAAGTGAATTCCCTTTGCAGAATAACGTCATCGCACAAGACTATTTTCCGCTATAAAATAACGTTATTTTCAGCATTGTGGGGTATTTTGCTTGAACAATGATGTTATTTCTAGAATTTAAATCCGCACATGAAATGATGTTATTCGTTAATGAAGTGTAGATACGAAGAACGTCATTTTTTCTGTAGAAATGCTGAACGGATTATAACGTAATATACAGCATGCTTAGTAAATAACGTCATTTTTCCTAGTTTTCCTAATTTTTGGGAATTTGACTAAGTCCATCACCTGAAATATTTCTAAGTCCTTGAAAATTTTTTTTTTGTAGAACCATGTTTTTAACGCGTTTTGGAACATTTCCTGTCGATATAAATAAATATTTTTTTTTTTTATGAATTTTTGGGAATTTGACTAAGTCCATCACCTAAAATATTTCTAAGTCCTTGAAAAAAATTATTTTTGTAGAACCATGTTTTAACGCGTTTTGGACCATTTCCTGTCGATATAAATTGTCGAATTTCGCGAGAGTTTTGTGAGGTACCACATAAACTTACGTAAATTACATTAATGCCCACGCATTTTGCTCTTTTTGGTCAGCAATGGCAAAAATAAAAAAAGAAGTTAAATTATGCTCGGTGAGCAACGATTTATACATTTTAGTGGAATTCCTAAATGAAACCGAGCCATCTAATAACAAACCTTTAACCAACACTGAATATTTGAACCAGCTAGTAAAAGGAAAATATTTGAATATTTCATCAGTCGTAGAAGAAGAGAAAATCGTCAATTGAATTTGTCATTCAACTGCGACTTTAGTACAGCTTCCAAAATGAAAATAAAATTATAAAATGCAAAATTTGATCAGCATCCAGCTAAAATGATAGCTGTAGGTGTTAAGTAATATACTGTGGATGTGTACACATGTATATATATGTGTATATATATTTTTATTCTTGACAAGTGATTTTTTGTACAAAATACCAACTGAATACTTTCCTTGTTCATTTTTTTATACGAAGGCTCCATAGGCAACAAATTTTGAACATATAAGTATCTATAGACTATAGAAAGTCACTCAACAAGCTATAAAAGGGAATACAAGAACCAAAGAAAGAAATTGGATTGACCGTTGTAAATATTTTTATCATCTGGACCCTTCGTATAAAGAAATCAAGAAGGATAATCTTAATTATGTATTCCGTATAAAAATTAGCAAATGATAAAAATATTGACACCGGTCAATATAATTTATTTGTTTTTGAGTGTTGTATTCCCCTTTACATCTTATCATGTGACTTTCTTTTCTCCAGATATTTATACTTTCAAAAAAGTTCTCTAATGGGCCCATCGGCTAAAAAAATCAACAGGAAAGTCAGTTAGTATTTTGTAAAAAAAAATCACTTGACACGCTATAAAAGGGAATACAAGACTCAAAAAAAAGAAATTATATTGACCAGTGTCAATTTTTTTAAGATTTACTAATTTTTTGTACGGAATACGAAATTAAGATTATTCTTGTAGATTTCTTTATACAAAGGGTCCAGGTGATAAAAATATTTACACCGGTCAATCTAATTTCTTTCTTTGTATCTTGAATTCCCTTTTATAGCATATCGATTAACTTTTTTTACAGAATACTAATTGAAGACTTTCTTGCTTGTTTCTTTATATGATGGGACAATAGGAGAAAATCATTGTACCTCTAAATATCTTGAGAAAAGAAAGTTAAGAGAAAATATTCTTCTGTGTGTGAATATCTTTATGCGCTTACAATTATTTGTCTTGTACACATTGTATTTTCCCTTCGAGTCTTATGTATTCCTATTATAACTTGTCAAGTGACTTTCTTTACTCTAGATACTTATATGCTCAAAATTATTCTCCCATGGACCCATCGTATATAGAAATGAACAAGGAAAGCTTACAGTTGGAATTTTGTACAAACAATTACTTGACAAGAGTAAATAAATAAATATATATATCTCCATAATATATTACTTACCATCTACACGTATCATTTTAGCTGGATGATGCTCGAATTTTGTATTTTATAATTTTGTTTTTTTTTTTGGAAGCGGTACTAATGCTGCAGTCGAATGGCCAATTCAAATTTATGATTTTCTCTTCCTCTATGACTGATGAAATATTCAAACCTTTTTCTTCTACTAGCCAATTCAAATATCCAGTGTTGGTTAAAGGTTTGTTAGTAGACGGCTCGTTTTCATTTATCGATTCCACTAAAATGCACGTATCGTTAGTCACAGAGCATAATGCGGCTTATTTTCATATTTTTCATTGCTGACGAAAAAGTCAAAATGCAAGAACACGTATCACGATTAGATAACATTAATGTAGTTTATGTGAATTTATGTGGTACCAACACACGCGTAATTCATGTATGTGCGAGCACGTAGCACGATTAGGTGTGTATAAGGTTAAGAAAATCCTAAAACAATTGAGGCGATACTGCGCTTCTTGAATCTCTTGCCTTGTGCACGAACACACATGAATTTGGCAAGCGTTGACATCAGGTAAGCTAACGTAAGCTACATTAATGTCATCTGATCGTGCCACGTCTTCTTGCATTTTGCCTTTTTAGTCAGCAATGGCAAAAATAAAAAACGAAGATAAATTATGCTCTGTGACTAACAATACGTGCATTTTAGTGGAATCCATAAATGAAAACGAGCCGTCGAATAACAAACCTTTAACCAGCACTGGATATTTGAACTGGCTAGTAGAAGAAAAAGGTTTGGATATTTCATCAGTCATAGAGGAAGAGAAAATCATCAATTTGAATTGGCCATTCAACTGCAGCATTAGTACCGCTTCCAAAAAAAAAACAAAATTATAAAATACAAAATTCGAGCATCATCCAGCTAAAATGATACGTGTAGATGGTAAGTAATATATTATGGAGACATATATATTTATTTATTTATTTACTCTTGTCAAGTAATTGTTTGTACAAAATTCCAACTGTAAGCTTTCCTTGTTCATTTCTATATACGATGGGTCCATGGGAGAATAATTTTGAGCATATAAGTATCTAGAGTAAAGAAAGTCACTTGACAAGTTATAATAGGAATACATAAGACTCGAAGGGAAAATACAATGTGTACAAGACAAATAATTGTAAGCGCATAAAGATATTCACTCACAGAAGAATATTTTCTCTTAACTTTCTTTTCTCAAGATATTTAGAGGTACAATGATTTTCTCCTATTGTCCCATCATATAAAGAAACAAGCAAGAAAGTCTTCAATTAGTATTCTGTAAAAAAAGTTAATCGATATGCTATAAAAGGGAATTCAAGATACAAAGAAAGAAATTAAATTGACCGGTGTAAATATTTTTATCACCTGGACCCTTTGTATAAAGAAATCTACAAGAATAATCTTAATTTCGTATTCCGTACAAAAAATTAGTAAATCTTAAAAAAATTGACACTGGTCAATATAATTTCTTTTTTTTGAGTCTTGTATTCCCTTTTATAGCGTGTCAAGTGATTTTTTTTTACAAAATACTAACTGACTTTCCTGTTGATTTTTTTAGCCGATGGGCCCATTAGAGAACTTTTTTGAAAGTATAAATATCTGGAGAAAAGAAAGTCACATGATAAGATGTAAAGGGGAATACAACACTCAAAAACAAATAAATTATATTGACCGGTGTCAATATTTTTATCATTTGCTAATTTTTATACGGAATACATAATTAAGATTATCCTTCTTGATTTCTTTATACGAAGGGTCCAGATGATAAAAATATTTACAACGGTCAATCCAATTTCTTTCTTTGGTTCTTGTATTCCCTTTTATAGCTTGTTGAGTGACTTTCTATAGTCTATAGATACTTATATGTTCAAAATTTGTTGCCTATGGAGCCTTCGTATAAAAAAATGAACAAGGAAAGTATTCAGTTGGTATTTTGTACAAAAAATCACTTGTCAAGAATAAAAATATATATACACATATATATACATGTGTACACATCCACAGTATATTACTTAACACCTACAGCTATCATTTTAGCTGGATGCTGATCAAATTTTGCATTTTATAATTTTATTTTCATTTTGGAAGCTGTACTAAAGTCGCAGTTGAATGGCAAATTCAATTGACGATTTTCTCTTCTTCTACGACTGATGAAATATTCAAATATTTTCCTTTTACTAGCTGGTTCAAATATTCAGTGTTGGTTAAAGGTTTGTTATTAGATGGCTCGGTTTCATTTAGGAATTCCACTAAAATGTATAAATCGTTGCTCACCGAGCATAATTTAACTTCTTTTTTTATTTTTGCCATTGCTGACCAAAAAGAGCAAAATGCGTGGGCATTAATGTAATTTACGTAAGTTTATGTGGTACCTCACAAAACTCTCGCGAAATTCGACAATTTATATCGACAGGAAATGGTCCAAAACGCGTTAAAACATGGTTCTACAAAAATAATTTTTTTCAAGGACTTAGAAATATTTTAGGTGATGGACTTAGTCAAATTCCCAAAAATTAGGAAAACTAGGAAAAATGACGTTATTTACTAAGCATGCTGTATATTACGTTATAATCCGTTCAGCATTTCTACAGAAAAAATGACGTTCTTCGTATCTACACTTCATTAACGAATAACATCATTTCATGTGCGGATTTAAATTCTAGAAATAACATCATTGTTCAAACAAAATACCCCACAATGCTGAAAATAACGTTATTTTATAGCGGAAAATAGTCTTGTGCGATGACGTTATTCTGCAATGGGAATTCTCTTTGCAAAAATGACGTCATTGTGCAAACTTCCTTGAATTTTGGAAAATGACGTTTTTAGAACGGACCTACGTGCATTGCGAAATTAACGTAATTTTTTGCTTCAGCGGACCAAAAGAAAATTACGTTAATGACCACTACAAAACTAGGAAAAATGACGTTATTTACTAAGCATGCTGTATATTGCAGAAATAACGTTATAATCCGTACAACATTTTTTATGGTAAAAATGACGTTCTTCGTATTTACACTTCATTAACGAATAACGTCATTTGATGTGCGGATTTAAGATCTAGAAATAACGTCACTGTTCAAGCCAAATATCCCACAAAGCTGAAAATTACGTTATTTCATAGCGAAAAATAACGTTAAAATAGAGTTTTCTACTGTAATCGGAAAATAACGTTATTGAATAACGTTAAAAAAGGTCCAAAATTGTAGCCTCAGCAATAACGTTATTAATGACGTCATATTATAACGTCATTTTATAACGTCATTTTTAGCGATAGGGTATTTCACTCTATGGGGCGGCATCTTTCGACGCCTAGATCACCACTAACCCCCCCTCTCCGCTTTGCGCCGCGCGAAAGCCACTGACACACACACATCCACTCTTCACCAATCTCGCACACACACACCTCCCTCAACTCTTGCCTGAGCGTGCAGCGGAGATTGGTCTGGCGCCGCGCTCTTGGCTCTCAATCTCTGTGCTAGGACCCGGGCGTTCTCGCACGGCGGCGCTGCCGTTCACCGTCCCGGCCGCGCCGATCTCCTCGATCGATCTCCGCGTCGCTCTGTGCGGCGGACGACGGACGATCCAGCAATACACGCGACTCCTCCGCAACTCCTTCCTTCACTTCTCTTCCTCGCTCTCACTCGCTCTTCAACAACCACCGCCTTACTCTCTCGGCTCCACCACCTTCTCCTCTTCTCGCGGAATCTGACCCTGGACTCTGGAAGCTCGCTGTTCGTCGTTAATCGTGCTCCGGCGCTTTGACGACACAGCGGTGGCTTCTGTAGCGATCTGGGCTGCTAGCGGCGTCAGGGAAATCGGTAAAGTAACCTCTCGCTTTTCTCTTCTCTGTAACTCACTCTAAGGCGCTATCGCCTTGTTATTCGACTGGGAGTTTGGTGTTAAGCACGGGCTCGACCACTCGCCTCGTCTGACAAAATGGAACTAACCACGCTCGGAGCGCGGACTAACTCTCTCTCTTCGGCGGCACCACGTGACGGACGGGGACCAATCAGGCCCAGCCGACACCGCTATAGCGGCCGCTCCGGCGGCAAGAGCAGCAAGTATGCTCAGCCGTCTCAGCCGCCGACTCCCTCTCTCCTCACTCAACTCTCCATATCTGTCGCGCACACGCGCGTAAAACATCGCACTCACGCACTCACGCGCTCTTCTCTCTCGCACTCACGCGCTCAATGACAGCCATGTCACAAGTTGAAAAGTTGCCTCATCTGAGAATGCTATATTGTATGAAAATTCAGGATTTTCAATTATGAGTTCCATCATGTCTTCGTAAAATTTTTTGCTCTTTCGATTTCCGCTGTCAAAAATAGGGGTTCCCATTTAAAAAAAAAAAAAACAAAGTTGACCTTGAAATAACCTTGAATCTCAAACCCAAGGTCAAATCCAAGGTCACTATTAAACTCCTTGACAAAGGATACCTCTAGATTGACCTTAATCTTGTACAAAATCAATTTACCTGGAAAATTATTAAGGTATTCTGGGACTTTTTGGACACCCTGTAAATATTTTTCCAGGTGTCTGGTTTTAATTTATGGGTTAGCGACGGAGGGTAATCCTGAGCTTATACTTGAAATATAGCACCCCAGTTATGCTCGAAGTATTCCCATCCGGTACTAACAGGAGGTAGAAGTTAACGTCAAGCGCAGTTGAAGCTTAATAACTCTAACTCTAATCTAACTGATATTATGATCCTTATATTTGTTTCGAGTGTAAGATGAATTATCGAGTGGGTTAGAGGTGTTGTTTTGGCGATTTATAGTATTACTATAAGGGAGTGAAATGTTTTCCAAAACTCGCAATTGAAAAAGAGGTGAAAGGATATTGAAAAAAGGAGAAAGATGTTGTAAAGGAGGGTTCAAGAAGGGGAATCAATGTACCGGAGGAAATTCCTAGCATCGTTGAACTCTGATTATTCAACAAGCTGCAAGGAACCCAACTTAGTTAGCGTATGTGTCAGTAACTAGATAGAATTCCTTTTTATAATTATAAAACCTAAGCGTACGAGACAAGTAACTATTTGTACTATGCAGGAGCCCTAAAATTGTTAAATCAAGTTAAATTTATTTACAAACCAAGTAAACCTTTAGGGTCCATAAAAGAATTTTGAAAAGTTTGTTAAAAAATTAGATAAATTAATAATTTTTATAATTTTCTTAACTTTATTGTTTTTTTGTTTATTGTAGATTATTTTATAAAATTTATTTTTTTAAAATAAAAGAGGAAAAACTATATTTTTATTTGGATTGATAATAATACCTTAAAGGTTAAAAATAATATGTTAAAAATTCGGTGACCTTTGCTCAAAAGTCGTGCTTTAAGCGAATTTTGGCTCGAATAAATTTCTCATGGGCGCTTTTCTTTCCTTGAGTAGTTCCCTTCAAGAAGCAATTTCCCCCGGTAGGGGTAGAGAACCTAACATTGGCTCAATTTTAATTTTATTAATTTATGCGTCTATGCGCAAAGATGTACCAAAAAGGAATCATCAGGAAATATTCGAAGAAGTGAAAGCTCTTCTTAATGTTGATAATATCAACGAAAACAGATGATATTAAAGATGAGTCAGATTATTTGTCATTAGATGAACTGACTATATGAATAAAACATGATATTTTATAAATTTTTAATAAACATTATTTTTTTTTGCCAATTTTTTAATGTATTTAACTATGGAAATCACTTCCATTATATTATCTTCAAAAAATTTTATATAACCAATTTTTGCACCTCTCACTTTTTACTTAAATGCCTTTCATTTATCTCAGTAATCGAACTAAAGTTTCTTTAAAGATCCATCCAACTATTAATGAAAAAAATAATTGTTCGAGATTGTAAAGTTTTTCTAGATCAGCTGGGGCCAATGGTAGCTTCTCTATCCCTACCGAGGAAAATTGCTTCTTGAAGGGAACTACTCATTTATTCGAGCCAAAATTCGCTTAAAGCATGACTTTTGAGCATTTTTTGGTCGTTTTGCCCCACCGTGCGCCGTAACAAGGTGAGGAGTCCGTTCCGTTTCAAAATGAATTTCCAAATAACCAATACTTAAAAATTGAAGAACGAGATTACCGCAATATCCCTGATTTAATTTAAAGAACTCTAAATTAATTAGAAATTTTGAAGCGTAGGGCTCAAAATCTTCTGGTATCGGTAAATCTGTACAATTTGTAAAAAGAATGCGATTTATGTTAATGTATTTATCTACAGGGTGTTTCATGTTACTCCGCCCACCGGCTAATGTCTGCGAAAAGGAATGGTATCCAAAAATGATCTGTACAAAAGTTGAACGAATCAGAGGGGGTTCCAATGGTTTGAATGATTTTGACCTTGAACTCAATTTTCAAAGTCATTTGAAGGTTAAAATGACTTTCTTAAATGGGAACCCCTATTTTTGACCCCGAAATCGGGTAGAGCAGGAAATTCTACGTCTGAAATGATATTTCAAGTTTGCTTTTTTGACCTTCAGTACAAGGTCGAATACTTAAGGGGGCCAGCCTGGGTTAAATTGAAAAAAATACACTTTCCAGTATAATAGGTATAACAATTGTTTTCATCACTTTTGATTGCTGGAACATTTTACACTTTAACTACTCGCACAATTTAATCTATTTATTCATTATTAACGTCCAAACCGTGTTCTTTATCTCTAGTATTGTTCCATTAATAACATTTACAATTTTTATTTATTTGTCCACTTGCCATAGCTTTTTTCTCAATAAAGTAACTTATATGTCACCGGACCAGGTTTAAAATATTCTTCCTTACCTGCACTTCAGATGTTAAAATATTAGGGAATTACTCGTATTTTGCACGAAAATGTCTACAATAACTTTTTATGTAATTTTTTTCAGAAAAGTAAGGGACCTCTTCTATTATAAAGAGACCGCACGAAAAAATGCCTACATGCCCAAGTAATAAAAATAATGTTGAAATACGTTTAAATACTAAAGGACGTAAAAGAAAGACCATTCTCAATAGTAAAGAAATAAAGAACGTTCATACGTTGTACTGTAGGTCAAATTTCTGTGTCTAAAAATTATTGTCAACATGTGACTAAAAAAGGTAACTTTTTAAGCAATTTATACTATTTTGGTAGTTTTAAATTGAACGTTGAAAAAGGTAAAGCAAAAGAAGAAAGAACTGTTGTTTAAACAGAAGAAGAAGAAATACTAAGCATTGTATTAAGTGAACAACGTGTCATCGGTAATTATGTTGTGAAAATAATGACCGACAGTGGGCAAGGTTTTTTTAAAATGTGCATATCTGCAATACCAGAAAATTCCACAGAAGACAATACAGATTGCTATGCTTTCTCTGATAGTTACGATGAAGATAATAATAAACCAATTAAAAAAGAAAGAAGAAAGTACCATGAAGATGGCAGTGTAGGTGCAAATATAAGATAACTGGTGTTTACCGCTTGAGTATGCTATGTACAATTCCTGACATTAAAAAGCCAAAAAGATTAAATGGAATTCCGAAAAACTACCACATTGAAATATTTGGGAGCAACGTGTATCGAAAACTATTAACAGAATCCAAAAAATTCTTCGACTCAGAAAGGGTACCCCTCGATAAAAAAGGCGAAATCCCCTTATTTTATTTTCTTTTTTCATTTCTATTGTGTTTCAAGGATTAATGACTTCATGTAAAAAAAAATAATTTTTATACAATTTATGGAAAAACAATAGATCCATCGATGATTTAAAAAAAGAATACCCTAACTATTCAAAGATTCTAAATAAAGTAATCAAAGACGCTAAAATAAAATATGAAAAGGACAGAGTAAATGAACATTGTAACAATAATAAAAAACTTTGAGAAATAATCAACGAAAAAATGAGAAAAAATAAAAAATGCGACGATTCAGCTATTAATTTCCTTATTGATAACGGCATAAAAATAGAAGATAAATAAAAAATGGCTAATTATATGAATAAATACTTCTGTGAAGTTGGAAAGAATTTGAGCGACCAAATAAAGAATGTAAATAATCAACCAAAACAAACAGAAAGAAACTCTAAATCAATTTTCATTAATCCAACAAATACAGAGGAAATAAATAAAATAATAAATGAACTTAAGGAAAAGGAGGGAGGTGAAGATAAAATAAATGCAAAAACTCTTAAAACTATAAAAATGTTAATTACAGAACCTTTAGTTCACATATTTAACTTAGCCATTGAAAAGTCTGAGTGGCCTATTGCCTTAAAGAGCGCAGAAATAATTCCTATCTTTAAGAAAGGTATTAAATCGGACGTAGCAAACTACAGACCAATCTCATTGATATCTAATTTAGCAAAAATTTTTGAAAGGATAATATATGACAGGTTATTTACATTTTTTACTCATTGCAACATTCTAGCAGAAAACCAATTCGGTTTTGTAAAGAAAAGAGGAACAAAGAATGCTCTTGACAAGATTACTGAATTAATTTACAATAATCTTGACAAGAGCATACCTACAATCGCTACGTTTATTGATTTAGCTAAAGCGTTTGATACCGTAAATCATAAGTTGCTTTTAGATAAATTAGAAATTTATGGAATAAGAGGTAGTGTTTTAAAACTTTTACAAAGCTATCTAACAAATAGGAAACAAAAAGTGAGAATTAATAATAATATTAGTGATGCGAGAACAGTTAACACGGGCGTTCCGCAAGGAACAATCCTAGGTCCACTATTTTTTATAGTATACGTAAATGATCTATTGTTAGATATGCCAAATGGCTCTATTATGTCCTATGCCGATGACACTGTGATCTTCTCTAATGATCATACGTGGTCTTTGGCCCAGGAAAAGATGAACAAGTACCTTAAATATGTAGTTAATTTGTTAGCATTTAATAAACTATCTCTAAATGCCAAAAAGACTGTTTATATGACTTTCGGAAATTATTGTATCCGCGTGCCAAATGAACTAAATATAAGGATAGATAATCAAATTATAGAAAGAGTTGAAAGTTTTAAATACCTAGGGATTTATTTAGATTATAATATGAAATGGGATAAACATATTAAATACTTAGTTAACAAAACAAAGTACTTAATATATATATTTTCTAAGATAAAAAAATTTATGGATTCTAGTACTCTAATGAAAATTTATCATGCATTTTTTCATAGCGTAATAAATTATGGTATAATTGCATGGGGAGGCGCATATCAAAATAATTTAAGTATAATTCAAAGAATACAAAAAAGAATATTAAAAATCATAAATAAAAACCTATTTCCTAGAAATATTCCATTGAATATCACACAATTATTTACATTAGAATGATCTATATGAGACTAATGCATCCAAGACTAGAAATAAGAATATTATACTGCCTAAAATAAAAAAAGAAATAAGTAAAAAAAGGAGTTTACTTGTAGCAATAAAATTCTTCAACACTCTACCAAACGAACTTAAATGTCTTAGGTTAAGCAAAGATTATATAAAAAATAAACTAAAGAAACATATGTTATCATAGTTGATAAATAAGATAAATACGATTTACTGTTGTTATAAACTTTACATTCAAATTTTATATACAAATGTTTTTATATAGTTGTTTTTAGTTTTAAGTTCTTTGTATCAGCCTATGTACAGGTAACTTGTTTACCTCTTATAGGGTTTACATTTGTAAATTTTATCTGGTTTAATAATAATAATAATAATTTAAAAATGAAAAGGTTTAGCGCATATTTGGCCCCCACCCCCTACCTCTTACCACACCCCCAAAAAATGTGGATTTTGAGGTTTTAATTTTTTTCTCCGTTTCTATTTGCTTAAAAAATCTAAAAAAAATCACAGCCTTAGATGGACAGTATACAAAAACTACAGATTTTTTTCGGGATTTTTGAGTAATGTTACGTATGTTGAAAAAAATTTTTTTTACTCAAAATATTTTTCTCATTTTTCTAAAAGCAGCTGCAGGGTCAATTTAAGTGAGTTTGAGTATATTTTGTTAAAAAGTAAGTTCGTAAATTTTCCATATTGTAAAAAGAAATAAGTATAGAATAATAACAAGTAAATAAGTGAGAGAAATAACAATGAGAAATATAAGTAGAATAATTGTAAGTAGAATAATATAAGTAGAATAAATAAGTACAGAATATTAAAAAGCGGATAAATGAATAAAAGCATTAAACTAGACCCTATTTACGACGTACCAAAATTCCTGTGTGCACCTGCAAGGAAGTGTAATATGAAATAAGAATACAAATTAAGGCCATAACAGAGATGAGATAGGTCAAGCAATAAAACGTCGATATAGTAAAGAAGAATTAAGATACAATTTGTAAACGGATGCAGATAAATCTTCAAAGCAGAACATGGAAACGCACAGAGTACAACCGCTTTTCCTTATGGTTGGATTCAGCGAATGAGTCACAAAACAATTTTTACTACTGGAATAAGTCTCCGCATAATCAAGTTTTCAGCACATAAGAAAATAAGTTATATGCGAGGGCTAATCAATATTCGAGGCAGAAAACAGAGACGCACCGCGCGCAGCCACCTTTCCTATGGAGCTAGCCCTAGGAGCAAATCACGTACGAGTGACAAAAACATCTTACTATGCACCCCTGAATTTCCTTGCAGGAAACGATCATAGGAATTAACTTAAGTAGCCGAATTTTATCAAAATTGAGAAAAGAGGAATTGAGCTCTGCCGGAAATCAGTGGAGGGGATTAAACAGTATTAAACCCTCGCCTAAGGGAAAACATCGTTCAGTCCTATCGAGTCTCCACTACGAGTAATTATCGTCCACGCCAGTTGTATCTACGAAGCTACCTGTCTACACCAGGGACGAGCCTCTTCAAGCATCGTCAAGAGTACGGGAGACCGCCCGCTGTGGAATTAGAATCTGGTACGCCAATCTCCCTGCCGAAAAGACGCGGAATAAAGGCAACGACCTACGATATTGGAGGGACAAGGACAGCAGAGAGAGACTCCAACATCGGGCTAGGCGACTGATCCACCGACGCAAATAAGGAACTGCTGTCCATCGTCGTTAAGAGACAGAGAGAGAGAGAGAGAGAGAGAGAGAGAGAGAGAGAGAGAGAGAGAGAGAGAGAGAGGGAGTGAACGAGCGAGCATCAACATTTTCGGCCCGGAGCCACGAGTGACAACGGGAGCGCCGCTACCTGCCGTGACCGGACCACCCGACCCGCCGCATCTACAAGTTTCGTCACTTCTATTTTATTGCGAGGTACACTAATTAATTTTTAAAAGAAGAAACTTTATTAACCTTTAAAATAGTATGAATCATGTTTATTTGTTTTTCCGAATTAATTATCCTATACTCTTTATCCTGGAGATAACAATATTTTTCTGAATGGTGGGCCATCTTCAAAAATGCGAGAAACTGCTTTTTTGGCGATTTTTTGCATAGTTTGGTTATTTTTTTTTACAAAAGTAATTGCAAAAATGAATATTTTCTGCATATAAATACTTTTCGAAAAGTGTATTTAATACCAAACTGATTTTTTTCGATTTTTCGGGATGCCGGGCTGTAAACAAAAACGGGAAAAATCTTTATTCAGCGATTATTGGCATTTTTATTCATTTTCAGACAACGTAATTTTGAAAATAATTTTTTCTAACTCGAAGATTCTATGTAAATGTAAATATTAAGTTTTTAATCTTTTATGTTATGGACGGTTTTTAGAGGTAATCATTAAACTTGCAAAACAACTAACTAATTTATTTGACAATACAGAAATAGTACCTATAATAAATGAAGATAGTGATGATGACTAAGTTTTATGAATAATTTCTTATTGATTTTGTATAATTTTTAATAATTATATTAAACTATAATAAAAATAAAAATATAAATAATTTTTCTAATGAAATGCTAAAATACATATTTTTTGCAATACACAAGATGAGCATATCAAATTATCTTATTCCTTATTCTCATCGCAGTCAGATCTATATATAACGTCCATAGGAAGTTATTAGTTATCCTTATTTAATATTCCCTTTGTATGTAATTATTTTCAAAATGATGTCTGAAAATGTATAAAAACGCGAACAATCGCTGAATAAAGATTTTTCTCGTTTTTGTATGCGGCCCGCCATTCCGAAAAATCGAAAAAAAATACGTTTAGTTTACAATACACTTTTTGAAAAGTTATCTTATTCAGAGAATGTTCATTTTTGCATTTATTTTTGTAAAAAAAAAAATGTAAAAAAAAGAATGCAAAAAACCGCCAAAAAATGCTAAGAAAGCAGTTTTCGCATTTTTGAAGATGGCCCACCACTCAGAAAAATCTGAAAAAATACACGAGCTTACTTTTTAACAAAATATACTCAAAGTCACTTAAATTGTCCCTGCAGCTGCTTTTAGAAAAATGAGAAAAATATTTTAAAGTAAAAAAAAATTTTTTCAAGGTATGTAACATTACTCAAAAATCTTAAAAAAAATTCTGCATATTTTGTATACTATTCGGCCCGCGCGCCCGACATCTACTCACTTCTTCGGGACGCGGATATTGTAATTTACTTTACGGAGGCAATAAAGGTCTCCGATCAGCATTTTACTTGCTCGCGTCATTTTTTCGAGTAGTCCGCGGGACTACTCGACAAACCTTCCTCGTCCCCAAACTCCCGGATACAGCCACTCTATCGTAGAGCTGGGCGGCCGGCATCGGCGATAGTCCAGGAGGACGACGGCCACGCGAACGCGGGGGACGCGTTCGCGCAACAGCACGCGAGTACGAGAAGGGAGAGTACAGGTGTATTCTCGCGTTGTATACGGGCCGCGGCGACGTACCTTCGCCGTCGGGTGCTCGCGCGCACCCCGAGATAAGGACCTCGAGGGGCACTCGCACGTGCCCCATTGCACCTATCTTGCGGAGGAAGGTCTCCTCCGCGAGATAACAGGTCAGAACGAACTCCCTTACAAATCTTAAAACCACATTTTTCAGGGATGTGGAATAGGTAGGGGGTGGGGGGTAAACATGCGCTAAAACCTTTTCATTTAACCGTCAAAACATAATAGACATAAAAAACATAAAAGAAAATGAGGAAATTTTGCCTATCTTATCGGGGGGTACCCTATGCAACGAAATTGGAAAACTAACAGTATTGCGTTTCGTAAATGCTCTGAAAGCCATGGATAAAGTTGTCGTTTTCTTCTTTTCGACGATACAACAAAAATGCAATATAGATAATCTTATGGTATAGCCAAACGGAAAGTTGAACGAATTACTCACAAAGGATATTGACTGCTGGTTGCAGTGTCTAAAGAACTCGGCATGAAGTTTTACGGATACTGAGGAAGATACTCTGGAACGCCTGCTGAAATCATGCTATCCTGACTTTGTCAGGGAAAATGAGGAACCAACGTACACGCTCGAATGGTGTCAGGACCTGTAGACTGCAATTTAGCAGGCAAAGTTATTACAAGAGAGAAGGTTGAATGGACAATTAACTCCTTTGAACCTCATAAAACTCCGGGCCCGTGTGGCATTTTTCCTAAGATGCTCTAGGAAAGAGAGGAAGACATCCTGATCCTAATTACGGAGCTATTTAGAGGTTGCACCACGCGTGTACATCGAATGGAGAGGTCAAAGGGTAAAGGGGAAAATCGACAAAGGGTGCCCGCAAGGAGGAGTGCTTTTACCTCTTCTGTGGTTACTTAAAGTTAATAGACTATTGCATATGCTGGGAAAAGAAAAGTTCTTTACAGTCGGCTACGCACATGATTTCGCCATAATGGTGAAAGGAAAATTCAAAGAAATTCTACCAGGCCTTATCCAAAAGATACTGAAGAAGGTAAAACAATGGTGTCAGGGGATATCCCTAAGGATAAATCCGGACAAAACGGGAACAGTCCCTTTCATTATGAAATACAAAAGCAAAATAAAAAGGATGTAACCTTTTACGGGAAGAAAATGGAGTAAAATATCTAGGGGGTACCTCTGGATAAGAAATTACACTGGAACCAACACTTGAGTACACATTGCAAGGAAATGTTGAACATATTCAAGCAGTGCAGGTCGAGAATTGGGACTGGTTGGGAACTAGAACCACGAAGGGTCTTGTGGATCTCCGAGGCTATACTGAAACCAAAGCTAACCTATGTTGCAGTAATGTGGTGAGAGACTATCTGTGAACGAACCTCAATCAAAAGCCTTGACATTAAAGAGACGGCGACCAGGACAGCGTACAGAATGATATGCGGCGGTGAGTGGAAAGGAAATGGGATTGGACACACGACCACCCAAAAGGAAATTCTAACGGATAAGATCTTTCGGACAGCACAAGGCCAAACGAAGAGGTACATCAGTTTCGGGAAACGGTTTAAAACTAGAATACCGAACAGAGAAAAATGGAAGATAATCTGGTTCCTGAGACATGGAGAAATATGGTTTAACAATGGATCCAAATCGGAACAGGAAACTGGTTTTGGCATATGTGGACCAGGCAGAAAAGATCAACTTTACCGCCCGATCGCCGCGTCTGAATATAGGTTCTGAAAAACCCTTTCACGAAATCAATACTAGTCAGAGAAACCAGAGCCATGCTTGATAAACTGACCAAGGTAAACAAGGTTACCATTAATTGGATGCCGCGCCACTCGAGATACAACGGTAACGAAAAGATGGATAAACTTGCAACATAAGGAGATAGTTCTGTCAAGCAACCGGAATGGGAGGTAGGAGTACCATATCAGGAAGGTAGCAATGTCATAAGTATCATAATTAAGAAGGGGACATGGGAAGCTTAGGAGAACTCTTAAGGCTATAGGTGGGCCAGGGAACTGCTGGGTAAACATATTACTGGATGGTTCTCTAAGAGCATATACCTAGATAAACGAAGAGCTCGGGCCCTTCTAGACCTAATAACGGGACACTGCGATCTTCGATGTTATACAGAAAAACTATGGGAACAGCTAACCTATGTACGTGGTGTCAAAAAGTGAAAGGTACCCCGAAACACTTCCTTTGGGAATGCCCTAAGCTGACGGGCTTTTGCGCGAAGTGGCTAGGAACAGGGGTTTTAAACTCCGAACTTCTCAGTAAAGTGGGAGTAAACAATGTAATAGCTTTATTCAAAGTCTTAGGGATGAACCGCTTTGCTGAGGAATTGCTAGGGGGATAGAGATACAATTGCAAAAGCTAAGTGTCCCTGAGGTTTGCACCCGAGCAACCGACTAATAATAATAATAATAGTAATAATAGTGTACTTCATCAGCACCTCCAACGATACACTCGCAATTATTTTGCCCACTTATATTCAAATATTATTACTGATACTTATTAGAAAGTATTATTACAAATAATTTCAATGTTATTCTAAAATTTAGACATACACTACCGTCCGAGTGTTTTTGCCATGTGTGAGTAAACATTACCTAAACATTGAAGTTTTGTCTCGGCTTTAATTTAATTGTTAATAAATTCTTGACATAGTTATTTTAAAGAGAATTAAGTCCTCTACACGATAGGCTATTATATAAATTGTGAAACCTTACATAAATTTAGGCCGGTAGAAGAAAACTTTTTTTACAATATTTCAGGAACTACAATCTGAAAGCATTTTCCAAGAGCTTTCGTTTCTTTTTTTAAACTTAGTCCTAGAATGTTTGGATCGCGAGATATCTTAGTTTTTATGAAAAATATTACATTATTCGTCATAGAAGTTTTACGACCAAAGTAACATATGTATAAAAAAATTATACATACAAGAAATGTTCTGTTTTGTGTCAGGAATTCATATAAATTTTTTCAGATTTTTTTGGACGAAAAATTTTTTCTCCTTTAAGATAAAATAAATTACACGTATTTCTTGACAGAAAATACCACATTTTTTAAGATATTATTTTTACATTGCATTAGGTAATGTAGAATCGATAAAAGACAAATGTTCAAATAAAAAAAATTTGACAAGTTAAATAAATCTGCAGTTGAAGCAGATGAGATGAATAAATCTGTAGTTGAAGCAGATGAGATGAATAAATCTGTAGTTGAAGCAGATAAAGTAAATAAATCTGCAGTTAAAGCAAATAAAGTGAATAAATCTGCATTTGAAGCAGATGAGATGGATAAATCTGTAGTTGAAGCAAATAAAGTGAATAAATCTGCAGTTGAAGCAGATGAGATAGATAAATCTGTAGTTGAAGCAGATAAAGTAAATAAATCTGCAGTTAAAGCAAATAAAGTGAATAAATCTGCATTTGAAGCAGATGAGATGGATAAATCTGTAGTTGAAGCAAATAAAGTGAATAAATCTGCAGTTGAAGCAGATGAGATGGATAAATCTGTAGTTGAAGCAGATAAAATCGAACAGTCAGAATTTCATGTTCATAATGATATTAAAAGTAAAAAAACAGATTTAAGGAGGAGTGAAAGTAACAAACATAAACCCCATGTATTTTTATAGGGAATACATTATTTTTGTGTGCAGAATCAATTCTTTGTCAAGTTCCCAATTATTCAAAGATAATAGATAGAGAAGATAAATAATAAATGGAAACATCAATTAAAGATGAGATAAACTTACTTTTAATAAATAAAACTTCTTAGTTGACAAACTAAGAAATAAAAATATTGTAGACTGCAAATGGGTATTTGCTATTAAAACGATGAATTTGGAAATCCAATAAAATATAAAGCACGTCTTGTTGCTTGTGATTTCAGTTAAGAATATTTAATTGATTATAATGAAACTTCTACCCCTGAAGCAAAATTTGCAAGTTTTAGATTAATTATAGCTTTTGCTAATCAAAATAATTTACACATTCATCGTATGAATGTAAACACTGCTTTCTAAATGGAAGATTAAAGGAAGAAATTTATATGAAAGTTCCAGACGGTGTTAAATGTAAAGAAAATCAAGTGTACAGATTAAATAAAACCCTTTATGGACTGAAACAGGCAGCAAGATGTTAGTTTGAAACCTTTGATGAGGCTTTAATAAAAATTGCATTTAAAAACTCATTAGTTGATCGTTGCATTTTTATTTTGAACAAAGGGGATATATCAAAGTATATATATATGTTGTACTCTATGTTGATGATTTGGTGATTATTACAGCTGATATTAAACGAATGAATAATTTTTAAGCGTATTTAATGAAAGAATTTCGAATGATAGATTTAGAGGAAATTAAATTATTTCTTGGAATGAAAGTTGTAAGAAATAATGATATTATTACTCTTGCGCGGAAGAGTTTTTAAAGAGTTAAAAAACTCGTTTAAAATGATAAATACACTTTAAAATTTATGAAATTAATGAGGAGGGGGGAGGAGGGAAGAGGAAGGGTTTAGGCCTCCATTTTGACCTTACGGCTATATAATATAGGGAATGTCACGGCTCGTCAGCTGCTCGCGTAGCGAAGATGCTAGCGAGAGCAAGAGAGAGACGAGCGCGTAAGTATACGGTGCGCGAGAGAAAAGGAGGGACTTCCCGGTATCGCGAGCACGAGGTGCAAGTACGGCGACTACTCGAGCGCTTTTCCTCGTGGTTTTCTGGTGTTTTTTCTGTGCCTTCCTGAGGAAGCAGCAGAAGAAGCGTCAGCGGCGAAGTAGCGGAACAGCTAACCGCCCTCTCAAGCAGCAGGCAGCAGCGGTAGCAGCGACAGCGAGGATCGAGAGCGCAGAAGACTGAGAGAGAGTGTGTGACGTCCGCCGACGCGAAAGATTCTCAATATAAGAGGAGTGTGCGAGTCCTGGACAGACCTGTCCAGGAATCTCCTCTGAGGTGCGAGCGGCGCAGCGTGTGCCATTGTGTGCGCAAACGCGTCAACACTCGGCATATGAGAGCTTGGATAAGGAGTGTTTTCTTTTGTTGAATCTTTGACAGGAAGCATCCTGCGACGCTGCCCCACGTTAGAAGCCGGAAGGATCGAGAACTTCTCCCCGTCGCCGAATCGAGATAAGAGAAGGATCGACGCATCTTCCCGACCTCAGACGTCCAGCATCGCAGCCAGCCCATAATTCGCCCAGTTAGTGTTTTTAATTCGTCAGGTTCACTTTTTCGAGGCTTCGCAACATCCGGTCATCACTTTTTTAAGAGAAGATTGATCAAGAGTATGTTAGGCTTTTTTATGCAGGATTAATTTTTTTTCATTAATTTGTTTATTTTTTTAATAAAAATTATATGTATATTGCGGGAAAAATTAGGTGGTCTAGATGTCTAGACATATGTCTTGTTTTTGGGGAAACCCTGTGTTCAAGGCTTCTCTATACATTTAGGAGGCCTTCCTTTTATTTTACTTCATTTTTAATCGTCATAGTAGAAATAAGTATTAATCTTTAAAAATCATTCCTACATTTCTCGTCTTCCCAGCTGAAGTGGTTAATAATAAGAATATACGTGTTCGGGACAAAAGTCGAAAATGTCTTATAATTAAAACCGAACTCAAAATGCAAATTCTTGTTTATTAATACGTGAACGATATAACAAATTGTTTCATTCGCATGGTGAAAGAAAAAGAATCAAATGAGAAGGCTGTGAACTGGCTCGCGAGCTCGCCAATTATCGAGTGATCGGCCTGCGTTAATTCTTTTTGCCCATGCCAATGCTATGGGCAAAAATTATGCTATCGGAGTTTCGAGGCGACACCACCTTACATCGATGACGACATCAAAGCTGATATTAATTACTTTTCCTCGCGTGCGCAGCAACCCTCTGTCGGGTGTCTGGCGCCCCCGGATTGTCCTTCCGGCCTCCCCGTGCATGTATGGCGACCTTCAATTCCAATGGAGTCTACGGCTCTTCATAAGGTCTGTAAAAGCCTAGGAGCACCCAAAATTGGATCATTATCTCAAGGGCTGACGCCACAGACCTGCCCTACCAGGCCCGCGCGAAGATGAGGATGCCGCGCGGCGCTACAAAACCAAAAATTGCCAAAATTCTAAATTCAACATTCTGAATTTATTTGAGTACAAAATAAAGTCGCCTCGACCCTCTGACGCTTTATTCTGTCTTTAATAATACGTGACATACATCATAGAGGATTCTCCGACTATCCCCGAGACCGCTCAGTCGCACGCATCTGCTGCCACAGCTTCAATGTACGATTCCTCCGGCGTCACCACTGACATCGACGCCGACACTACTGGATCACGTCTCGTGCGTAGTGAGATGTAGAAGAAAATGGTGTCGGTGACTAGAAACTTTTTTCAACTTTCATTTTTCATTTTTTAATTTGTACTTTTTTTCCCTCAGCTAATGCGAAAATTAGTCTACCCTGTTGCTTAACCGATATCATTGTATCTATTTATTTTTTGAGTCGAATTCTAAAAAATAATTATTTCATTTTCCCCATTATTATTTACCTGTATACGATACGAAACTTTATTTACCCAGTGGCTTAAGCGATATAATTGAACATATTTACTTTTTCAGTCAGTTTCCAGAAAATAATTTTTTAAAACCATTATTTCAATTTCAATTTTTCAGGAACATGATATATGCATCTTTTTTTAATTTTAATTTAGATTGAAGTAATCCATTAGGAGTTAACGTGTTTAAAAGGTCTGCTAGAATTATATTTGCCAAATTTTCATTATTGTCGTTTTCTGTTATGTCAATGATTAAATATTCCATAGATGGTAACGGTATAAGATTAAGAAATTTATTGTTAATTTCAGTGCTATCAACATTTCTTGGAGCCAAAATTAAACTTTCATAAAAATTAAGGAGGGGCTGACGAGGGGTTTAATAATGAAAAGGTGACTGAGGAGAGGTTTTCAATGTGTTAAAAAAAATCGTTTAAGATAATAATTACACCGTAAAATTTAAAAAAATTAATGAGAAGGGGGCAGGAAGAGGAATTTTGAACTTATATCTATATAATATAGGGAGATATATTTATATTCTTTCCTCTCTTGTTCGGGATCATCATTTTAAGGCCGCAACAGATGTCTGTTCGGCGGATGTTGATTTGTGCCGAATCGATGGGGATGATAATAACGCTTGTCTGGCCGCAGAGGATGCCTAGTGGATATCCTTTGTCGATTGGTCGATTTATTTTTTCTTAATTTGCTTATAATGCACAACCACGCTACTTACACAAAAAAACATGTATAAAATATACAGTCATTCTAGTCCATGTTAATTTCAATAAACCGTTAATTTTAATAGAGAGTGAGAGAGAGTCGCGTGCGGCGATGCCTCTTAACGCTAGGCCTCGTCGTCGCTGTTTGGCACTCAAGCCGCGACGCTCGCACCTCGCGACTCTCGTTCTCATGCCACACGTATATAGAAGTTTTATTGTCTCACTGGTTATCGCGCCAGTGTACACTTGCGATCGTTACAAGGTATGCATTCATTTACTGCACTCTCTCTACAGTTTATAAGTTTTATCTTATGGATAATTATAATTTGATAACTATATTATTGTACGACAGTTTTGAGCCCACACAATGATTCATAAATAAAAAATAAGAAAAATATTCAAATCTCAAATAATATGTGTACATTTATTACAGGTATTAATTGTTTTGAATGCATTCTAGGAATTGGTATCAACGAATCCAAATCAACGTAATTGGCGGGGAATATTGATAGCTCTGCTTGTTATTATTGCTGTTCTTGCCCTCATAGTCACTTCAGTAGCACTTCTAACTCCACCAGATGAAGGGCCCCGAATTAGAGGCTCGCGTATTAGACTCACAGAGGTAATAATAAATTTTGCAAGCCATTTTGTTTAATATGAGTAGAATTATTTTGAATATACACTGAGAAAAAAAGTTAGTTGGATGAAAATATTCGTGTCCATAAATGCGGGCAACAGAATATTATGACAAACTTTGATTTTGAATTGAACAGCCATGTTCTGATAAATTAGAATTGTACCGCGGTGTGTTACTGAGAGAGTGATAAAGAGAGAGGGAGAGGGAGGATGAAATGCGTGGAAGAGGAAAGTATTGCGGGAACATAGAGGAGGAAGAGAGCAGTATGGCGGCTCGCGCGGCGAAGCCTGGGTTGCTGAGCAGAGGGGGAGCGAGGGATCTAGCGCGTGTCGTTAGCATACCTTAAACGTGTCTTAAGCAAGAAGGTCAGAGTGCGAGAGTTAAAGACGGAGACGAGGAGCGTTTCCGAGAGAAGGTGTGGCGGTACCCACAGAGGGAGAGAGGGAGAGAGGGAGAGAGGGAGAGAGAGGGAGAGTTGGAGAGAGGGAGAGAGGGAGGGAGAGAGAGAGGGAGAGGGAAAGGGAGAGAGAGAGAGAGAGAAGGGAGAGAGGGAGGGAGAGAGAGGGAGAGGGAAAGGGAGCGAGAGAGAGAGAGGGGGGAGAGGAAGAGAGAGAAAGAGAAAAAGTGCGCAGCCCGAAAAGTGCCTTGTCACAAAATATTTTGCCGTTGAGTCAACACCTCATATCGTTCATTCAGTGTTTTGTAATTGTAAATGTAAATTAACCATTCTATACATATAATTCAAACGAATTTCCGAATTACGTTTCATGTCGGCCGCTGTATCCGACTACAACCTATTTGTTGGAAACTGAATTCGAAAATGTAATTATCTAGTATATTGGGTATATTTTTTAAACATTCCACTAGCATATCTCAGAAACCGCGGTGCGAATAGAAAGTCCGCAAAATACGTATTCCATGAATTTGAGGTGGGCGAAAAACTGTAGAACTAGATTTCTACCCAAGGTGGGCACACTATCCATATTAGGGTCAACTTGATTTTTTTAAAGGTAATCTAATTCTTTATTTTCGTTATTGTTGAGTTATTGAGTGTTTGCATTTACATTTTTGGAGCTAAAATTACACTTTTATAAAAATTTTGATTCGTTATGTCCTTTAAGTATCCAAAATTTTAATCTATAATTTTTTCATTTGATATAATTATTTGGGGGATTTTTATTTCATTATTTTTTCTATCATATTTTGTTAAAAAATTGCCATTGCCTACATTTAATAGCCAATATTTAAATTCGATATTATTTTCCGGAATTCTCCTTTTTTGCTTTAATGGAACACATGCTAAAGTTACAGCAGGTGACAGACCGGACTTCTGGTTAAATTGAAGACTGAATTTCACTTATATCGTGAAGATACAGAATCGCGACACTAGGTTTTAATTAAATCCACTTTGATTATACTTCGAACGTTTTATTAACTTAACTACTTACTTAAGAAACAAACACTTTGCTTTACAAACCTATCTTATTACGCAATCACTTTACTCAACGCCTCTCGCGCGTGCCGCGGACCACCTCCACTCGTCCAACGCTCGAGGATTAGTGCTCCGTCATCCACGTCGCACTTCCTGCTTGAACCTGGCTTCTTTACCTACGCGCCACCTAACGACCTAACACGGTCATCCTATATTCCAGATCGACTTTGCCGACATTTTCCTTGCAATTTAGACAAATCACCCATCGCTACCGGGTTAAGTGTTACAAATACTAGTTGGCCCTCCTTAAAATGTATGTTTTTCGCTCGATTGATAGCGTACCGTTCCTTCATTTTTGCTTGCACCTCTTCGATCGCATCACGCAATTTAAACTAGCGTTGATCATGCTTTTCCGCATACCGTTCATCTATGTCTACTAGCGTCCTCAACGCGCCCTCATTATAACCCGCAAAATACCCGTACAAGATCTCAAACGGTGTTTTTGCTGTCCTCACGCTTTTCATGTTGTTTAAATCTCGTTGTACGCACCTTAGAAGAATGTCCCAATATCTACAGTCATACCACTCGAGACACATTTGCAGCACTGTGTGAAAGTTTTATATTTAATTATATATAAAGTTGAGGTCAAATTATGGAACGCCGACGAAAAGGCGGGTAGTTCACACCACCGGATAGGGGAAGGTCGAGAGAGTATTAAGTGCGGGAAACAAAATCAGAGATTATAAATTCAATCTAAATTATTATAACATATTCCTTCTCTTTATTGCTTAACTTTACTATTATTTTGCTATACCTTTGCGCTCGATTAGCCAAGTAAATATACGGAAAAGCGCGTTATCGCCGGAAGAAATCGCTCGTTGCCGACGTACCGATCGCGGAGACAAAATTACGCATTCGCGCGCTTGGTGTACAAACAAAAAGAAAAAGTATGACGCGATCGTAAATTTCTTCGCGTTCTCTCGGGAATTAACAGCAGGAGGCTAACCTTGCGGTTTTAAAATGCGTTGTTGGCCGCCGCCGCCCGAGGCCTTAATGCTGCTCCGCTCCAATATTTGCACGGCCGCGCCAGATGTTCGCCGTCGGGTTGTTTTCCGGGAGATGGCTCGGATCGCCGTACATCTGGTGGTCGGTGTCGGCGATGGAGGCTGAAGTAGGCCGGTGTCGGGTGGACTGCAGACCTCGGACAGATAGGAGTGAAGGCCGGAGCGCCTTCGCTTTTATTTACAAACACGCGACATCGGGAGTCCCGATCTCTGGCGAGGACTCGCAGAGTTTCGGAAAAACCAGCGCCGAATTCTCCGAATTTGGCCCGCGATTCTCGAAATTTGAATGACGGTTTCACGCATCCTTTACAATTGGTACCAATACCGCGTTCACACGCTCAACCTGGCCATTTGCTTGCGCGTGGCGGGACGAGGGCAGTACGTGTTTAATACCATATTTCGCACAAAGATCCCTAAAAAGTCTTGAGATAAAGCAACAACCCCGATCCTAAATCACTCTCACTGGCGCTTCATAATCGCACACAAACATTTCCAATGCCTGTACAACATGCGACGCCTTCGTATCCTTCAAGGCCCACAGAACGAAAAACATTATAGCCCTTATAGCACTTTATAGCACAAATTTATATCCCTTACTGGACCTCGGAAATGGACCCACATGATAAACGTGTACCATATACATTGGTCGCCTTACAGGAGCTGTGGGATGCAGTTCCCTCGCCTGCCGCTATCGAAGCATATCCAGGCACAAATCAGCGAAAAAACCCACTTAATCCGAGAAAACGTCTAACCTTGTGCGCGTTGACGGTACACAGAAAAACACGTATAGCCAAGACCTTTTGTGCCCCGGGTTTTATACCATTGCTCGAAATATCAAACCCCAAGTAAGTTATTCGCGTCTGTAAGAATTACCATTTCGACAATTTTTGTGTTAATCGCTTACGACTTACCCGCAATAAAAATATTATCTAGATATGAAAAGATGGAATATTTTCTCAACGGTGCTAAATGCTTCCTTATAATCTTGGAGAATGTCGTGGACACCTGGAGATACCCGTTTGCTAAATCGAGTGATATGTACAAATTGTTATCGTGAAGCTCTTCCATACGTTTATCGAGATAAGCGGAAAAGGTAACCTGACCGTTTGATTATTCAATCTGCGATAATCTATCACGATGCGCTCTTCGCCATTTTTCTTACAGACTAAAAACACCAGGCTCGCGTATGGTGACTTGGTATCCCGTACGATATTTGCCGTTCGCCATTCCGCCACAATCAAACGGATACTTCCTCGTACCGATTGGCTCGAGCAATACGGTTTACATTGAACTGGCATAGAACCCGCCTTTTCTACGATCTCAAATTTGTTCGTCGTTTCGCCGAGTTGATAGATGTTCATGAAGATTCAGTCCCGGTACTCATTAAGAATCGATACGAGGTCGTTGACTACCTCCGGGGGCTGTTCCTCGCCGACGTTGACGTCCGCAGCGGTGATTAGTTCGTAGAACACCCGCTTAGGCATCACCGGAATTGACTCGATGAATCCGCTCTCCAAGACGGCGCCTTCTTCAATCCGTAAGGGTTCCGACGGGACGTCTAACGTTGCAAGAGCCAGTTTTCTCCCATTTGCTATGACGAGGACAGAGATACATTGAATTCTTCGCGTCAAATACGGAATTCTCCAACGTCAAATACGGAGCCACTGCCGCTGCTTATCGTGGTCGGTCGCAGACGCGTCAATCGATGTTGAGACATGTGCTCGTGCTCGAGCAAATCGTGGAGCAATTCATCTGTTGTTCGATGTAGTCGTGCTGCCATAGCATTGAACAGTTCCGAGAACCACAGGCCTACCAAAATCTGCTCCTTCGTGTTCGGAAAATCCAATCCTAGTTCGACGCATAGCTTCTCTTTATTATATTGTGACGGGTATTTCCGATCCCCTTTTGCAATCTGGGCAGCGGGGCCACGCCAAGCGAACACACTCCCGCACCCGAAAACACGACCTGTCAGCTGAGGAAGAGAGCGAGGCGCAGCAGCCATCAGCTGATCGGTCCTGCAGCCAGCCAGCTGAGCCAAGACGAAGCGAGGGGAAGCTGCGGGAGCACCAGCTTCCTCGAGACGGCTGCCAAGCTACAACAAACGAGAGGGAGCCCACGGGAAGGGCTCGGCAAGGAGGTTAGCCCCGGCAGATGATGGCAGTAGACGAAGAGAGAGAGAGAGAGAGAGAGCGGACGACGACGACGACGACAGGGACGCAGAAGAGCCGCGGAGACGGCGAAGACACACGCACACACAACACTTACACAACACACACACTTGTCGCGAGGAGTCAGCGAGACACCGGCGCCGGGGCGAGCCACCTAGCACGTGGCCGCCATGCGGTAATCCCGCAGTAGGGAGCACTTCGTGTAGACCGACGGCGCTCCCAAGTCACGAGTGCCAGAGAGATGGAGCACACGGCGCGAATACTCGAGAGCGGGACGGCGAACCAGGACCATCTTCAGGCCCGGGACTGGCACATCTTTTTATAGATTGCCTGCCGACCTCGCGCGGCGTGTGGGTAACGGTGACGTCACACGAACCGCCAACATTTCACCATTATCGGCGAGATAGCCGATCGCGTGTAAAATGACCGGAAGAAGAAGGGTCGACGCGGCACCTGGCGATCTTTATGACTAATTAGTCATAGAAGGATACAAAATAGGTAATTGTCGCGAGAGTGAAGGAGAACGAGAGAGACGCGAAGGGCCGAGCTGAGTTAGTCATCTTGACTCGGCCACTCGTTGGCCGGACAGCATCATATTTGGACATGTTGTTAGGGAAAGTTAAAAAAGTATTAGAGCCGAACGTAGGAGCGAGTATGCGGACACGAGTCAGGAAGATAGACACGGTGAGTGGACCGGAGAAAGCGTAATTATTCTTATTGTGTTTCCCCATTTCGCCAACTACCCAAGATCCATTGCGCGCCCACCCAAGCCTACTACTGAGTAGCCAGGAGGAGTATTTGGACGAGGAGAAGAAGACCTATCCTGTTGGCCGGCATTAATTGCCTGGCGCCTGACGACGCCGCGAACTGCTCGCGCGCGTAAATTTATAAATCAAGGCCGGGAGGAAAAGTCACTTTGTTGACGGAGCTTTGGGGACCTGGGGAGGTATCCGCGGGTTTGCAACGTTACAATCTACATACTGCTGTATCTGTTCATTACGCCGCTGTATTCTTTCTACCATCATTTTCCGTCGCGCGGTGGTGCTATCGTCTCTTAGAAAGGTCCTTTAGAAAGACGCTCGAAATGCTTCCCACTCTATCAGTGTATCCCTTCAAGACTGGAACCAGTCGGCGGCTCCTGCCGTCAAATGCATTCGCGCCGTTTCAAGCGCTATGTGATTATATCATCCATAAAGATGGCATGCATTTTCTAGGTTAAGTATCCATTCCCAATCGTTCGCGTGTGCTCTCGATTGGGTCACTGATATCGAGGCTCATGTCGCTTTCCGCCGTTAGCGCTGATCCCGAACGTCTGCGTAAGGATACTGACAAGTAAGTTCTGGTGCCCCTGCCCACGCCTTGCTCAGCAGTCGGACTAGCAGTCTACTATGGAGGGAGGCGGCGTCGGTAACGTTGGCGCCGACGGCCAGTTGGGCGGATGTGACGTCAGCAGCGACGCTTGAGATCGGTCGAACGTCGATTCATTCATGCTGTTGCGCCACCTAACGACCTAACATACATTCAAAAATTTCATACTATATTTATTTTTATAATTAAAACTCTATTCCTGAATTGAACAATTGAACATTGAACAATTGATAACGTATGTCGAAAATCTCTTGATGCAATACCTTCTTTTACTCCAAATATTTCATTATAATCAAATAAATCAACTAACAATTTTTCTACAGCATTTGAAATTTTGTTTACAATTTTTATTATATTTATGTTTATTATGTTTATTATTATTATGTTATTTATTATTTATTAACCTTTAGAGGGCCAGAATACGCCTCTAGACGTAAGGGGTCTGAATCACCAACATCGCAATTTAGTTTGGCACTAACTCAGGGACCTTAGACCACATTCTATAGAAAAATGCGATTTTCAAATTTTTCAATACCCCGGCCCTCTAAAGGTTAAGGAGGGGTTGAGGAAGGTGTGCGTGGAAGGAGAGGTAGGAGGAGGAGGGGTTTCGGCCACCATTTTGGTCTTATAACCATAAAATATAAGAAAATATATGTATGTATGATTTTTTGGAGTAATGTTCAAACGTATAATGTTTATCACATAATTTTATCAAACAAAATTTTGATTTTAAGGGTTTCTTGATCAAAGTAACTTTTTTAGAGAATTATCCTAACCTCAAGTATTTAAACAAACAAATTTAAATCTGAAATTATAATGGATCAAGTTGTTCACTATGTACCGTGTTATCGTTACCCTACTGAAAATGGGTGCGTAACTTTTTACGCGACATTTTCGCACTTTTTGCGCGACTTCTTGCGCGACTTTTTGCGCGACTTTTCGCGCGATATTATCGAGCCAAAAGTAGCGTAAAAAAAAAACGTAGAAAATTGCGTTACTAAACAGAATATATACACTTTTTTTATTAATTATCGAATTTAATTATTTAGCGTATTATAATTTAATATTAACGTCTCGTATATTCTTTGGTATTAGTGTATGATCTGCCTGAATAACTATAGAATTTCTGCTCATCCATAGTCCTTCAGGTCATCTTCCCTTCTACAATTGGATTGGAATATTTCTGAATTTGTAGACGACATTTTTAGAGTATTTTTATATTGTTTACGTTTGAATAACGAATATCGAGTTTTATGAATAACATTCAGCACAATAGAAATATATTATTAAATAATTACTTATGCTATTTCCCATTTAATATTATAGATATATTTTATTTCTGTTAGTACAATTAAAAAAAATATATAGATCATCGTACAAAAATATTTGATGACAAGTTTAGAATTATTCACAATAAATAAACGGTTGATGTAATACAAACGCAACTCTAATATATTAATAATGTAATTAGTCCCACAGTTGAAAAATGTATAAGTCTAGAAAATAAATCTCCGCGAAAAAAATTTTCAATATATAGTTTGGAAAATGAACTTAAATGTTTAAATTTAAGTTGAGATAGTATTAAAAACATATTGCAAAAGCTTATAATTGTGCTTTAATTAAAATATATAAAACATGTTAAAATTGTAAAAACTTTAGATTTTAATTCAAATTTATATTATATTCAAAATTTTAAAAGATGTTTTCAATTAGTTTTAATTAGTTTTATTTATTACATCAGCCTATATACAAGCAACCTTGTTAACCTTCTTTTGATTTACGTTCTTGTAGATATACATGGTTTTAATATAAAATAAAACTATTAAGTATCAAAAATAATTTTATTAGTACATCATACATTATAATATCGCATTTGCCTTCCAGGCGGATTATTAATCTCACCTCCTTGCGCCTTTATAAACTCATTTTTGAGTTTATAAATTTTATGGCGTAAAATATACGTTGTCTTTAATAAATGTTGTAATTTTTGCGAGGTCGGAATGTTCAAGTGGTCTAGAAAATCCGAATACAGATTTGAAAAATATAAAATTACATTCAATTATAAATATTTACAAAATAAATAGTAGCAGATGGTGTTTCAAAACAGATTTCGGAGTATTTAATGACAGGTAGAGGACCAGTTTGTAGGCATCAGCGTTCCTCGTTTTAGTACGCTCCGTCTAGCAGAGTCGTTACAAAACTCTGATGGTTCTACAATTAACCTAATCTTCAATTGACAATAACTCGATAATTATCCATCACATTGCAAAACGTCAAAAGGGAATAAGTCTTAATATTAACTTCTCTATCCATCACAAAATTTTCTTAGAACATTCTACCGTAGTGTACGAGCGTATAAGCCGTGGTTGAACCGGGAATAAATATATTTCTTACACGTTAACAACCGCAGTTTCTGTTTTTCAATAATCCTAGGCGGTGTTCGACCACGAATACTCTTCATATTTTGGTCAAGGTAAAGGGCACGGTTGCAAAGATCGTAGTCGTCCCAAAGACATAGTGCGAGATCGTGTAGAAGAAGAGATGGCTTTTTCCGCAGCTTCATTATCTACCACCGTTTATTTTAAATAAAAATTTCTTCCCCCAGGTATCTCTATAAATAAGATTATTAAAATAAATTTATGACAACGGGGAGGATAGGGGATTCTTGAAACAACGGAGGCGACAATATATTTTTAAAATAATATAATAACAATATATTGTGTGACGTTGCGTTTCACCCGCGGGAGTCGCGAGGCTTCCCCGAACAACGCCGACAAAGAGTTGCACCACAAGTGCCCGGGACTTTTCGTTGTAAGGGCGCCAAGTGTTTGAAACACCGTCCCGGGTTGCTTCCTTCCTTCTGCTCTGGCTAGCTGCTAGGAGAGCTAGAGACCTAGACTCGATAGCCGACGGGGTTCGGCTATCCGCGACAACCGGACTGTTCACACACACGAAACACACTCTTTCGTAAATAAAACAACGTCGCTAATTTTAATCTATTTATTCGCCTCTTCCACTGGCTCTTACGACGACAATACAAATTCTCTTATAAATATAAGGCCTCGCTGGCACTTCGCTAATTAACGCGTCCCGTACGCCACACAATCGCAAATTACATACGCGTCTACTCGACAAATTTTACTACACGCGGCGACTCTACTTCACGACGACTCGCGTTCCGGACCGCGGCACCCTCGCGACAAACCAGCCTCCCGACGGCTGACTTACCCGCGTTACAGCACTCCGTCGACACCTCACCTGCGCAGCGGCGACGATCGTCCCTCAGCCGAATACTCTGCTCCACTCACCGGCGTCCTTCTCTCGCCTCCTCGACAGACGTCCTCTCCTAGGCTTGACCTACTGACGATTTAGACTAGACTCCGACTTCTCGACTTGACTTCGCGACACGAATCTACTTCTCTACAGACTTCTCAATACGACTTAGATAGGGAGCTTCGAGCTGGGGATGTGCTGTGGTAGCGATCCAGGCAACGAGTGTGCTTCGAAAGATGGCGATCTCGGACGCAGGTTTGGCGTCTCTGGCCCTCTCACTCGCACTCGCACTTCGTAATTAGTGTCTCTCTTTAATCGGCCTAATTAACGAAAGAGAACGTGAGGTGTCGCTCGAGTACTTCGTTATACTAGAATCGCCCTGTAGGACGATTTAGTCGCGACGCGCGCGCCCTCTATTCCCGGACGGCCCGCGAGTACTTTCATTATGGCGGAGGCGCCGTGTGTACGCGAGGACTCGCGAATATGGCGAGCGTGCGCTGCGCCACCGCTTGCATTAATTGCGCGGGCGGAGGCGCGGGTCCTCCATACGGCCCTGCCTATATTTGAGCTCGGCGAGCTCGAGCGGCGCCTTTGTTCGTGGCGCACGCGCGCCTCTCGCGCCGTCCCACTTCAATACGTGCTGCGCTAGGCGGGCAACACATGCTCGCCGCATAATCGTCTGCCGCCTATCTGATGTTCTCGCTGCCAATGTCCAGGTCGTCGTGCCCTCTCGTGGTTGCTTCGCCGGTTGTTTGAGTGTGCGAGTGAGTGTGCGTGTCGTCGGCGCTGCTCCCTAGCGCTCCAAGTGTGTCTCTTGCGTCAGTTAGGGTTAGGGCGCCGGGCTGTCAGCTGGCTCGCCGCCTCGTGTGGACTTCGTCTTCGTGTAGCCGATGACAGCCGGGGAGCCCGCTGAACGTCGCGCCGTCTCTCCTCCTCTCGTCTGTGCTCCGGGTGTGTTTGCCGTGGCGTCGTCGCGATGTGGCAGCCGCGAAACCTCCGGAAACTTGCGTCCTATTAGTATTAAAAATAAATAATTAGCTAGCGCGATTGCGTGGCGTTGATCGGCGTCCTCGTTGCCTGGGGGAACCTATCTGCGCGGAAATACACGTCACAAACTCCCCCCCTCCCCCAAACTGGACACTGGGGTGGAACAGTTTTACTCAAAACGAGCCATTCCGCCCCTAGTTACAGGCAAAATGAGGGAGCCGAACCACGCCACTGCGCACCCGCAAATCTTATTTAATTCTAACTCATACGTAAAATCTAACTACTACTACTACGCTACTTCAACTTAAAAAATCTACATTTCGCATCGTCTACTTCTCCGCTCCGCATCATGTCTGCTAACCTACAACTATAAATATTAACTTCCGCCTTCGTCTGCTCCGCTTCTCTCGAACGTCAGGCTTCTCGTCCGCTTAAATCTAACGCTACAAATAAAAAGAATTAATCCGTCATTCACCTCCACCGACTACCATCACCAAGTCATCCCCGAGAAAACAACTGGGAAACGTCCACTCACTGGGTCCGCGATACTACCGCGCATAGGGTCTTGGGTACCCAGTCAGCTCGCGACTCCTCCTGTCTTCACGGGGTTCTTATTTCGCGACGCCTTCTTTCTTCTCCTCCTACTCTTCTCTTTTTATGTCGCGACTCTCCTCTTCTCCACCTCCTTCTTCTCCCTAAACTCACTTCTTAGCCGGGGGCGGCAAAGTGGATCCGCCGCACAGTGTACGATTTTGAACTTTCGTTGGACAAAATCGTAGAACTAACGATAGGATTAAGATAAGATTAAGATTGAAGTTTATGTGACGCGTTTTTGGATATATTTCCTGATTTCGCTGCATTGGATAATATATCTTTGAAAATAATTTTTATTAATTCATAAATTTAAAATAAAATTTAATTTATTTTTAATTTTTTATAAAATGATATTTTTATGTCATGGTTTTCTATACCTCAACTAACGCTAAAATGTTTACTTATCGTTCTGATTGTGGTAATCTTCACTTGGATTGATTGTTCTGTAATTAATACGTAAGATTCTTATGGTTTTATTTATGAAAAGATATGTTATTATAATAATAAAAGCATCATTTTTTGTACTCACTCAATTTTTTGAAATTCTGTTATATCAGACGCCCGCGCTATACTTCTTTCCTCAGTTTTTATTCTATTTTTAACTAAAATTAAGGATATTTTCGGATCGGACAAGTACACCGCCCGATTGAATACGTCTAATATCCGATTTTCTCTGCTATTTTGTCGGGCATGCTGTACCATATTTTGACAAGTTTACGCGAAAAAATTTCCTCACTTGGAAACAATTTCAAATTTACTGTGCTTTAGTTCCTGCACTTTTGAAAATAGTGAACAGCATCAATCAAGAAATAAAAAAGCAACAATTTGCTTCAAAAAGTAGCTTACAGTAGTATTCACTTACAAAGCGACAAGTATTATGAAAAACTGTTCACTCTTTGTTTACGCTGAATGTCATTTCATTCGTATATAAATATGTCTAAAGTTACCGAAAGAAAACAGTGTTAACTGTCAACAAAGTTGGATTTTTAGGACTGTTCGGGTCTATACTAAATACACTTACTTACTATATGTACTCGTACTGTAAAATTATATAATCTATCGCAAATGCTTATTCTAGCTATAAATATCAAATATGTGCAAATTTTAAACAGCCCTGTTAGAAATTGAGTTTTAAGATGCATTAATAAAAATTAAAATGTAATTAATGGAATTAAAAGGTATTCAGATCCAGGATTCAAAAATACATTTTAATTCTTTTTAATCTTTTTTAATACGCAAGTTTTAGCAAGGTGTGCTGTGACTGTGTGCTATTTATTATTCTTATAATAATTAGAGTATTTGGAAATTATTTTTTGATAATCTTTGTATATCTGCTGCAATATTGTACTAACCTAACATATTATATTATTCATATAGCAATCAGTTATTTGGAAACACAAAATATCCTAATAGATAAAAAAGAAATGACAAAATTTATATTTGTACCTAAATAAATCTTGAAACAGTCATAAATTTGTTTTCATGCACAAACTTCTATAACCACTTAAATCGAGTTTGAACAGCAAGCTAATAATTTAGCATTAGTTGAGGTATAGAAAACCATGACATAAAAATATCATTTTATAAAAAATTAAAAATAAATTAAATTTTATTTTAAATTTATGAATTATTAAAAATTATTTTCAAAGACATATTATCCAGTGTAGCGAAATCAGGAAATATATCCAAAAACGCGTCACATAAACTTCAATTTAAAAAATGAAGGATAAAAAAACTTTTCAGCCTTTTTTTAATAATGGATTCGAATTCCTCGTTGAAAAATTTATAAAAAATGTCCAAAAAGACAAAATAAAAAATTTTTTTGGAGGGGGGTAGCCAGCAATACATGCATTTTTTTCAAAAATCCATTTTTAACCTTGTTTTTTCGGGGTTTAAGAAAGTTATTACCTTATGGTACTATTTTTCCCTTATTGGCAATTACATTAGCTTTCAAACCCATTTCTTTGTATTTTTATCTTAATCCTATCGTTAGTTCTACGATTTTGTCCAACGAAAGTTCAAAATCGTACACTGTGCGCCGTAATGGCATCGAATCGCCCACTCCACGTACGCCGGGGAGTATGCCCTCAACCGGTCCAGGAGGGCCAACACCTCGCTCCTGTCTGAACCGGCCATGGCCGCAAGGGGCTCTTGTTCCGCCGGAGGGTGGTTGGCCTCGGCGTCGACCACGGCTCTCTGGCTGGCGGCTGCGGCAGGCTTGGCGGCCGTAGCGGCGGCTGCGACGGTGTTGGTAGTCGCGCTCGGGCGGGCTGCCGACGTCTCCCTGCGGCTGGTGGACGGCTTAGGGGTGCCGGAGGCAGTAGAGGTAGTCACGGCGGGGACTCTTCGCCTCAGTTGAGGCTCCTGTCGGGGGTCCTCCCTTAGTCCCATGGCCTCTGCAGAACCAGGCCGGATTGTGTAACGGGGTACAGGATTCACCCCGTAACGGGTGGCGATCCACGTCTTGTGGGCTGCGCTGCAACGGGGGCACGTGGTCAGATCCTCGCCCCTGCGGCCGCAATTGTTGCAGTAGACGAACCGGACCGGGGCGGAGCAATCGTGCGTCCGGTGGCCGGTTCGCCAACAATTATAGCAGGCTCGCGGGGGAGGATCCAGGGCTGGGTCCGTGGGGATCTCGGCCAGGCCCCCGAACATCATGCCTTGGCGTTGTACAGGCAACTCCCGTGCTGTTACCCGGGCCTGGGTAGGGTGGAGGGCGGGGAATCCGTGCGGTGCCTTCGCCCCGGGTCGATCCTCTTCGGGCTTCTGCGGAGGTCGTCCTCGACCTCGGCGAAGCCGTCGCACCGGCTGGATGGCGGGTTCTAGGGCGGGGAACGACGGACGAGCACCGCTAAGGGTAGTGGGCCCACCGACCCAACGAACTGTCTCCGCTCCCGAAGACGCCGACGATTCAGAGGACTCCTCTTCGTCCAGAGCCCAGAAGCCCAATCCGGCGGTTTGGGATGACGCGGGGGGCTTTTTGGGGCGGCAACATTTCCCTCGTCCGACATTCAGGAACCACAGCAGGCCCGTAGTCCAGGACTCATCCAAAGTCTCCGCATACATGCTCTCCGGGAGGTCCTCCTCCGTTCCCAGGGAGGCAGCCGCGGGGACCGAGAGCGGCCCAAACGGGTCCTCGCTGGGTATCCCGCTGGCCGTATCCTCTTCGGTCCGCGGCTGCTCGTCGCGACAGACTGTGGAGGGAATTCCCTCCTCCTTGCCCTCCGCGAAGCGGCTAGGCTCCCCCGAGCCTCTCGCTACGGGGGCAGCCTCGGGGCAGACCGGAGTTTCCTCCACGACCATTGGGTCCGGTCGAGCCGTTCCCGTGATCTTGGGTCCCGCCGCGGTGCGGTTAGACTCCCCCGTGACGCTTGTCTCGGGGGCAGCCTCAGGGAGCCCGAGGTCATGGCCTGCTCTCGGGGCCGACATCTCCTCTCTTCGCTGATTCCTCGGGACAACTGAAACAGAAAGTCAGGAAGGTTAAGGGGACCATTACATTACCGACCGCGATACGAATCGCTGTTTCCAACTTTTCTCTGTCATTTATTAGTGAAATTACGCACAAATTAAATTTCACTCAAAAAATTCATTGAAGAAGAGGGCTCAACTAAGATAATTGTAATACGGAGTCAAAAATTATAAAATTAATAAATTTTTTAATTTGGCATAAAACGATGTTGAGTTGAACGATCGCAGCGCCATTGCTTATTTGCTAGTAAGGTAGCGACGATTTTTGACTCCGTATTACAATTATCTTAGTTGAGCCCTCTTCTTCAATGAATTTTTTGAGTGGAATTTAATTTGTGCGTAATTTCACTAATAAATGACAGAGAAAAGTTGGAAACAGCGATTCGTATCACGGTCGGTAATGTAGGATGGTACGACCTCCCCTTAAGGGGGAATAACGGGAGTGTTGCGCGGAGGCAGGTATCGTTTAAGCTCAGACACATGCACCTTTGCGCTTTGCCTGTTTCCCTCCGTCTCGACTTCGTACACAGTCGGGGACAGAACCCGAGTTACGCGGAACGGACCCCCGTACTTCGGCGTGAGCTTTGCTGAAAACCGCTGAGCCGCGCTAGACAAGTGATGCTCGCGTCTCATTACCGAGTCCCCTACGTTAAACGTAACATGTCGCCGACCGCGGTTGTAGTATCACGCCTGAACTTCTTTTGAATCGTCTATGAACTTTGCGACTAAGTCTCTAAGGGCCTCTAACCTCTTCATCCGTTCGACCCACTCATTGGGGTCAGTTTGCGCGAGGAGGGGATGTCCCTCCGCCCGTTGCCTTAAACTTCGTACGGGTGTCGGATGACGGCCGTAGTTTAAGAAGGCGGGAGAAACTTTTGTCGAGGCCTGAGTCGCCGTATTTATCGCATGGCAAAACTCATGAAGATGAGCATCCCAGTTCTGGTGATAGGTCTTGACAAATGTCGCGACCATAGTCTTGAGAGTTCTGTTACTCCTCTCGACCGGGTTTGCCTGCGGGTGATACGGCGGTGTCGTGACCTGTTTCACGCCATACTCGTCTAACGTCTTCGTCAAATGTTTGTTTACGAACTCACGTCCGTTGTCCGTCAGGAGGTATTTCGGTGTCTCCCAACGGAAGAGCACCACTCTTCGAACGCAGCCGCGACTGCTTTACCATCGGCACGACGCAGAGGTTTAACCTCGACCCATCGCGTGAAAAGATCTTGGAATACAAGGAGGTACTTGAATTGGTTTTTACTGGAAGGAAATTCCATGACATCTACCGCGACCACAGACCACGGACGTTCGACGACCCTTTGACCGATAAGTCCTTGTGGCGCGAACTGAGATGTCTTGTACTCTTGACATTCGCGACAGCTTCTTACGAAGTTATGAACGTCGTGCCAAGCTCCAGGCCAGTAATATTCCCGGGCCACCCGATCGCAGGTTTTCTCAATTCCGAGATGTCCAGACGAGGGGGCCCGATGTGCCTCCTGTAGCACCTCCTCGCGATGATCCTTAGGGACCACCAGCCTCCAACCTTCTTCTGCAGTCGCGATCGGATCCAAAAGGGGGTCTGCGCGATGTCGGTAAAGCAATCCGGCGTCTATCTTCCACCCGAGAAACTTCATTGGTGTTTCGTCTACTTCGCGCAATCGTCTGAGGTACCATTCGTCTTCGACCACGTCAAATTCGGCAACCTCTACTTCGTCCTCCTGCATTCGCGATAAGGCATCTGGGACATGATTTAGAGCTCCCTTTCGGTGAACAATGTCGAAGTCTCATTGTTGCATTTTAAGGGCCTAACGGACCAGTCTGCCTGTGGGATCCCTCAAATTGCGCAGCCATCGCAGGGCACTATGGTCAGTTATCGCGGTAAAGTGATACCCCTCTAAATAGGGTCTCAGTTTCTCGATCGCCCACAAGAGGGCTAAACACTCCTTTTCAGTGGTAGTGTAGTTCCTCTCTGCGGGCGTCAAGACGCGACTGACATAGACGGTAGGATGTTCGCCATCTTCTTTTTCTTGGGTTAGGACCGCCCCAATCGCGAAGTTGCTCGCGTCACATTGGACGACGAATGGCTTGGTAAAGTCTGGTCTGGCGAGAACCGGCGCGATTGTTAAAACCCTCTTAAGCTTATCGAACGCCACTTGTTGTTCTGCCTCCCAGATCCAGGGTTGGTCCTTCTTAAGGAGTTTAAGAAGCGGCACTTTTAACTCGGAATCTTGGGCTATGAATCGCGAGTACCAGACCAGTATACCCAGCAATCTCCTCAGTTGCTTAACTGTTCTGGGAGCGGGGTATTCCAGTACTGGCGCGACTTTCTCGGGATCAGGACGTAACCCTCCGTGATCCAAGAGATAATTAAGATACCGCACCTGCGAGCAGCAGAATTCACATTTGTCACGATTAATTGACAATCCAGCGTCTCTTAGCTTCTTCGGCACAAATTCAACCCATTTAAGGTGCTCCTCGTATGTCTCGGTGATGATTATGATATCGTCGAGATATCCGAAGGCATAAGGCTCTAACTCAGGGCCGAACAGCGAGTCGATAAGTCGCTGGAAGGTCATGGGTGCGTTGGTGAGACCAAATGGCATTCTACAGAATTGCCATAGGCCTGATCCTTGCACTGCGAATGCTGTATACTGCTTGCTCAGGCCGTCGAGTAGTACTTGATAGTATGCATTTTTCAGATCTATCTTTGTAATGTAGGGTGCGCGACGCATTTGGTCAAAAATGGCATCCACCCCCCTGATCGGGTATGCATCTTTCTTCGTGACTTTATTGACGTCGCGATAATCGATGCAAAAGCGGTATGAACCATCCAACTTTTTGATGATGACGGGCGCGCTACTCCACTCGCTGGCCGACTTCTCAATGATCCCCAGGGCCTGCAGTTTCCTAACCTCATCTTGCGCGACTTGGAGCATCCTCGGCGACATCCGGCGCATTGGCTGTTTTATCGGTTTGGCTCCTTGCACGTCGATGTGGTGAGTTATCAAGTTGGTAGCTCCTGGGTACTCCGTCTCGTCCGGTATGTACTTCGCGACCAACTCGTCGATCTTTTGTCTCTCGTCCGTCGTCACTTCTAAAATTTCTGCGCATTCCGCCGCAATTTCGCCTTCGTCAGACTCGCCATGGTGAAACCGATGCCAGGGGCCTTCGCGAACACGCCATAATCCTTGTGCGTGTTTTAGTTGCACGTCCCAAGCGTTGCAAAAATCGATGCCGAGGATTATGTCGTGATCCAGTGCGCTCATAGCGTGACACTCCAAAGGACCCGTAAATCCGTCGATCTCAACTTGGAGTTTTAAAGTACCTAGCGGTCGCAAGGTTTCTCCTAAAAATCCTCGGATCGTTGTGTGGCAGGCTTCCAGGCGGTCTTTAAACTTCTCCGCCAGTCGTGCGCCAACTATCAAGACAGCTGCTCCCGTGTCCAACAGAGCCTTGTAGCGTTGACCTGTTAAGGTTAGGTACAGGAAATTTCTGTTGTCCGAGTGCATTCCAGCTACTTGCATTTCCGGCTTCATGTCAAATAGTCGGACATGGCTCTCAGCAGAGCTTCGCTCTGCGTCTCCCCCCCTCCCTGCATTGCAAATGCCGAGTGAAACGAACCATCCTTCGCGACATCCCGGTTGCCCCTGCTATGCATGGGCAAAGCACAAAGAGGCCATGGCGCTGCCGGGTGGAGCGAACTACCCTTCGCGACATCCCGGTTTCCCCTGCTATGCATGGGCAAAGCACAAAGAGGCCATGGCGCTGCCGGGTGGAGCGAACTACCCTTCGCGACATCCCGGTTGCCCTTGCTATGCACGGGCAACGCTTCTGGCTCTTCGAGCAATCGCGCCAAAGCGCGATCCCAGGCTTGCAAGTTAGCGTAATCCACCATCTGTTCAGGATCATCTGGCTGTCTCGACACGAATTCTTCTAACACCGTCTTCTTCTCATCTGTAGTCTTCGCTTTTTCGCCGATGTTTTGTGTCTCTTCTCGCTCGTCCGTCTGCGTCATAAACTTCTTCTTTGCGCCTAATTCGCGTACCAAGCTGGGGTCCTTTCCGTACGACGTCTTATCGGAGAACGTTACACACGGATGTCTACCTCGCTGGTGATTCGGATTTTCCTTCTCGCCATACTCCGCGTCGTTTACTTCCTTATTATCTAACTTATCTTCTACACTCTTACTTCTGTCGCCGAACTTCTCGTCACTCGTTGTCTCGTCCAACGTGTATATTCTTCTCAACTGAGATGTCCGGTTGCGCCATTTTGCTGACTTCCCTTCTCGACGTTCGTCTCGCCTGTGTCTCCGACCTTTGTTCATCGCATCGCCAATCGTCTCGTCTTGTGCAGCTGGGGTCATTCCCATGCGGGGCTCGCGACGCATGCTGCTCCTCGCACGGATTCCTGCCTTGCTTTGGTACAACGCTTCGACTATTTTTCTCGTCAACGTCCTCCATCGTCATATCGCCTTCGTCACGCCTGAATGAGCTGGGACCTTTCCCACGTGGGACTAGCGACGGTTGCTGAACCACACATGGGTGTCTGTCTCGCTCTGCGCTCTTCACTTCACATCTAACGCTGCTACATTCACCATCGCGTCTCTTTCGAAAATGCGCGATTATAAATTTCATCGACGCAACGTAACTGGAAATCTTTTCTCCCTGTTCTTGGCTTCTCTCATGTGAATCATCCCACACATCACGTTCCGTCCATTCGCCAATAAACTGTCTTTTAAACGCTCGCTTGAAATTTTTCCACGTTTCCATATCGTCTCTCGTCGCGCGAAACCACGTACTGGCGCTCTTGGATAGGATGCTGGGTTACGCATTTAAAATCTGCTCGTCGGGGTAGCCGCCCGCTCGCCTGCAATCTTCCAGTCGCGCCAAAAATTCTTCCGGTATTTCTTTCTCTAGCCCGGAGAATTTTAAACTGTACTGTTGGAGTAATTTTACGCACTTCCAACTGTCAGTGGTGCCGTGGTTCTCGCGTCTTCTCGTCTTGTTTCTTCGCGACACTTGTATCGGCCCATCCTATTCGCTGTCGGAATCCGTAGGTGAGGCCGACATTTCAGACTCCGTCAGGCCCCTCAGGGGGTCCTTCCGAGGTCTCGAGAGTTCGGCGGGCACCTCTTTCGGGGCTCCAATCGGTCGCGAGCTAGATAACGACCGCTCGGGTTGTTGGGGCCTCGGTGAGGATATCCTATGCTCTAGAACGTCAATAGGAATCTGGTCGTCTGCATTATTCGTACTGGCTAGCACGTAATTCCTAGGGTAATCTCTCCGCGCTGACGTAAGTATTGGTCTTTGCGGTGGGTTCCGCAATTGCGCCGTTTGTTCAGCTAATGCGGTGAGTAGCTGATAATACGCATCGACCATCTCGTCATTTCCCGGTTCTTCTCCTTGGATACTATTTTCTTCGCTATCGACGTCCGACATGCTGGCGTCTGATCTCGTCCGAGTTGGTGAAGGTGGTGGTATCGGATGTCGTGGGCCGGTCGGATCTGGGGTGGGCTGCGCTGATGTCCTGGCGGTAGAAGGTAAAGGTTGTCCTCCTGTAGTAGTCGGCGGGTCCACGCATTGTGCGACCATGCGCAATGATTGCAGCCTCCAGTTATTCTGCTCCTGGATGTCGTGTTGCAGAAAAATTTGCCGCTGCCTGCCCATCGACGTCCAGCATCCAGCAACCGTGGTGCTCACCGGAGTCGCGACAGCAGTGGTAGGGGTTGAGGTGGTGGTGGTGGTTGTGGTCGCCGTGGTTAAGGGGAGATTCGTCCTTGGTTCGTAGACGGTCGCCCATTCCTGCGGTCGCGAGGTGGACGAGAGCATGGGCTCTGTCAGTTCCTTTAATAGGGACTCGTGACCTTGCAAACGGCGTTTCGGTGCGGCCCGCACGGTGGCCGTTGGAGAGACGCGAGATTCGCCGTCCAGTCCAGGTAAGTCCCTCCGATCCATCGTCGGGGCCATCAGTGTCGGGTATGCCGTCATCCCTAAAGGTTCGTCAACCGTAGCATCCCACGGTACCTTCATTGCCAACACTCTTCTACAGGATGCACGTAGAAGCCGCTCCCGTAAGTCTCGGGGTGCTCCTTCAGGACTGCAGTCCTGTATCCTCAATTGTTCCACTAATACTGCTGGGTTCATCCGGTTTATGTGTTGCGCCAGTTTGGCGACTGCCGCGTTCCTCCTTACATTGGCCTGAATCCACGCTGTGCATTGCTCCTTGGTAGCCATCTTGACGTAGAGTTCGTTTTTATTCGCTATTCTTGACTCGTCTAATAGCCGGTTGTCTACTATAATCTGTCGCGTCTCCTAGGAAAAGAAAAATACGCGATCCGATTTTCGCGAACAGTCCCAATAATTGCGGCGAGCTAGAAAGGCGCGATCAAAAATAAAGACTTCCGAACGTTTGGTTACTCCGGAATCGTCAAACGGAGACAACCAGGGGCTGCGCAAAGGTACAGGGTCAGTAAGCGGGGAAGGGTGGGGTGGTTCAGTCGCGAGCAACACCACACTTCAATTTCCCAAGTTGTAGCCAAGCCAAACAAAATAAATATATGAAATATAAAAATAAGTATTCTGGCGATTACCGTTGAAATACTTGCTAAAAAAAAAAGGGAAAAAATTTTCAAATTTCAGATTCGTTAATTGAGTGAATAATCTTGAGTTAGAAATAAGATTCTTGATTCAAAATTATTATCTTCCTGAAAAATTCGCGAAATACTACCGTGACTCGACTTAAAAACCTGCAATCGCGAAACCCTAATCGACCTGCAAAATAAAATCGTTCGGTGATTTCGTTAATTCTTGATTTAATGGGCTCTTGATGCCAGTTCTTGTAAGTCGCGACTGTATTTCACGGTATTAAATCTTCAATCTTTGCTGAAATCCCTAAACGAGCAATATTTTACTAGAAAATTGCATAGAACACAAAATTTAATTTAATTTCAATAAATATAGGGCTTTGGCTAACAACCGGGCAACCCAAGACACATGCGACGCTTAATTTCTAAAATTACAACTAAAATAAAAGAATTATGCCAAAAGTGCGAAAGGGGGCGATTCGATCCGTGTATTGCACCCGATTTTATCGGCCGTCGGTGTTCCTCAGTGACTGACTGACGAAAACCGACTTTGCAACAAATTAAGATGGCCGAAAAATCAGGCGACCACGCGTAAGAGGATGACTCAGCTTACACTTTTGGAGTCGGGCACCTACCCTGGGAAAATTCCCAACGCAATAAAAAGCAATAATTAAAATTACAAATAATTTTAATATTAATTTTTAGCTAGCTAGTAAGTAATTAATACCACTTACATGGTAAGGATCCCGACGGAGTGTGTATTTTAATCACGCCCTGCAAACGAGTCGCGTCCCAATCACTTAAATCTACTCGCGTCAACTAACCTACTCGTCAAATACTCGCGTCACACATACATACGCTCTCACACTTTTACACTCGCCACGTCGCACAATCAAAAATTTCGAACGTCGAACAACTCGTCTCAACTCAAAGATGGCCGCTTCCGGTCCGATTGCCACGTGTCTATTGCGGCCCCACATTGGGCGCCATTTTGTGACGTTGCGTTTCACCCGCGGGAGTCGCGAGGCTTCCCCGAACAACGCCGACAAAGAGTTGCACCACAAGTGCCCGGGACTTGTCGTTGTAAGGGCGCCAAGTGTTTGAAACACCGTCCCGGGTTGCTTCCTTCCTTCTGCTCTGGCTAGCTGCTAGGAGAGCTAGAGACCTAGACTCGATAGCCGACGGGGTTCGGCTATCCGCGACAACCGGACTGTTCACACACACGAAACACACTCTCTCGTAAATAAAACAACGTCGCTAATTTTAATCTATTTATTCGCCTCTTCCACTGGCGTGGATTTAATTAATTAACGCGTCCCGTACGCCACACAATCGCAAATTACATACGCGTCTACTCGACAAATTTTACTACACGCGGCGACTCTACTTCACGACGACTCGCGTTCCGGACCGCGGCACCCTCGCGACAAACCAGCCTCCCGACGGCTGACTTACCCGCGTTACAGCACTCCGTCGACACCTCACCTGCGCAGCGGCGACGATCGTCCCTCAGCCGAATACTCTGCTCCACTCACCGGCGTCCTTCTCTCGCCTCCTCGACAGACGTCCTCTCCTACGCTTGACCTACTGACGATTTAGACTAGACTCCGACTTCTCGACTTGACTTCGCGACACGACTCTACTTCTCTACAGACTTCTCAATACGACTTAGATAGGGAGCTTCGAGCTGGGGGTGTGCTGTGGTAGCGATCCAGGCAACGAGTGTGCTTTGAAAGATGGCGATCTCAGACGCAGGTTTAGCGTCTCTGGCCCTCTCACTCGCACTCGCACTTCGTAATTAGTGTCTCTCTTCAATCGGCCTAATTAACGAAAAAGAACGTGAGGTGTCGCGCGAGTGCTTCGTTATCGCGCCTAGAATCGCCCTGTAGGACGATTTAGTCGCGACGCGCGCGCCCTCTATTCCCGGACGGCCCGCGCGTACTTTCATTATCGCGGAGGCGCCATGTGTACGCGAGGACTCGCGAATATGGCGAGCGTGCGCTGCGCCACCGCTTGCATTAATTGCGCGGGCGGAGGCGCGGGCGGAGGCGCGGGTCCTCCGTACGGCCCTGCCTATATTCGAGTTCGGCGAGCTCGAGCGGCGCCTTCGTTCGTGGCGCACGCGAGCCTCTCGCGCCGTCCCGCTTTAACACGTGCTGCACTAGGCGGGCAACACATGCTCGCCGCATAATCGTTTGCCGCCTATCTGATGTTCTCGCTGCCGATGTCCAGGTCGTCGTGCCCTCTCGTAGTTGCTTCGCCGGTTGTTTGAGTGTGCGAGTGAGTGTGCGTGTCGTCGGCGCTGCTCCCTAGCGCTTCAAGTGTGCCTCGTGCGTCAGTTAGGGTTAGGGCGCCGGGCTGTCAGCTGGCTCGCCGCCTCGTGTGGACGTCGTCTTCGTGTAGCCGATGACAGCCTGGGAACCCGCTGAACGTCGCGCCGTCTCTCCTCCTCTCGTCTGTGCTCCGGGTGTGTTCGCCGTGGCGTCGTCGCGATGTGGCAGCCGCGAAACCTCCGGAAACGTATTAGTATTAAAAATAAATAATTAGCTAGCGCGATTGCGTGGCGTCGATCGGCGTCCTCGTTGCCTGGGGGAACCTCATCTGCGCGGAAATACACGTCACAATTGTTAGATAAGATAAAAAAGAATTATTATTAATTTGAAAATAATATTTTCTTTTCCCATTGAAAAATCTTACGTAAGATCTTATGTAAGTTCTTACGTGAGATCGTATGCCAAACTCGGATCTGAATTTTTTTTATTTATAAAGGACTAAACACTGTACAAAATGTGGATAAACTCGTTAGTAAAGATTTTTTTTTCGATGGAACGCAATTTTCTACGTTACTTTTTGCGCCACTTTTGGCTCGATAATATTGCGCGAAAAGTAGCGCAAGAAGTCGCGCAAAAAGTCGCGCGAATTGTCGCGTAAAAAGTTACGCACCCATTTTCAGTAGGGTAACAATATGGGCGATAAAAACTTCAACGTGACTGTATTTTTAATCCGCAACATCTGTTACCTGATTTTTATTTCTTATAAATTACCCTCAAAATAAGAATGAAGATTGGATGGGTTCTAGGGAGTTTAATAGTATATTACGTAACAAAGGAGGTAAAATAGAAATGGTCCCAGATCACACGGAAATTGGCACCCGAGCCGAAGGCGAGGGTGACAAACGTGTGATCTGAGGCATTCTGTTTTATTTTCCATGTTGCGTGTACTATTTTTCTGCCTAGCGAGGCGGAAATTGTAACCTTTTCGATCGGGCGCCGGGAGGAAAGGTTATGGTTTCCTCCCGCTAGACCGAAAAAATATTTTTCAATTGATTTCAATTCGACATCCTACTTTTAGTAAAATATTTCATTCATATTGCTTGTCAACTTTATCCAAGCTTTAGGAATATTTATTCTCATTTAGTTGAAGGCAGAAAATCTCAAAAAAACATTTCAGAATTTAATTGTAGGACAAAAAAACTTTGGAGTTATCATTACACTTGCCCTTAAACCATAGCGTTTAACTGACCTGCCGTCGGTGAATCGTGATTTTCTTTCAACACGCGGTCTTTCTTGTCTTCTTGAATGCACATTTTCCTTTCTTTTCCGCTCTCAATTTCATTAAAGTCTAAAGTGTGCAGAATTTTCTTAAATAATCTTCCATCTTTAATGAAAAAATCCGGAAAATCTTATGGTTTTTCGGTAACTAATTTAAATGTGCGGGCGTACCATTTTTCTTTATTAACACTATTGATCGAATACACATCAATAGGGTTGCGTGACAGAGCATCTGCAACGTTGTTTTCTGAGCCTTTTCGATATAAAATATCAAAATCATACTGGCTTAATTCTAAGGCCCAACGTGCAAGACGGCCTGCTGGACTATCTATAGTGTTTAGCCACTTTAACGCCTGGTGATCAGTCAGTTCAGTAAAATATTATAACAGCAAATAAAAGGGAGGTTCTCGACCATACGCTCGCAACGATGGGGATCAAGGAACATACATAGGGATGGAACGTCAGCAACCAACCATCCCTGTCGGACCATAGGACCATAAACTTTAGGATAGAAATACAAAAATAAAGTGGAACATAGAAGAAACCTCAAAAATACAAATTGGGCAGCATATAAGGAGGAACTAGGCGAGAGACTGGCGGACCTCAAAGGACAATATGGTTCTAACCTAAGCCTGGAATGGACGTTAGAACAAATCCAAACGGCGATGGTCAGAACCTATGAAAACAACTATCCCCTAAATCCCAGAGGGAACAAAAACAGCACACCTTGGTGGAACGGAAACCTGGAAAAGCTGAGGAAACAGGCGAGAAAACTGTTTAAAAAAAGCAAAGAAATTAAACGACCAGGAAGGATGGAAAGCGTATAAAAATTCACTGAATACCTTCAAAAAAGAAGTTAAGGCAGCTAAAACGGAAAGTTGGAGGAACTACTGTTCGGGCATTGACAACCTAGCAGACACAGTTAAACTAGGTAGGCTCTTTACCAAGGATAATGACTGCCGACTAAAATGTCTAAAAGACGCGGCAGGAAGCTATACAGATGCAGAGGATAACACTCTGGAACTCCTACTCAGAGCATGCTATCCTGATTTCATCAGGAAGAATTAGGAACATCTCACATGCTGGAATGGTGTGGAGGAACTATAGATTGGAAGTTAGCAGCCAAAGTTATAAAAAAGGAAAAGGTTGAGTGGGCAATTAATTCCTTTCAACCATATAAAACACAAGGCTCGGATGGCATCTTTCCGAAGATGTTACAAGAATGAGATGAACACATCTTAAACCTAATTACGGGACTACTCAGAGGATGTATTGCCACAGGATACGTACCTGGAAAATGGAAGGAAACACGGGTGGCGTTTATCCCAAAACTCGGAAAAAAGATTACTCCACAGTAAAGGACTTTAGAACAATAAGTCTAACGTCCTTTCTGCTGGAAACATTGGAGAGGTTGGTGGACTACTACATAAGGAATGAAATTCTGAGTGGAAGTCCACTACATGCAGGACAGCATGCGTACACCGTAGGCAAATCTACGGAAACAGCATTACACTCGGTGGTCACTTACATCGAAAAAGCCTTTAGAATGAAGGAAACAGTAATTGGAGCCTTCATAAATATTGATGGAGCCTTTAATTGTACCACAAGAGATACCATTCGTAGAGCACTGGAAGAGCACGGTATTCCAAGCACCATCGTCAGATGGGTGATGGATGCTGACTAACAGTAGGGTATTGTGACGTCTACTAAATTCTCATTCTTTTTTTTTTCTCTCCCGTCGGTAAATATTTTGCCCCGCGCGGTAAACATTTTCGCGTCCCTTATCTTCCGATTTTCCAGGCCCAATCCCACTAAGTCCCTCTAACGCCACTCCCAGTAAGCTAAAAGGGACTCATACTTTGTTTTACATTAAGATTTCTCAAAACTTTCCTACATTTAAATCATAAATTAAATAATAAATTACAAAAGAGAAAGTGCGCGTTTAGTCACGTTCGCGATGCGTCACCAGGGAAAAACACATTACCAGGTTTATGACGACCCGACCCTTGCGTTTCGATCGCCCGACCCCTAATTGCCACTGTGTCTATACCTGGACTCAGGAAATTTTCCACCGATTTATAAACAAACTCTGTTAATAAACAATAAATTGTTTCAACTGTTTTTTACTTCAATACATATTTAAATTACAAATCAATCAATACAAGTCTGAAAGAAATCGAATAAAGTCTTTCTAGCGAAAGAGGAGGAAAATAGAATTATTTATTTTTAAGTTTAAAATTACAATAACTTTTTTCGTATTAGCATTTAACACAATATTATTTTTGGATTAAGTTTGTAATCTCTTTGCAAATAGAACGGTATATTTTAATAATAAATTTTCATAAAATTTCCTAGTGAAATGGCAAAAAACATAAAAATCATAAAAATTAATTAAACCATTTCAAACATAAAATTATTGTAACTTTCTCCCTAGAAACATTTTACACAATATTCTTTTTCTAATGAATTAATAATACTTTTACAAATAATAAAGCATATTTAAATAATAATTTCTTACAAAATTTCATATAAAAAAGGGGCAAAAACATAAAAATTAAAAATGTCGAATTGATTATTTTCAAGTTTGAAATTGTTATAACTTTCTGTCTATAAACATTCAACACAGTTTTATTTTTGCAATAGATTTGTAATCTTCTCACCAATATTATAGTATATTTTAATAATAATTTCCTATGAAATTTCTTATAAAAAAAGGGGGCAACAAACAAAAATCCAAAAACTCAGAACTTCAAAATTAACAATTTTCACACATAAATCCATTATAACTTTTTCTCTATAAACATTTAACACAAAATTCTTTTTGAATCAAGTTTGTATTGCATATGTGAATATTGTGATATATTTTAATAATAATTTTTCAAAATATTTCATACAGGAAAATACAAAAACCCAATTTTTATAAACACAATTTTCGAAGAAAATAAGATTTTTTTAACACAATAAATTAATACATTTAATTATTATTACATATATCTCAATATACGTAAAAACAAATAACTTAAACAAGCTATTCCCACAATAACAAACAATCAAACCAAGCCATAGTTAATTCATCAGTTTTTCAGATTAAAATGCGTAGTTTTTAATTAAAATAAGTATTCCTCTACATTAGCATTTAAATAATTTAAATTACTTAAATTACATATAAATGAATGTTTATATTTCAATTATTTAAATATAAATAAATATAGATCTCCTTTTTTTTCTCATTATATAAATGATATTAACAATTTCAATTATATATTCTTTATAAATGGCCTATTAAGTATTCGACCAATTAATAAAATAATGTTAAATTTAATAAATAATAAATTATTAAACAATTCTTGTTAACTTCTTTAATATTATAGCTAAAACTTCAAATCTTTTTTATATCAACATTAAGTTTCATTTACATTGTTTCTTATATAATTGATTGTTTATAAATCCTGCACAATATATAAATAAATAGAATCTATGAAAATTATGTAATGAACTTGAAGTGAGAGAGAGGATCAGAGAGAGAGAGAGAGAATCAGCAAACTTCGAAGCTACCCCTGCCCCGCAACCACCGCTTGGGCCACGAAGTTACCCCCGTTACACTTTTACAACTCCCACGCTGCCGAATTTTCGCACGCTTCAACCAATCAATGCTGACGTTTGACCTGGCGCCCCTAGTGGGGAAGTCTGGCCCTTGGGCCTTAAAAGAGACCGTACGCACTGGAAAACTCAGTTCACTGGTCTACTCTGCTATATAAGTCTTCGCTCTTCAGGACAACTTCGCCCTCCAGACTTCAAGTCGACCAACCTCAGTTCTCCAGTGGCTCCGGTCTGGCCACCGCTCTTCCAGGGTCCAGCATCTTCACCGCTCTCCTAGGCTCGCCAGGTCGTCAGGATCAACAGCAACTTCATCTGCCCAATCTCTCTCTCTTGACTTCGTCCACTTCAGGCTCCCAGGGCCCTTTTTAAAATAAAAGTGAGTTATTTTTACTTAACAATTTTCTATTTCTTCTAAACTTTTCCTCCTTATTCCGAACGAAATTTTTACTCAGTCTACTGTACAGAACTAGCATTGCACAGCTAGGTTCGTATTTTAGACATTAGAATCAATTCCTTTTACTCCTTTCCTCAATTTAATCGAAGTTTAGTACAGGTTGACCTTTGGATACGCTATACTTCTTAGATTAAAATCCCTCTTATCCATCCCTACGTGAACGCGAGCAAAACTTATTTTTCCTTATATAAAGAAACAATCTTTCTCGGCATTGCCCATTAGCTTCGCTAAGGCACATGCAACCGGGTATTGAGAGAGTCGACCTTCCATCACTCTCTCGGCGTGCCATTAACTTGGACGTCACAGTATACAGTGAATGGAGAGGTAAAAAGGTAAAAGGAAAAATCAACGAAGGATACCCACAAGGAGGAGTGCTTTCACCCCTGCTGTGGCTACTAGTAATTGAGTGGATAGATGATTTCACCATAATGGTAAAAGGAAAATTTGAAGAAACTCTACCAGATCTCATCCAAAAGATACTGGAGAAAGTAAAACAATGGTGCCAGGGAATATCCCTAGGGATAAATCGAAACAAAACGGAAATAGTCCCTTTCACCAGGAAATATAAAAGTAAAATAAATAAGGAAGTAACCTTCTACGGGAAGAATATACCGTACGCAGAAGGAGTAAGATACTTAGGGGTCTACCTAGATAAGAAATTACACTGGAATCAGTACTTGGGTATACAGTGTAAGAAAATATTAAACATTTTCATGCAATGTAGGTCGGGTATTGGGACAGGCTGGGGGCTTGAACCTCGAAAAGTCTTGTGATTATACGAGGCAGTACTGAAACCGAAGCTGACCTATGCTGCAGTGATATGGTGGGAAGCAATCCGTAAAAGAACCTCAATCAAAAACCTGGACCATATACAGGCTGTGGCATTGAGGGGGGCATACGGTTTGAGAAGAAGTACACCCGCGGCGGCAATCAGAATGTTGTTGGGCATAAATGGTCTTGACCAAGGAAGCGGCGGCCAGGACAGCGTACAGAATGATATGCAGTGGTCAGTGGAAAGACAATGGGATGGGACATACGACCATCCAAAAAGAAATTTTAACGAATAAAATCTTCTGGTCTTCACAGGATCAAACGATGAAATATATTAGCTTCGGGAAACGCTTCAAAACAAGAATACCGAACAGAGAAGAGTGGAAAAAAAACCAGTTCCTGGGACATGGAGAAATATGGTTTACAGATGGATCCAAGTCGGAGAAAGGAACTGGTTTCGGCATTTGTGGACCAGGCGGGAAAAACAATTATAACTGCAGGCTCAATGGTTTCAACACAGTCTTTCAGGTAGAAATGGCTGCAATAAGAGCATGTGCGGATAATCTGGTGAGGAGGGATACAAACGGCAGATTTTTACAAATCTGTATCGACAGCCACGTTTCAATAACGGCCCTGAAAAACCCACTCATCAAATCAATACTAGTCAGGGAAACAAGAGACAAGCTCGATAAACTGACTAAGACAAATAAGGTTATCATCAACTGGATACCAGGCTACTCAGGTTACAAAGGTAACGAAAAGGCAGATAATCTTGCAAGACAAGGAGCGTGCTTTGCTGACCAACCAGAATGAGAGGTAGGAGTACCATAACAGGAGGGTTGTAATACCATAAGAACCATAATAAAGAAGGAAATATGGGAAACCTGGGAGAACTCTGAAGGTTATAGGTGGACCAAGGAGCTACTTGGAAAGCACATTACTGGATGGATCTCAAAGAGCAAAAACCTAGACAAGCAAGGGGCCGGAATCCTTATAGGCCTATTAATAGGACATTGCGGCATCCGATGTTATACACACAAAACTAAGGAAACAAGTAACCTATGTAGGTTGTGCCAGAAGGAGGAAGAAACTCCAAAACACTTCCTTTGCGAGTGCCCTAACCTCACGGGCGCTCGCGTGAAGTGGCTCGGAACAGGGGTTTTGGACTCGGAGCAATTCAGCAAAGTGGGGACAACAACATAATGGATTACTCCAAAGCCTTAGGAATGAACCACTTTGCTGAGGAATAGCCAGGGGGATAGGTATACAATGGCGAAAGCCAAGTGTCCCTAAGCTATATACCCGGGAAATCAAATAAAAAAAAATAATATGTAACGGGGTTGTCCTATGACCGATTGTCTCGCGTAGGAGACCTTCCTCCGCAAGACGGGTGCAATGGGGCACGTGCGAGTGCCCCTCGAGGTCCTTACCTCGGGGTGCGCGCGAGCACCCGACGGCGAACACACGTCGCCGCGGCCCGTATACAACGCGAGAGTACGCCTGTAGTCTCGCTTTTCGTACTCGCGTGCTGGTGGGCGAACGCACTCCTTGCGTTCGCGTGGCCGTCGTCCTCCTCGACGACAGCTGATGCCGACCGCTCAGCTTTACGACAGAGTGGCGGTATCCGGGAGGATACGGATGTGAAGGGTTTGCCGAGTAGTCCCGCGCTCCTACGAACTTTCGGCCGCGCCGAGAGTTCGCCGGCCGATCGCGCGGTCTGCGATCGGCAATGTTTACGCGGAGCACGACGCTGCTCCACGTAAACAAACGCAACGTCCGAGAGCAGGCCGCTTGCCTGCTCGGTGTGTACACACACGTACACACGCACACGAAGGAACGGGTCGCTTACCCGTTCTACGCGATGAACCGCGAACACGACCTCGAGCCCGAGCTCGAGGTACCGACGTTACACCACGCGACTCTCACCGCACGAGAGTCCGCGTTCGCGATCTAAAGGGAGAGAGAGAGAGAAACGATGAACTGGGGACGGCTCCCCACGTTCACTTGACGAAACTCGATGCCAGGGAGTCAAGGCGCTCCTTGACTCCTCGCTAGTACGCGCCCGCACTTTACAACGATAGTCGGGCGGTACTCACGGTATCGCAGCTCTGGCTCGTACAGGGCTGCTACCTCGTTCCTCGTTCTCGCTCGCCTCCTGGTGAACATCCCGATTTTCCGCTTTCACTCGCGCACGCGTCCGTCGTCGCCGACGGGTCGAGAGAATCTCTCGAGCTTCCAAGATGTCCGCCGCTCCCGCGCGCCACCGCCTAACTCTCTCCCTCGCCGCGAAGGCTCGCGACGGCGCGCAGGTACACGACAGTACCTCGCGTCACAAATAATAATAATAATAATGGTAGCATAAAAAAACAACGGAGTCGAAAAGGTAATTGCTTCAACTTTAAAATGACGGGTCAAACGTTTTTTTTGGACGTTTTATAATAAAGTTACACCATTTTTTATAAAAAAAAAAACACTTTTTTTTAAATGTGAATATTTAAAAAAATAAAGGTGCTAGAAAAAAACTTCAGAGAGTAAAAAAGTTTTTTTTTACTCATTAAACATATTTCTGCAGCTATGTATGCGATTTAAAAAAAAAATTCCATTTTTCCATGATTTACAAATATTTAGATAAACTAAACCTTTAATATTTTAAAAAGTGGAAATGTTTTTTTTATATCGCATACATAGCTGCAGAAATATGTTCAATGAGTAAAAAAAACGTTTTTACTCTCTGAAGTTTTTTTCTATCACTTTTATTTTTTTAAATATTCGCATTAAAAAAAACGTGTTTTTTTTTATACAAAATGGTGTAACTTTATTATAAAAGGTTCTAAAAAAACGTTCGACCCGTCATTTTAAAGTTGAAGCAATTAACTTTCCGAATCCGTTTGATTTTTTAAGCTACCAATACGGGAAGTAAATTAGCAGCAGGTCAGAAATGAATTTTTTCAATATAAGACCTATAAAATTGAAAACACTTTCACTGACCACTTTCTCCTTTTTATAACATTAAACAAAGAAATCACATTAATAAAAACTAGTAAAAATACAATGAAAATTAATTACAAAAAACTAAAGAAATTTCTAGACAAAATAAATTGGGAAGACGAGCTCAGTGAAAGTGATCCTAACAAAGCCATGAACTTATTTATTAACAGGATTCGCACCTTGTCTATAGCCGCGAGTTATACCCTTTACTATTTTTACTGTATATAAACGACTTGTTGAAGAAGTCATATTTAGTCTCCTACGCGGATGATACTGCGATTATTTCAACTGAAAATACTTGGGAATTAGCAGTAAAAGAAATGAATAAATATTTAAATTATATTGCTAACTGGTTAGCGCTTAACAAATTAACTCTAAACACTAATAAGACGATCTATATAACCTTCGGCAACTACCGAGATAGTGTGCCACGAGACATTTCTGTAAAGATAGAAAATCAAGAAATTAAAAGACTAGAAAATTATAAATATTTAGGATTGCATATTGACTTCAATATGAAATGGAATAAACACATTGACTATATTATCAATAAAACCAAATATCTATTAATTGTTTTTTCTAAATTTTCTCAATTCGTGCAAACAGATGTATTAATAATATTATATTATGCGCTTTTCCACAGTATTGCAACATATGGAATTCTTGTATGGGGAGGTGCTTATAAAAATGTTTTAAATCAATTACAAAGCCTGCAATCTAGATTGTGGAATATTAAATATAGATTGTAGATTAGTAAAAAAAGCTTCATTAGGAATTATCCACTAAACATTGAACAATCTTTCGCTTTAAATGCATTAACTTATCATTATGATAATTTAAGAGAATGTTATATACAAAGAAAAACCAACACTAGAAACAAAAGCATCCCCATCCCAACATACAACAAAACTGTTAGCAATAAGAATTGTTATTTAGTAGCTATAAGAATCTTCAATGATCTCCCAACACAACTGAAATCTATTGTCAATAGCAAACAAGCGATAAAAGACAAACTTAAAAATTGGATTAAGGCAAATTTATGAATTGCTAAAAATTATTGCGATTTGTTAAATATGTTAAACATTGAACACTTTATACGCTGTTAAACTTTTAATGTATACATAAATTTTATTTTTAGTTTAAGTTAGTTTTAAGTTTAAGCTAATTTAAGTATATCCGGACCTATGTACAGGTAAACTTGTTTTACCTCTATAGGATTTACTACTAGGAGCTATAGCAATATAGTTCTCATGGTTGTAATTTTTTCTCTGGTTAAAAAAATAAATAAATTATGTTATTTTTATGCTTTTATTTATTTTTATTGAGATCTATATAAGGCTGAAAGTACTAATTCACTATTGTTTTCTGTAACTATTTTGGTTTTTATAATTTTAAGTTAGTTTATCTTAATAATTTCTGTGTTTTCCTAAATATCATCTTTGATATAAATTATTGTACCGTCAGATGTATTTAATTCACTATAATTGTAGTACATTTTATAGTTATTGATCGCAAGTTTCTGTGCATATAATTATAACAGGTTTAATTTTTAAATCATTTAAGAAAACTAATAACTTATTAAATCAAGAAATTATCTCATTATTATATTGCAGCTAGTTTATTAATTTATCTAATTCATCAAAATTTCTTTGATTTTGAAATATTTCCTCCTGAATACTTAGATTCATGACACTAATATCGATGTTTGCAAGCTATGAGTTGGTAATGAACCGCTTGATTTATTTCTTTGTTTCCGAATTGTATACACCGACTGTTGAAAATTTGGTTGCTCTGTTTTACCAATTACCTTGAATACGTGGGTCCTGTTGAATAGTCTGTAGATTTACTGTTAGTTAGTACTAAATTTTATATTGTAAAATTTACAATCTGTACACTTAAGTATTTCACATTTACATTGTGCCGCCTTATGACTGTATCCGAATCTGGAACAGCTGTTACAAGGTGTCGTGTTTATGATGTCGTTAACTCGGCAATTTTGGTAGCCTATCAATATTCTATCAATATTTTCTTTTATTAATCACTAATAATAGTGTATTTACATATTAAAATATTTTTTTTGGCCTAGCAGATAGAACTTAAAACCTTTTCTCGCTCAGCCGAAAAAAAAGAATACGAACGGAGGAGATAAAAAAGAATATCTTATACTGAGATATTAACAATTTATCACACTTACTTTTGGATGGTAATCTACTATTTTAGATTTACGTAATTTTTATTAGCATTCAAAGAAATTTACAGTAATCTGTTATTCGGAATTAGTATTTCTATTTTTTCAATTAATATTTCGGATTTTTCAAAAAAATTTTGAAACCGCTTTCTTAATGCCATTTCTGATTGCATCAAAATATTATGTATAATTCGTAGGATGTGCGTAGACTTCTTATTTGGCTGATTTGAATTCCTATTGCTGAAATGCCGACTTATTTTTTAATTGGAATTTAAATCCATCAAAAAAGAAGTATACGCACATTCTACGAATTATACACAATGTTTTGCTGCAATCACAAATGACATTAAGAAAGCCATTTCAAAATTATTTGAAAAATCAAATTTGCATTATATCCTAGCAGAGAATAGAGAAAATTATCGGTATAGTAGAGCACGGAAATTAAGATAGACATCTCCTTAAGTATACACCTAATTTTGTACCGCTACTGTGTCTGTACCCCTTGTAATTAAAGTTTTATAATGTATTATTGCAACACAGTTAAAAATTTTGTGTTTTGTGTTGTTCAATAAAAAACTACACAAAAATTGTGTTTAATGTACACTTTTTCTTGTCTTTCCGTTAACACAAGAAATGTGTTTGAATTACACTATTTATATGTAAAGTTAAGAACTAAACAAAATGTTAGTACTTTCATGTAAGAACACAAATTTTTAGTACTTTCATGTAAGGGCACAAAATTAATGTTGTAATAGTGGTTATCGAAGGGATTATTATGGCCCAATTATTAACATTTATATTGAATTTAGCCCCTTGGCCAATCCTTATTTCAGTAACCACTACCACAAGAGAAACCGCGATCCTCTGATCGGCCGGGCTAGCAAGGTCGGCAGAGGGGAGCGGACCTTGCGGGGCAAGGCAATTCACTGAATCGGCTTTTAACTTTAAAGTCGCGGAAGGCGACGTTTATTTAAAACATCATATCTCTTACAATTATTTACACTATTTATTTGCTCAACGCTTGAGCTCGGTTGCGCGGGGGGGAACCGACGTTCCCTAACTACTAAACCTGAGAGTGAGAGAGGAGAGGACACCTCGGCATGGCTGCTGCTGCTCGGTCGCGGAGATGGCCTTCTTGTATTTTATCTCTTTCCTCTCGGCTATGGCTTGGCCTTGGTCTGCATGGAAGCGTCGGCGGCGTGGCGTCCTGCTCGACGCTGAGTCGGCCGTCGGCTCCGTCGCGCTTCTCGTCAGGCTTCCGATGCTGCGGCGATAGAGAGCTATCGCATCGCGAGCAATTAGTTTTGTTGCGTCGCGTCTCGCGTTGCCCCCTACTCCTCCTAAGTGCTTTGCAGGGGGGGACTGTTCGGCTGTTAGGCGTGCTTGCCGCGAGCCCTATTGCTCTCTCTCTTTCTCTAACTTAACCTGCGCGTGTGGCGTCTCCGGCGCTCTTATACGTTTGATGAGCTGTAATGTGCTCGTTTCCACGTTACAACCCCCCCCCCCCCCGGGCCTAGCATTTTTACCCGGGTAAAAATTCACGCGCATACATGCTACTGTTTTATTTGGAAGCATGTATCTGCTTTGTTCTTTACATCTTGGGTTTTACATTTTTCTTTTATTATCGATTGTTACGTTTCTATCCTATTTTGTTATTTATTTCCTTTTTGATACATATCTATAAATGTTAACTATTATTTTTGTTACATATCTTTTTCTATGCGCTTATTGTTTATTTTTAGTTAAGTTTGTTATTTTTTTCTATATATTTTATTACTCTATGTTCATTGTTGTTATTATTGGGGTATGCATGCAGTTAAGTTTTCGTTGTTACAAATTATTCTTAATTATATTTATTTTTGTTACATTGTTTTTTTTTCTTATTTTTATTATCACTCTTAAATTCTACATATATCTTTTTGTCTTTGCTTTTTCTTACTTTCACGTACTTTACTCTTCTGTTTTTCTTATTTTTATTCCCAAATTGTATAGTCTTTTACGCTCTGCGTAATCTTTTCTTTTAAACTCGAAGTAATTAGTCGGCTTTTTGTCTGCCTCTTCTTCAAATAACTTCCCTTATTCTATTAGTGCGGCTGGTCTCAAAATGTCTTGAATCGGTTTGCTTATTTCCTGTTTTTCTATCCTCGGCTTTATTTCTGCCGTTACTTTCCTCTCACACACGTTATTTTTATGTAGCACTGGTGGTTAGATAGTCATCTCCCAGAATTTCTGGTTCAACTTCTCTATCTCCCTTTCCGCTTCCTGTTTCGCTTTCTGAAAATGTTTCTTCAACTTCTGCTTTTATCCTATGGTCAGCTTTGTGAAATTCCCAGTTTATTTTTCTTGCTTCCTCCAACTCTTCTTTCTCTTCCTCCTCTTCTATTTGTAATCGGATCTGTCTCTCATACTCCTCTTTCAATTTTTTATACAATCTGTCTTTTCTTGCCGCTTTCCAAGCCTCTTCTTCTTGCGCCGCTTTTTTCTCCTCCTTTATTTTTTCCTGCATGTGCAGGCCTGTGTGGTGGGCCAAGTAAAATGCCACTGCACGGCGCGCAGCTTTATTGCCTGCTTCTTTCTCCTCACTTGTAAATTCCTTCGGCTGTGGATATTGAAATGTCCTAGCCTCTTCGGGCATTTTTTTCTTTAAATTTTCTTTTGCAGCTATTCTCTCTTCTTCAGATTCTTCTCTTCTTCGGCTTGGCACAAAGGGCTCGCTCCTGGTCGATCCACCAACGAGTCATGGTACTCTTCCCACTCTCCTGTCTGGGTCGCTTTGTCCGTTGTCCGTCCGGAGGCTGATTTGATTCGTGACGGTTCACTGGTCGCGTCTCGATCGGCTTTCTCGGCCACCTCTCTTACCGCTTTTAACAGCGCCTTACAGAGCGTGCAATTTCTTTCTTCCTCCATGTTGTTGAACACACGTGGGAGCAACAAGTGACAGCTCGGCCTCTTCATGCCGGCCGCTCGGTCGCCGTCGGGTATGCTCGGCTTTGCTCGGCCACGCATGCGCGCTTTGCTTCGCAGCGCTGTTCGTCGCGGAACGGCCGAACGGGGACTGATGCGTCCTTGACCGCCTATGACTGTACCTTGACGTCTCGTGACTCGTTCTTTCTCGGCAGGCCGCGCGGGCGTTTTTGAATTTGAATTTCTTGTTTTTCTTCGTTTTTGTTTCCGCGGCTCGGCTCTTCGCGCGTATTTTCGTTGTACCTTTTTTATTCTTTTGCGTGTATTGTATTTTTAACTACCTTACCTCTCTCATCTCTCAATTGCTAAATATTCTCGCTAATTTTCTTAACAATTTCGCATGGACCTGAATAATTCGTTAACAATTTCGCTGAAATATTCTTATCAGCTGATGACAAAATATTATTTTTTCTTGAAACCTTATCACCTATCTGGAAAGAATATTCGGGTTTATTTTTATTATATTCGTTTTCATTCTTTTGTACAATATTTTCGGGTTCGTCGGCTATCTCTTCGTATATCTCTTGTATCTCTGATGCTCTTTTGGAACATTTTTCTACATTTTTCTGGTATTCTTCGTCTGATGAATTTAAAATTTTTCTGATTTCTTCTAAAATTATTCTGGTATTTTCTGGCTTTTCAGCTCCCCTTTTTAGACATTTCGGCTGTTTTATCTCTCTCTCAAACATTAAATACGCTGGCGTTTTTCCCGTTACTGAGTGTATTGCTGTATTATGCGCAAACTGAAATTGTGGCAGGTATTCATCCCATTTTTTGTGATTTTTTCCGATAAATGTTGAAATCATTACTTTTACATCTCGGTTGACTGTTTCAACGGAATTCGCTTGCGGATGTCTAGATGGAGTCGTCTCATGGATGATATTGCTATCTTTAAAGAATTTACTAATTGTCGAATTTATAAATTCTTTTCCATTGTCGGATATTATGACTTCTGTAACCAAATTTGCTGATTTATTGCGAAGTGAAATACACCATATAAACTTCGTAAAAATGCCCTCCATGACTATTGCGTATTTAAACCCTTTATTGCTTCTTGGGAAATCGCCTATTAGATCCACGGCTATTTCTTTCCCTGGCCGATCTACGTAACGTGTTCCCATGAACCCGATTTGCTGTTTTGTGTCGATTTTGCATTTCTGGCAAGTTTCACATGTTTGTACATAATGAAGTTCATCTCTGTAAATACCAGGCCAGTGGTATAATTGTACAATTCTTTTGTAAGTCTTATCTATGCCTTGATGCGCTGCTGAAGTCTCATCATGCATTTCGCTTAAAATTTCTTTTCTCTTTTCTTCCGGAATTACCAGTTTCCACGGTTCTAAATCTGCGCCAATTTCTTCTTCCTGGTAATTCGGCTTGTATTTATAAATTTTTCCATCTACTAGTTTCCAATCTCTGTATCTTCTTGGATATGCTAGTATCTGGTATATTCTTTTCTTGTACCAATTATCTTTGATTTCATCTTTGACTTTTATTTCATTAATTTGCACATCTACATTACTTTTCTCGTCTTCGAACATTCTTGAGAGTGCATCTAGTACTATATTATTTTTCGCGGCTCTATGAGTTGTCGTGAAGTCATATTCTGACAGCTCTTGAGTCTTCCTGTCGGAGACTTTTTTCAAAAAGCCATTTTAGAGCGCTGTGATCTGTTATCACAGTAAATTTTTCCGCTTTTAAATATGGTCTAAATTTTTCGATTGTCCATTTGACTGCGAGACACTCTTTTTCCGTTGTACTGTAGTTTAGTTCAGCTTTTTTTAGCGTTCGACTTGCATAACCAATCACATGTTCGAGGTCATTGACTTTTTGTGTCAATACTGCCCCTAAACCTGAGTTGCTCACATCTGTGTGTAACACATATGGCATTGTGGCTTGAGGTCGATTCAGTACTGGAGCTTCTATTAACTTATTTTTTATAATCTGAAATGCCTCTTCCTGTTTTTCTTCCCATACTAGCTTTTTATTGCTTTTACTTTGCTTATCTTTAAGCAATTCTGTTAACGGCTTGGCAATCGTTGCGAAATCTTTTATGAATTTCCTATACCAGGAAGCCATGCCCAAAAATCTTTGTAATTGTCGCATGTTCCTTGATGATGGGAATTTTCTTACTGCGTCTGTTTTTTCTGGATCTATAGAAATTCCTTTTTCATTGACTATAAATCCGAGATATTTGATTTTGTTGACGCAAAATCGGCTTTTTTCTGGATTAATTGTGAGGCCAGCTTCTTTTATTCTAAGGATTAATTTCCTGAGCATCCTCATGTGCTCTTCAAAAGTTTCTATGACCAAGACAATGTCATTCAGATAAGCATAAGCATATGGCTCTAAGTCGCCAATTACTTTATCGATTAGCCTTTGGAAACAAGCTCCTGCTCCAGACAATCTAAATGGTAGACGTTCATAATGCCAGAGTCCTTTGCCTGGTACTGTAAACGCTGTTATTTTTCTTGAATTTTCGTGTAGAGGAATCTGGTAGCAAGCATTTTTAAGATCTATTTTGGATATAAATCTTGCTTTCTTGGCTTACTTAATATTGTTTCCATATATGGAGTTGGATATGCGTTCTTCTTGGTAACATCATTTACCTTTCTGAAGTCCGTACACATCCTGTATCCGCCGCCTTCTTTTTTGACCATGACTAATGGGCTACTCCACTCGCTGAAACTCTCTTCTATGTCAGCGGCTTTTAGCCTGTTTATTTCTTCGTGCACGATCTGCTCCATTTTTTTCAGATACTGGGAAGTACTTTTGCTTTATAGGCTTGCAGCTTTCTTTCAAAATAATTTCGTGCTTTAATAGCTTTGTTGCTGGAAGCATCGCTGCATTTATATTAGGCAGTAATTCGCTTATTAATCTGTTTACTTTCGTGCTTTGCTCATCTAACGTCGTCGCTATTCCACAGCTGGCTATGTCTGACGGGGGTCGCATTTATTGCTCCAAGTTGAAACGAAAATTTCCTCCTCTTTCCACGGTCTACAAGTATCCATCTTAAAAATCTTTAAGATATCCATCTTAAGAATTCTGATGCAGTCTAGTCCATTTATCAGATCTGTCGGTATTGTAGGGATCACTAATGCATTCATCTGCATCGCTACTCCTTCAATGCTTATATTTGCTTTGATTTCACCTAACACTTGTTCCGGCTGTCCATTGGCCAATGTGCAGTCTTCACTTGTGATATTGCTAAAGGTGAATTGGATTTTATTTTATCCCATATCTTGCCTACGACTGTGCACGCTGCACCTTGGTCGATCAGAGCTGTCGTAGTGACTTCGTTGATCTTGCAGGTGACCCAATAGCGGCTGTATTTAGATCCTGATTCTTGTACTGATTCGCCTTTCCTGTTGCAGCTGCGCTCGCTAATTGTTGAGACCTTAATTGGTAAAGTCGACGGAACGATCAGTTTCTCGCCGACTGTCTCTAGTTTTCCGTCGTTTAGTTGGAAATTTTCTGTTCTTGTTGAGGCTGTGATGATTGGTTGTTTGTTGGTGGCTGGTTTTGTTGGGCTGCTTCATTGTTATCTTGGTTTTGTCCTTGATAATTTCTGCTACCATTGTAATAATTGTTGTAGCCTCCACCTCGGCTGTTACCTCTACCACTTCCTCTATAATTGTTTCTGTTACCTCTGTACTTGTTATTATAATTATTATTATTACTGCTATTATTATTACTGTTTTGCTGTTGGCTGTTGTTTCCATCACTCTGCTTATTTCCTCTGTTCGATTTATTTGGATCATAATTTTTTCCTCTGTAGTTTCCTCTATTTCTATTATGGTTGTTGTTGTTGTTATTTTGATTGCTCGTGTTTCTCCCTTGATTATTATTTAAAAGTTTTTCTAGTTTTTCTGCTATCAGCCTATCCACATCTGCAAATGTTGGTACTGTCACTGCACTTACTTCTTGTGTTTTGCCTTTTTTATTCTCATCGGCTTTTTTGCTATTAGCTGTTTCTTTTGCTTCCGCAGTATTATGTTTCTTTGCAACATCAAAGGCTCTTGCAATCAAAATTGCTTGTTCTGTAAATTGTTCTATGTTTAAATTCGCATAATCTGGTATCAGAGGATGGAACTCTTGCCTCATATTTAAATATATTCTATAAATTTGACTTCTTTTTGTTTCTTTTCTATGTAGAGGTAGTTTATTGTATTGGAATATCATATCTTCTATACAGGATGGACCATTTTAATCGCCCCACCCAAATATGTCGGAAAGTAAAGGAGATAGAAAAAAACTTTAAAGACAAAAGTTGTAGGGTTAGGAGGGGGACAAATGATGGTGACCTTGACCATGACCTTGAGGTCAAAGGTCAAGGTCATTTGAAGGTCAAACCGATTTTTTCAAATAGGAATCCCTATTTTTGACCTCGGAAATGGAAAGAGCAGAAAATTTTACGTTCAGATGTGATTTTTTAAGGTCATGGGTGGAGGTCATTTGAAGGTCAAATCGTTTCTTCAACTAGGAAACCCCACTTTTGATCTCGGAAATGGAGAGATCGGAGAATTCTACGTTCAGGTACGACCATGGTCAAGGTCATGGGTCAAGGGTCAAGGTCATGGGTCGAGGTCATGGGTCAAGCTGATGGACGCCATTTCGAACATTAACTTCGAGGTTAATTGAATAATATTTAGAATAGTGAATGTTAAAAATGGTTCACGACAAAGGCGGTCAGCTGAATGATCATCAAGAATCAATTGTCAAGGTCATTTGAAGATCAGAGGATTTTTTAAATGGAAACCCCTATTTATGCTGGATTAACGTGAGTCCCCTTGCCTCTCACGGTCGGGGTGCTTGATTAACGTGAGTCCCCTTGCTTCTCACGGTCGGGGTGCTTGATTAACGTGAGTCCCTTTGCCTCTCACGGTGGTCAATTAACCTAAATGTTCAAAATGGCGTCCATTAGCTTGAAGGGATAAATGCAAACGCCTCTGGAAATGGCTAACGGTGTTGAGCAATATCTGTCTTGGTATAGCTGCGCATGCTCGACGAATATCTTGCATGTCTGCTCTAGTCGTGGGTCGTTCTTTAAAAACAACATTTTTTAAATACCCCTATAAATAAAAGTCAGGAGATGTGAGGTCGGGTGAACAAGCAGGCCTGTTAACTGGACCTCCTTGTCCAATCTATCTACCATTATAATATTGATTTAAAAAATTTCGTACGATTACAGCAAAATGTGCTGGTGCACCATCGTGCTGGAACCACATTCTTCGACGCGTTTCTAGATCAACATCTTCTATCAATTCATGAAACTGATCTCTTATTAAATGTAAATAGGAGTTCCCAGCAACATTGCCCTCGAAAAAATAAAGACCGATCAAATAACCGTTTACGATCCCACACCATACCATAATGCTCCAACGCCTTTGATGATTGACCGTTCTGTACCAATGAGGATTCTCATCCGACCAATAATGACAATTGTGCCTATTGAGTTCTCGTCACTCTGAAATTTAGCCTCATCGGAAAAAAGGACATACCTAAAGAAATCTGGATCATTCTCTATCATACGTAAAGCCCATTGGCAAAACTCAATTCGCTGTTGAAAGTGATTATTTTGAAGCTCTTGAACCAACGTAATGTGGTAAGCATGATACTTAAGGGATTTAAGAATTCTCAAAAAAGTTGATTTTGTTATGCCGATTTCTCTGTGAACTCGTCGAGAGCTGGTATGAGGATCAAGATAAATGGCAGCAAGAATAGTAATAACATATAAATCATTCTCATCATATTCGTGGTTCCTACGTTGGCGAACCATATGACCCTCACGAGCTCTTTGAGTCAAGCGACTTATTGCTCTATGATCTGGGTGTCGTCTGTCAGGAAAGCGTGCAGTATAAGTCTTGCTGCAGCTCGATAATTATTATGACTTTCCCCTAAAATCATTATCATATCCACAATCTCATTCGGTTGATAGTCAGCCATTTATAAGGGTGTTTTTTTAATTGTACTGGTTTAACAAAACTTCAAAAATTTTAATAATAAAATATCGATTAGTATCTACAAAGCTTATGAGAAGAGTAAATTTTATGCTAGGATAAACACCTCTGCATGGTATACCTTTACTCGGCATATCAGTCCCTTATTATGTGCCATGGACCGCTAGTTCGTGTACGAGCTACTCAGTTACCACATACTCCTGCTCGTATAGCCGCGTAGCGGATTCGCGATGAACTAAGAACGTGGCTTATTTTTCACGAAATAAGTATGCCACGTGAACATATCGGAGTAGTAACATACATATTTCTCACGAAAGTTGTATCTTCGGGGTTAATAGGGTCGAAAATAAGGTTTCCAGCTTAAAAAACCCTCTGACCTATCAATGACCTTGACCATGGTCGTACCTGAACGTAGAATTCTCCGATCTCTCCATTTCCGAGATCAAAAGTGGGGTTTCCTAGTTGAAGAAACGATTTGACCTTCAAATGACCTCCACCCATGACCTTAAAAAATCATATCTGAACGTAAAATTTTCTGCTCTTTCCATTTCCGAGGTCAAAAATAGGGGTTCCTATTTGAAAAAATCGGTTTAACCTTCAAATGACTTTGACCTTTGACCTCAAGGTCATGGTCAAGGTCAACATCATTTGTCCCCCTCCTAACCCTACAACTTTTGTCTTTAAAGTTTTTTTCTATCTCCCTTACTTTCCGACATATTTGGGTGGGGCGATTAAAATGGTCCATCCTGTATATTCCTGCATCGGCTCTGTTGGGCCTTGCTTTCTTTCTCTTATTTTATCTTGAAGAATATCTACATAAAGTGTCTGCTGTTACTGCTTCTTGATATCAGCTTCGGAGGAAGATAAACACTAATAGGGGTCAACATCAGGTGAACAGCATATAAATAGCAAGAAGGAGGATAACCATACCAGCACAGCAAGAGGTTAGGTTGACCTACATTTGAGACAGTGAAGACAGCTAGCTGCATGTTGATGGTCTTCTCCAAAACATCTTACAGGCTCCAGAAGTGTCTCCTGATGATGTTGCTGTTCTGCTGCGGAGTTAAAACCACCTCGTACGCTGAAAATACACCAAGTGCCCCGATCAGCTAACAAGCGGAGGCAGCGGAACAACGGAAGAAATACCAAAAGAGCCAACTGCCAAGAGGTGCCCGGATCTCCTAGGTTAGTCCTGCACAGGTGTTGTCACGATCTCCTTCGGACGAAATATGCAGGAGGCAAGGCTGACGTGGTCAGCTATGTCGAGGCCATAGCTGACTACCCTCAACACACGATACTGGCGCTCATGGAGATTAACGCCAGCGCTGCGAGCGGACAAACTGCGCGGCTCCGCGAGAAGATCGGCGGAGCGCGCGGAGAGGAGGAAGGGCATTCCGTGTGAGGCCGCCGAAACTGCAGGAAGTGTGGACTAGCAAGCGACCACGAGAACGGCTACAGGGTGCGGATACCCTCCCTTTTGTTTTCCCATCCTGACGAAGTTGTACCGTGATTGTGCGTGAGTGTTAGTGGCTAGGTTGGAGTGTCGCGATTCCATATTATTCGCGACTGGCGCCCTTAAGTCCCGTACCAACTACAGGCATTTTTATGTGTAAACTCGTTAATCGTTAATAAACGTACTTATTTATTCCTTTGTACAATATCTGTGTATTCTTTAGTACGTCAGCTTTGATCCCCAGCTGAACGTTACAAATTGGCGCAGCAACGTGGGGCCGACACAAAATTCGAAGGTGAATTTTGTGGTCGAAAATTTTTACGGGATCGCGCGTGAATTAAGTGTTAGTGTCGTGGCAGTGGGAAAACGCTCGGCCAGCATGGCAGTTAGTCCGTGTATCAGCACACACGGCACGATATCGTCAGGAGAACGCTTGGCAGCCATTTTCGAACGCGATAAATTCTATTGTAGTGAATTGCAGAGTATTTTACTTATAGGCTTTGATTTAAAATAGTTTTCTTAGAAATATCAGCCAGCTCATCAGAACCAATACTTAGTAAAAAGGTAATACTTAAATTATAATTTTCTTGTCAATGGCATAATTAATTAATTTATTTTTCTTTACTATTATTATCTATATGCTTTGCTGCTTGTAATTTTTTTATATACCATGCTGATTTATTTTGCTCATGTTCCAAATGACTTCTTCCACCTCACTACAGGCTCAAGTTCATACTTGCTTAATTGTTTGGTTAGCTTTGTTTTGAAGCATTAGTGAACCCGAATGCCCTGTTACGCTTAATGCTCTAACGGCTAGCACAGTTTGGGAAATATTTACCAGACCCTTTTACACAATATTAAGTTGTAGAATTTTTCAAGCCCTTATTACATTACAGTATGAGTGCACGTGGTTATAATAACAGTATTAATGGCTTGCTTTGCACGGAATAATGCGCAGTATTAATGTTTTTTTTTATTGTCGGGGTGAAGAAAAATCTAAAAGCTAAGGTAATTGTTTTTTTTGTATTAAATTTTTGTTTCGATCTTAATAAAATTTTCTGTAGTCGGCGATGTAAGTTTTTTTTTGCTTGCTCGTGGGAAATTCACTACTGACAAGTTGATTCCTTTCTTGCTTGCGGGATAAATTTACAGGATTTAGAATTTTTTTTGCTGTGTATGATCACTGATCTGAATAATTACCTGTGGGTAATATTGTGTAATATCTGGGAAAATCCTGAGCATAGAATTAGTTTAAATTTTTAAGTTAGCGATAAGAAATCCGGAATTTTTTATTATTATTTTAAAAATACCGGCTTTAGAGTAATTAATTCCTCAATTGTTTAAATTATTGAAATGAAAAATGGCGGACTTGGAAAATAGTATTGCGTCGGAGTTGAACGCCTCCGGGGACTTAATTTCGGTAGATCCAGAGGCAGGAGCGTCCATTATCAGGAACGTTTTTAATAAATTAACAGATAGAAGGATTTTCGAGTATTCTGTGCGACATGGGCTCAACGTGGATTGTAATATTGATATACTACGGGAGAGGTTGGAGCGCAGCGAGATGCCACGACATTATGGCCCTAACGCAGCACCGTGGAATGAACAATTAGATTGGCAACGCAATTTAGAATTTTCAAATTCATCCTTTTCGGAGGACTCGCCAAGATCTCAACCTGGTACCGTAGAAACAGGAGCTCCAGTTGTAGCTGATTTGAATCAAATAACAACTGGACTCATGACAATATTAAATACCGGCCAGACTATGGCCTACCAAGACCCAATCTCTATGCTTGCCCCGTCCCCTACGTTCACCTCGCAGGTAGAAATGAGAGTAAATGAGGATCAGAGTCAATGAAACGGTACTGAAGTAAGGCATCGCATCAGGCTGAATCACACATTCTTTTCACCACCGAGGCAAGGCGAGTAAGTATCGTACCGACTTTACATCCTGATAATATGACTCCTCAAGCTCAGTCCACGAGGTTTCCACTGAGTAGGTCGGAGCAGAGCGCGAACAGCGCGCTTGATTTAGCGCCCCCCATTCATGCCGCAGAGGTGACGTCGGGACAGTCAGGAGAGCGCATACAGTTCTTATCATTGGATCAAGAGAGACACAGGTTGAATGATACATCTTACCGTGGATTGGCCAGCACGCAACCCAGCCATCGAAATAGTGGAACAGGAGAAGTCAATGAGGTTGTTCGAGAGAGAATACCAATCGTGTCCACGTCTACTGTAAGTCTCGCTCCAAGGCAGATAACAATGACCGCACCCCAGTACAGTCCTAGTATTTTACGTGCACCAACGGAAAGAACCGTGCCGACCGTACCATCGACTTCGACGTGTACATATCCAACAGCGCTGCCAAAGAATGTACAATCCCAACCTATACTCCAGTATGGTCCAGTACATGGCCATTCTGTTTCAAGTAATATACTAAGTTCTGCCAATCCCCATAATTTACCTAGAACCGCGAATGATTATGAAAACTACTCAGTTCCCGATTATCGGCAAAGAATACCTAATCTACACCAAAATCATGGTTATCCACCACAAACCGTTACGTGTTCTTCTCAGATACCGCGCAAAGACTCCATACCCCCATCGGATTTTTTCCCCCATTCACAAGCGTATTTCAATCAATCTGGTAATATAGATAGCTCCTTAATGGCTTGAGAGAAGAGAATAAACAAAATCCTTAAGAATTGGCATATTGATTTCCGGGAAAATAAGAAGGCCGAGCCGGAAACATTTATTCAAAATTTACGAGAATGCGTTATTATAAATCGTTATTATAATATATATAACAGCTGTCATTGATGATGAAACCTGGAGTTGGTATCGCCGAGAGCATCGGTATTGGACTACTTTCGGAGAGTTGGAAGCAGCAATTAGGTTGCAATTTGGGGTGGAGAATATTCAAGAAAGTTTAATGCACGCGATAGAGGCTCGTACCCAGGGACCGACGGAGGATATATCCATTTTTATCGTAAAGTTTCGATCGCTTTTAGACCAACGAAAACCATCAATGAGTCTGACGGAGCAATTGGACCGTGCATATAAAAATTTACATCCTAGTTATGCTGAAAGATTCAACCGGGAACAATTTATATCTTTCCAAGAATTACAACGACTGGGAAAGAAAGAAGAAGCCCGCAGACAACAGGTAAAAGCGTAACGGCCACCTCCAAGTCCCGAAGAATGGTTATTTCCAGACGCAGTCTATGTTCCCCAAAAGAACAAGCAACCGCCCAGAATAGCGGCAATGGAGTCCGAAGATGAAACAAATACTACGCCGTCCATAGACAACCCCGTGGTGGCCCGTGGCAGATAATAGCAAAGTGAAGAAAACCGACTCCCGCGAGTAGCCAGAAGAAACCGCCAGGAAATCGAAATAATGCGACTACCAGTACAGGCTCCCAGAACGCCCAACCACCGCAACAAGTTCCCAGAAATAATCAAGAATCAGGAACCTCAAGGCCTAGCACCAGCGGCGCTAATGCACAAGAAGAGGGAATACAACTACGAAAACAGTACGAACCGTGCTTCCAATGTCAGCTGGGTCATTGGAGGGAGGAATGTCCAAAGGGCATTAGTTGCCTTGGTTGTGGCACACTGAACATCTTAATTAGCAAATGCAAACCGTGTATGGCTAAGTTGCGGGGAAACGCACCGCAGCCGGAGTAAAAAGGGCCGATGCTCCGGTAACAGAGAAAGCACAGGCTCAAATACCGCAGATTAAGAACGGTCAGGATTCTGAGGAATTTATCGACGCTAGGGTTTCTTCCTCTTCAAATATAGAGGTAGAGATAACCAAATTAGGTGGTAAACCCTCCTCAGATAGCCCACCATCAAGTAAAAGTAGTATAGGCAGGAAATATCTCGAAGATGTAAATATAGAGTTTAAGTTAGAAAATAAGTATAAAAGAGTGAATAGCCAAGTAGTTACGAGTTATAAGAAATCGACCACAGAAGCAAAAACAGAAGTTAAGGACTCCAATTATGGATCGGATTCCACACAGTGTATGTCAATAAACTCTGATTCCAGGTATTTTCACACCATAGAGCTCAATTTGAGAAAACTCATCGGTTTACTGGACACCGGAGCAGTGCATTCGTATATAGGCAACGGAATCCGAAGAGAATTTCGACAAAAACTGACATCAAGAAATACATGTGTACAAATAGCCGATGGTTTAGATGTCAATGTCCAAGGAATTCTAAATGTCACCTTATCCATAGATAAGTTGTGGAAAACGGTACCATTCGGATCGCCGGTGATCTATTGTATTTTAGGTATAGATGTTATTAAAACTTTTGGGATAAAAATAGATGCAGCGGAAAACAAATGGTGGACAGAGAGAGGTATTCTACATTCCTTCTTCCCGTATGGGCAAGATCCCACCAGTTTACCGGCTGTAGACAGTTTAGGAGGATTATCGACTTCAACAAGCGAATAAAAACCACAGTTAGCGCAGTTGCTGGATGAATTGATCCCACAAGTACCGGATAAATTGGGCGTGACAAATTTAACAACACATTCAATTGATGTGCAGGGTCACGAACCGATTCGCCAAAGACCTAGACGATTTTCTCCTAAAATGTTAGAGGTAGCAAACGCAGAAGTGGATCGGATGTCAGCGGAAGGGATTATTGAACCGTCAGACAGCCCGTGGTGCAGTAACCCAGGTATTGTACCAAAGCCAAATGGAAAATTCCGTTTTTGCATAGATTACAGGGACGTAAATAGACCCATTAAAAGGATCGCATATCCCATGAGGCATGTTGACGATATTCTCGATAATGTTCGATTTGCATGTTATATAAGTAAATTAGACCTAAGCGCTGCATATAATCAAATACTTTTAGATGAAGATAGCAAAGACATAACGGCCTTCTGCGTTCCCGGACGTGGACTTTTCCGATTTGTGCATATGCCATATGGTTTAGTAAATGCTCCCGCAACTTTCCAGAAGTTAATGGATAGAGTTATTCGTCCAGAGTGGGCTCCCCATGTATTATCGTATCTTGAAGATATAATCACAGTGGCTGCCACATTCGAAGAACACATGTATTGCCTCCGTAAGGACTTAATGGCCCTTAAAGAAGCAAACCTACAGATAAATAGGGAAAAGTCAGAGTTTTCTTGTGCTAAGCTTAAGTACCTAGGGTATGTTGTAAATGAAGAAGGATTAAAGACCGACGACGACAAGATCAAACCAATTCTCGAATATCCCCCTCCTGCCAATCTAAAGCAACTTCGTAGATTTCTAGGTATGATCGGATGGTACTCACGTTTTATTCCGAAGTTAGCTGAATATAAAGTACCACTCACAAACCTTATGAGGAAAGTTATTAGATGGTATTGGCATGAGGAACAGCAGGAAGCATTCGAAAGTTTGAAATTGTCGCTTACCCGAGCTCCTATACTTGCCAGACCAGACATGTCCGCTTCGTTCACTTTACAAACGGATGCGAGTAATTATGCCGTAGCAGGCGTTTTGACTCAAGAGTTTGATGGAGAAGAGCATCCAATTTACTTCGTGAGTAGAACACTCAGTAAAGCTGAACGTAATTACACAACTACTGAGAAGGAGTATTTGGCAGTATTATGGGCAGCCGAGAGGCTAAAATGTTATCTGTAAGGAGCACCTGTAACCCTCGTGACAGATCATCATAGCCTTCTGTGGTTAAATAACCTTAAAGGTCCTACTGGGCGACTAGCCCGATGGAACACCAAATTACAAATGTTTGACCTTAAATTTGTAAATCGAAAAGGTGCATTGCATAAAGTCCGTGACGCGTTGTCCCGAGTCTGGGAAAGTTATCCTGAGTTACTGGCCATCAATCAAGCTGAGGTTTCAGATCCGTGGTATCAACGAAGATTAAAAGCAGTGCGTAAATTTCCTCACAAATTCCCAGATTTACAAATAAGAGATGATAAGTTATACGCACATAAACCCAGTAAGATTTTGGATCCATTAGTACCCGATCTGGAAGCGTGGCAATTAGTACTTCCTACCCCAAATCGAGAACAAGCTATTTTTGAAGCACATAACACTTCCCAAGCTGGACATCTAGGCACAGAAAAGACGTTTGCACGTTTAGCAACTTACTATTATTGGCCAGGATATTATTATGATGTCAAATGTTATGTAAGGGCATGTCAAGAGTGCCAAGCACATAAAGGCTCACAATTCCAATCCACTGGATTAATGCAAGAATGAAATATAGAAGAACCATGGGTGGTAGTAGGTGCAGATATTATCGGGCCCAAAACCAGCTTCTAAAAATGGCTATAAGTATTTAATTGTATTTGAAGATCTTTTTACGAGGTATGTTGAAATAAAACCCTTAAAGAAGGCAAATGCTAAAACAGTGTTAGGAGCATTCGAAGAATTAGTTATTAATCGCCGAGGTTGTCCTAAAGTGTTCTGGACAGATAACGGCACCGAGTTTTCAAATAAGCTGCTTACAGAAAGATTAAAAATCCATGGAATTGTTACGTCGTAAAAAGAAATTAAGCGTAGAATAATAATAAGTAGAGAAATGAGAGAAAAAGTACCGAATAATAAAAAGCCAATAATGAATAAAAATAGTAAACACGATTCTTTTTACGACATACCAAAATTTCTATGTACATCCGTAAGAAAGTAGAAAATGTAAAAAGAATTAAGGCAATAAAAGAGATGAGGAAGGATTCCCAAGGATACGTCGATATATTAAAATATTTGAAGACAATTCGTAAACGGAAGCTAATCAATATTCAAAGTAAGAAATAGAAACGCACCGAGCGCACCCGTTTTTCTCACGAAATAAGGCCTCAGAAGTGAATCAGGGAGGAATTTTATTACGGAAATAAGACACCGAACAATCAAGTTTTCGGCGTATAAAAATAATTTATATTCGAATAATTTATATGCTAATCAATATTGAAGACACGAAATAGAAAAACACTACACACAAACACCGTTCCTAGGGAATGAGCCCTAAGAGCAGATCACATACCAGCGCAAAATCACATGATTATTCACGTCCGAATTTCTGACAGAAAATGATCATTTGAATTAAGTAGCTGAATTTTCCTAAGAATTGAGCAAAAGAATGCACCCCACCGGAAATCAATGGAGGGGATTAAAAGAGTATAAAAACCCGAGTCTAACGGCAAGCATCGTTCAGTCGTATTGAGTCTATACAGCAAGTAATTATCGTCCATGCCAGTCATATCTACGAAGCTACCAGTCTGCACAGGGACGAGCCTCTCCGAGCATCGACAAGAGTACGAGAGACCGCCCGCTATAGGCTTGAAGTCTAGAACGCCGATCAGCCTGCCGGGAAAACGCAGAGCAAGGACAACGGCCTATTCTTTAACATTGAAGGGACGAGGATAGCAGCAAAGACTCCAACACCGGGCTAGGCGGCTGATCCACCGACGCAACCAAGGAAAGCTGCTGTCTACCGTCAACACAGAGAAACAGAAAGAGAGAGAGAGAGAGAGAGAGAAAGAGAGAGAGAGAGAGAGAGAGAGAGAGAGAGAGAGAGAGAGAGAGAGAGAGAGGGAGAGAGAGAGAGAGAGAGAAAGAGAGAAGCGCATCGAGCGAGCATCGACACCTTCGCTCGGAGCAACGAGGGACAGCGGGACCCGTCGCTACCTGCCGTGACCAGCCGACCCGACCCACTGTATACAAGTATTTACGCATCTGTTTTGTTGCGAAGTACATGAATTAATTTTAAAAAGAATTAACTTTAGAACATTGCGCCTTGCGTTTAAAAATTGTATAATCCTTGTATTCCACTTAAGGTTTTAATCATTAAAATTTATAACCTTTGAAATTATGTGAATCGTGTTTATTTATTTTTCCGAATAAATTTAGTCTATATTCCTTATCCTGGACGTAACAGAATTAAACAGACAACGACGGCTCCATATTTTCCCCAAGGTAACCCGGTTGAGCGTGTTAATCGGAACCTTAAGCCGATGATAAATAGTTTTCTAACGGAAGATCATCGTCAATGGGATGTCCATTTAAATGAGTTCTGTTTTGCCCTGAACACCGCAGTCCATACATCAACTAGATGGGATAGGATTTCCCCAGCATTTATGAATTTGGGCCAAAATCCTACTCCCTCTATACTATTACGTAAACATCTAGAAGAACAAAGTCCGATTTCCCTTCCCTCTGCAGAAATAGGGTTAGATAGAGTCACGCGTTTACCGGCACTACACGATTTGGTTAAGAGACATATAGACGAGGAATCCGCTCGACAAGCCAAATATTATAATAAAAATCGTAGAGAAGTCTTGTTTAATGTGGACGATTTGGTAAGTCGACGGAACCACGTCTTGTCTTCGGCAGAAAATAAGTTTTCAGCCAAACAAGCAACTAAGTTTATAGGTCCATGTCGTGAAGTAAATATAGTTTCACCCAATATATACATAGTGGAAGACGTTGATAGTAAAAAGCAGATCAAAGTATTTGTCAACGATCTGAAACGATATATCCCTCCGAGAAAGACACTTACTGAATCAATCCCTAGTAGAGATGTGGAAACCAGGAAGTCAGAGGAGGACCCGATGGTACAGGCGCCACCCATTCCAGCGGAGGTTCCGATGGGAGAATTCCCTTGGGAGAAGCAGCCCAGGCCGGCGATAGAGATCCCCAGGTATGTCACGGTGGAAGTGCTGCCCCGGGAACCAGTGGAGAGCAGCGGAGAAGAAGAGGACAACCTCCCAAGGGAGGAGGAAAGGACCTCTCCCTTGGAGGATACCAAGGCGGAGCCCGTGGGAGACCACGCGGCCGGGGTCGTCCTCGGAAATAAAGACGTCTCCAAGGACCTGGGGAGACTGATGAAGAGGGTCTCTTTCGCCGAGCCCCAGCAAGGAAAGGCAGCAATTCCAGAGGTGATGCCCATTTGCCCCAACCCCCACTCTACCGGCCCCCCCCCCCCCCAAGAAAAAAGAAGAGGAGGTACCCCATACTCCGGCAACTGAAAAGGGAGCTGAGGGCGCGGTAAAGGCTGTACCTGCGCTAGGGGCGAAACCAGTGCCCCTGATGTCGTTGAACATCATTTTGCCACCGGGACAGTTAGCTCCACCGAGAGTGTAAGCCGAAATGAAAAGGGTCAAAAGGAAAGAGAGAATAGTTTCCCTATAAAGTAAATATAATCCCTTTGCTGTTTCAGGACCAGCATCAGAGTGTTTAGTTTATGTTTGATTTGGTACCATGTGTAAATACTCGGAAATAAAATAAGTAAAAGTAATAATGAGTTAAACAGATTCTACCCCTCATCAACTCCCAAGTAAACCATAAATATGTGCAAGATATAAGTTCTGGGAAAGTAAATTTAATTTTAGAGATAAATTAATTTTTTTTTTGGAAACACTAGTTATTTCTGGCAAGAAAAATTTAATTTTAAAGATAAATTTAATTTTAAGTATAATAGTAGCTGACAAGAAAATTTCATTTAAGTAATAAAGGTGTTTTATTGTAAAAAAAAAAAAAAAAAAAATCTCGCAAGAAAATTTAATTTTAAGAGATAAATTCAATTTTTTTTCTCAGTTGATATAAAGTATTCCACAGGGATAAGGTAAGGTAATAAGTCCAAGCAAAGGAGAGAACGGGAGGTAAGGTATCTGATCCATAGATTAATATTAACAAAATATGTATTAACTTAAGAAGGAATAATTTGTAATATATTACGTAAAGTATAAGTGTAAAAATAAAGGCAACCAGTACACCCGATAGAATACACCGTGTACACAAAACACAGATTTACACTAGCCACAAGAAGAATGACAACTCAAATAAAGGCACAAAACGCACGAGAAGAAGACACAAACAACACAAACAACTACAATAACACCGAACGAGACAACACCGGTTGTCCTAGAGCGAGGGAGGTGGTTAGCTTAGATTAGGGAGATTTTGTTCCAGAAACGAAGTTAGGTGAAACCGTAACTTCGGTTTGGCGGGGGGAGGGGATGTAACAGGGCGGACAAGCTGCTCGTATACAATCTGCCTAGCTAATCTACCTACCCGAATAAAGGCAAAATACACGCACAATATACGGCACTTTCCCTACAACCTTAATACACTGGCCTAAAACCCTCACAGAATCCCACCCGCACTCTCCAATAAAGTCTCTCGCAGCACTTGAAGCAGATGCGAAGGAGTCTGACAAGGAATCCAAGAAGAAGACTGTGTATGGGTTTACTTTACTGGCTGCAGTATCCGAGAAGGAAATTCATCCAAGTAGTACGAACCTAAAGGAGGAAGATAAACACTAATAAGGGCCAACATCAGTTGAACAGCATATAAATAGCAAGGAGGAGGATAACCATACCAGCACAGCAAGAGGTTAGGTTGACCTACATTTGAGACAGTGAAGACAGCTAGATGCATGTTGATGGTCTTCTCCGAAGCATCTTACAGGCTCCAGAAGTGTCTCCTGATGATGTTGCTGTTCTGCTGCGGAGTTAAAACCACATCGTACGCTGAAAATACACCAAGTGCCCCGATCAGCTAACAAGCGGAGGCAGCGGAACAACGGAAGAAATACCAAAGGAACCAACTGCCAAGAGGTGCCCGGATCTCCTAGGTTGGTCCTGCACAGGTGTTGTCACGATCCCCTTCGGACGAAATATGCAGGAGGCAAGGCTGACGTGTACAGCTACGTCGAGGCCACAGCTGACTACCCGCAACAGACGATACTGGCGCTCGTGGAGATTAACGCCAGCGTTGCAAGAGGACAAACTGCGCGGCTCCGCAAGAAGATCGGCGGAGCGCGCGCCTCTGGAGAGGAGGAAGGGCATTCCGTGTGATGCCGCCGAAACAGCAGGAAGTGTGGACTAGCAAGCGACCACGAGAGCGGCTACAGGGTGCGGATACCCTCCCTTTTGCTTTCCCATCCTGACGAGGTTGTGCCGTGATTGTGCGTGCGTATTAGTGGCTAGGTTGGAGTGTCGCGATTCCATATTATTCGCGACTGGCGCCTTTAAGTCCCGTACCGGCTACGGGCATTTTTATGTGTAAACTCGTTAATCGTTAATAAACGTACTTATTTATTCCTTTGTACAACATCTGTGTATTCTTTAGTACGTCACCTTTGATTCCCAGCTGAACGTTACAATATACGCCTCTATATAACTGATTCTTCAGTTTCATTTCCCTTTTGATAATTTAATTTAATAATTCACGAAGTCCTGTCATCATTCAACATTTATTTATTTTCCTCTAAGAAAAAATTTTAATCTTATTTTTTATTCTCAATTCTGCAAATTACTTATCTTCGTTAATCCAATATATTTGAAATTTTCCTTCGTGAATTATTTCAGTTTTACGTGCTTGATATTTCATCATAATTCGCTTAGGCATGAAGTTTAATTTTTGATAATTTATCTAATTATTCGTCTTCGCTTTCTTTGAATTATTTATCCTACTTGATATTACATCGGCTTTAGTACGCACGTTATTTTTCAAGTCACGGCTTTTTGCCTATTATTTTCTATTTACGCCGCGCTTCGAAATCGGCTTTATTTACTTCGCCATAACCTTTTCTTTCTAAGTCTAAACTCTTCGCGACTTGTAATGGTACAGAGTAAATACAATTTTCGAACAAAAAAAAAAATATCTTTTCAAAGCAGCGTGACTTTCTTTTTATTTAATTATTGTTTTTCAATTTATCTATGTCTGCCATTGTAGCGGCTTTTCTTTAATATTTTCTAAATCTCAATTTTTGCCTAAAACACGTTTGCGCGCCATTGTAATAGTGGTTATCGAAGGGATTTTTATCGGCCGGGCTAGCGTGGTCGGCAGAGGGGAGCGGGCCTTGCGGGGCTAGGGAAAATCACTGAATCGGCTTTTAACTTTAAAGTCGCGGAAGGCGACGTTTATTTAAAACATCATATCTCTTACAATTATTTACACTATTTATTTGCTCAACACTTGAGCTCGGTTGCGCAAGGGGGAACCGTCGTTCCCTAACTACTAAACCTGAGAGTGAGAGAGGAGAGGACACCTCGGCATGGCTGCTGCTGCTCGGCGCTGAGTCGGCCGTCGGCTCCGTCGCGCTTCTCGTCAGGCTTCCGATGCTGCGGCGATAGAGAGCTATCGCCTCGCGAGCAATTAGTTTTTTGCGTCGCGTTTCGCGTTGCCCCCCACTCCTTCTAAGTGCTTCGCGGGGGGACTGCTCGGCAGTTAGCCGTGCTTGCCGTGAGCCCTATTGCTCTCTCTCTCTCTCTCTAACTTAACCTGCGCGTGTTGCGTCTCCGGCGCTCTTATACGTTTGATGAGCTGTAACGTGCTCGTTTCCACGTTACAATGTACAACATACAATTTACGAACTCAATATACAACGTAATTTTGCATTCAATAAGTACAATCTTTTAAAATCTAATTTTAAAAACTTACAAAGCGTAAATAGTGAGTTAGATGTTTCAGTGTAAAACGATTGGTTATATGATACAAAATACGGAAGATTATGTAATAATAAAATTATCAGAACTCCCAAATAATTTAAAAATATATGATTTTTTTATTAGTAGCAGCGATACTTCGGTAATAGTAACTGAGTAGTTTGTCATTTTCATTATATACGCTCCCCTTCACATGCTTTTGCCACCCTTCGGCAAAAATCTGGGAAGAAAGAAAGTTTTATATTATTGCGAAAAATGATCGCAGCTTCAAAATTCCGACGGCATTCTTTTCTGTGAAGCAAAAGCTTTAGAAAAATATATTTACATTTGAAAAAATATAAAATTTCCTCTTTTTATTAACATTTAAATGCTAATAAAGAAGTAAAAAATTTTAACCCTCATAAAACTTCGTATAGTTTTTGAACCGATTAACGCATCTCAAAAATCTCAACGGTATTTGAAAGCTTCTGCTTTCAGCTTGAAAATGCGGTATCCTACAAGTTTATACAATTATTTTTAACCGAGTTATTATCTAGTAAAAAATTGGTCGTTTTCTTCTGTTCCAATTACCTCAAAAGATAGTAAAGATAGAAACAAATTCTAAAAAAGAAAAAGATGTCTTTTGAAGTAAAAAACATAAATTTAAAGTGAAATAAGGTTTCTGAAAAAAAAATTTTTTTCAATATCCATGGATTCCAAAAAATGAAAATTTATTATTCTGGGGAACGAATATTTGAATTACATTGAATAATCATAATAGAAACTATTTATTAATAAGCAACAATAGAGCAAAAATATGTAAAATTATTTTTGTAAATAATTCAACAAAAATATCAAGAATAGCATTTTTATATAATTTCAAAAGATATCTTTTTCTTTTATAGAATTTGTTTCTATCTTTACTATCTTTTGAGGTAATTGGAACAGAAGAAAACGATCAATTTTTTACTAGATAATAACTCCGTTAAAAATAATTGTATAAACTTATACGATACCGCATTTTTAACCTAAAAGCATAAGCTTTCAAATACCGTTGAGATTTTTTCAAAAACTATATGATTAGTTCAAAAACTATACGAAGTTTTATGAGGGTTAAAATTTTTTACTTTTTTATTAGCTTTTAAATGTTAATAAAAAGAGGAAATTTAATTTTTTTTCAAATGTAAATGTATTTTTCTAATGTTTTTGCTTCACAGAAAAGTATGCCGTCGGAATTTTGAAGCTGCTATCATTTTTCGCAATAATATAAAACTTTCTTTCTTCCCAGATTTTTGCCGAAGGGTGGTAAAAGGCGCCTGACCGCGCCGCAACGCAAATGGCAAATGCGACTTGAAATATAAAAGCCGGAATCGGATGGTCACTTGTTAACGGGGTTTGGAGGATTCAAAGAGTCGTCTATAAGAGTCATCTGTGTGTCATCAATAAATAAAAATAAGTCAAGAAATCAATAAATAAATTAATACATCTGTAACTTCAATTATGTAATAATAATATAACTATAAATAAATTTGCAAATAACTAAAGTAGTAATTGATTGCATTGCAGGTTTTGTACGGAGAATTGTCTCCTCTCCTTTTTAATGGCACTTGGGTTAGCAATAGATACATATGTTATCAGGACATTTGGGGAGGAATATCACTTCTTGATGCATATGATGTCAACTTAAAATCGGAAAGTTTAATGCCAAATGAAACTTTTGTAAGTATTAAACAGACAACTCGTAGAAACATATAGCTAAAGTCTACAAATTCAGACCGAATGCGCCCGTTGAATTACAGCCGCTGCTTTCCCCCCCCCCCTCCCCCCTCCATTCTTCCTCACCAAAAATCGTACCTATTCCAGTAATTTTTCTGTAGGTTAAATAAAACAACAGTTATGTATTAAACATATGAAACAAAAAACAACTTTTTCAAAAGAAAATGGGCATTTCTGCATGCCAGTGGAATCTCTTACTCGTACATTAACAAATTTACGCCAGTGTCTGTTTTATAATTTTAATGACCAGTAAAAAACCATTATATAATGTAAATTGCAAATTCTTATATTGATACACATATTTTGTATTGTTTAATTTTATCTCAGCGTGTAATATATAATATGTTTGATTTAGTTTCTAAAAAGATAATTATATCAGTCTTTTGCGAATTGCAATTTAAGTAATTGAATAATTTACATAATTTTACCGGAACAATGCCTAAAGTTTACAGTATATTGTATGTACTTTACAAAAGTAGTTGTTATTGAGCGAGCGCTTGGCCTACATTACTCTCCCGACCAGACCCGGTTCGGAAAGCCTAGCTATAATAGAGGGTGTTGGGCCGTTGGGTGAGCCCAAACTCTCCATATCGTTTCCTTTTTTCTCCACAGCCGACCTCCGGTGACGGACCTCACGCACATCAGCAATATCCTCTCTGCGCAAGGCAGGGAGGACAGTGTCAAGAACTGCAAAAGCGACATCGCGCAGAACATCAGGTGGGATCTCAGATCCCTTCCTGAATAACCCGTTGACGATCACCTCGTAGCCCTCGATCGACGCATGGTTAATGCAATCACCCACAACACCGGAGCCCTGCCTAGGAGAGGAAACTCTTTGCGGGGCACAAGCCTCAGTTTCACCGGCTGGTAAAGCTTGTGCTACCTCAGAGTGTAGTCGGGTGTGAGCAGCAATGGAGCCCTCTAATTCAACGTGTACTTGCTGCAAGTTATCACTTTGTTCCTCCGCACGCTTGAGCAGCAGCTTAGTATTAATGTTGGTGTCTTTTAACACGCTATTTTGATTGCCTATTAAATCCTCAAGGGCGGAGACCCTGGGGAGTGCGTTCGTGCTGGCGGTGACGTCAGCGTTGGCGTGGAGACCCCCGAAATCTGGCGGGGGGCCGGGTGGATTATTGCCCCTGCAAAGCGAGCCGAGCTTCTCGTCGTCCGAGCGGCTACCTTGATACTTGCTGTTGCGATTTCGCGACAAATATCGCACGGCGCGTTTGTTTTCCTCTGCGCACACTTAGAATGACAAGGCTGCTTGCAGACGGAGCACCTGTTTATAGGTCTCACACATCCTCCGCCGCAAACGACACATATCGTAGAGGAAGACGTACCTGCGCTTGGAGTGGGCATGATGGTCTGCTCGCTTATGTTTTGACGTCTGCTCGGTGTATACACAGGTGTGGTGGTGTTGAGCTCGTGTTGGCTGTCGTGTGTTGTGTGCGCGAAAAGGTAGCCGACTCCTTCCTAACCTCTCTCAGCGGAAATTATCGTTTTTAATAAGGTCTCCCTGGCTCGTTGGGATGAAACCATGCAGGTGTGCTCTGGTAGCATGGAACCTGCGGGAGACTGATTCCGCTAGAAACAGTATAGCGTTTACAGACGCATGTGAGTATGCGTAAAGATTAAATAAGTGAGAGCGCCTAGAAAGCCGTCTTGTCGCTTACCGTTCCAGAGAGAGAGAGAGAGAGAGAGAGAGAGAGAGACTGGATTTTCCTAAAATTTTGTTTATAGTTAGATATTAACATACTTAATAAGTGGTTGAAATTTCATCACCCCAACCGGTACTAATTTTTGAGTTATAACAGGTCAAAGTTACAACTTTTAACATAGGATGAATAGGCTGAGACTGCGCTTGAAGTACAATATCTTTGGCTGTGACTTCAAGAATCCCCCAGTTTTTTTGAAAATTAAGTATGTAATAGAATTAAATATTGCGATTAATATGAACCATTTTTCAATAGGGCAACCGGTGCTACTTAATGAACTCTAAAGTCCGCAGCTACAGTGCATTTTGATGCGCCCAGAGCAGAGAGTGAGGAGAAAAGTATCCGCGTTAGTAGAGAGTAGGGAGCGCTTGATGTGTTGGGTGTAGACGCATCGTTCGTTCAACGAAGATTAGCAGAGTCCAAAGAAGGTATAATTTCCATGTTATGTAGTACCTATGAATAATATAAATTTATACTGCAACGCGTGGGAATGCCTAATGCTGACCTTTCGAAAACAGAAAATAAGTGAATGAGTGAGAGAGATGGAGGCGTTCCCCACTATTCAAAGGCCAAGAGAAGAGAAGTAGAGAACGATGCGTAAAGTGCTAAATTTTGTCACTGCTCATCTTAGGTTCTCAACTTAGTCGTTTCGGAAAGAGAAAAACTAAGCGGCGGCGGGGGGAGAGTATCAGCGCTACTAGTTGGTTTCCACTGAACAAGAGAACATCCTTAAAGAAGCGAGGCCAAGCCGGAGTTACTGGAGAACTGGAAGATTGGAGAACCCTGGTCGCTGAAGTTGACTAGTGGACTGAATTCTGCAGTGCTTTTAAGGCCCAAGTTCCAAATATTCCCACTAGGGACGCCGGGTCAAATGTCAGTGCTGATTGGCTGAGACACACGAAAATTCGGCGGCGTAGGTGTCGAAAAAGCGGAGCGGGTTGCCGACTCTCTCTCTCTCATTGATCTTCTCTCTCACTCGAAGTTCATTACACATATTTTACAGATTTTATTTATATGTATGTAGTGCAGGTTTTATAGGCAATTGATTACATAAAAAGAAATGTTAATACAATTTGATGCTAATACAAAAAAAAAATGAAGCAGTTGCTATAATATTAGAGTAGTTGATGAAATTTGTTTATAAAATAGTATATGCAACACGTGCGTAAATACTATTCCTCTCGCACTAGTTGCATAATGTACTATATTGTGATACTACAACATTGGTTTATTAGTTAGATGAATAGACAATGTAACAATGTGTAGTTTTGCATAATATGGATTAATTCTTAAACTGAATTATTGTAAATTTTCTGCAATTATTGTTTAGTCTGTTTATAAAAAAATGAATAATTTATCATATAATACACCATTGATACTTTGTATATTCAAGCAAACTTTAATACTATGTTATTTGTTAATATAATTTGCGTAATAAACAAATAAAGAGAACTTTATCTGTTTTAGTTAAAAGTATGCTGATAATAATGTTTCTAACTATTTATTTATATTTTTTTTTACTTGGATCAATTGTTTAAAACTTTTTTATAATATTAAGTTATTAATTCTATTTTGTTTCTTTATATATAAACATTTTTAACAATAACGTCCTAAATGTAAGGCGTAGGCGTCCAGTAGAGCATATATTAATGTTTATCTACGGAGTTTAATTAATAAGATTAACAATGAATTGTTAAACAAGGAAAATAATTAACATTGTGATGAAAACAATAAAAAAGTTCTGAGAGTAAGGCCGAGGCGTCTAACAAAGCCTTTATTATTATTCCATTGCTTATCTTGGGTTTTTCTTATAATTAACATTATTTTATAGATATATGTAAATTAAATTGATATCTTTAAATGCTAATATACAAAAGTAAACCCCGTGGAAGCTATCTTATAAAATACTATAAAAGTGTAGAAATTTTATAAAATCCGATAAATTATTTATCAGGTTTTATGCGGTTTTTGCACCATTTTATGGAGTTTTATAAGACCCTTTCAATAAAGACTGTTTTAATGTAAAAAGCCACGTATTTTGGCTTAAAAACGAGTGAATTAAATGCTGTTTAAGTTTGATTATTTATTATTGTGAAAATAGTTTTGTCTTAAATATTAATCTCTAAATATTGAGATATATTTAAATAATGATTGGTGTGGAATGTATTTATTTATTTTGTTTAAAAGTTCATTTTCCTCGAAAATTATTGTTATAAAATAGGTTTTTTGTATGTGTCTATACGAAATTTTATGAATAATCATTATTAAAATATGCTACAACATTCACAAAATAATCACAAACTTGATGCAAAAAGAAAATTACGTTGAGTGATTGTAGAACAAAAGTTATAATAATTTCAAGCTTGAAAACGATTAATGCAATTTCCCTATTTTTCGTATATATTGCCTTTTTTGGTTTGGAATTATATAAAAGATCACTATTAAAATATACCATAATATTCGTGAGTATATCACGTGAGTATTTGAAATAAACTTATATAAAAAAAGTTATAACAATTTTAAATCCGAAAATAATTATTTTGATTTTCTTGTTTTTCGTGTTTGTGGCCATTTACGGTTTAAAATTTTATGAAAAATTATTATTAAAATATGCTATATTATTTGCAGGGAGGCTACAAACTTAATGCAGAAAGAAAATTGTGTTTAATGTTTATAGGAAAAAAGTAATAATAATTTAAAACTTGAAAATAATTAATTCAATTTTCCTATTTTTTGCCTATAAGGTCTTGTTCAATTTTCTTTGAAGTTATATCACTTTGTTTATAAATTTAATGTCTATATGTCTTAAGTTTAAACAAATTTTTACTTATTAAGAGAGTTTATATTTAACTTATTGTATTTGTAAAATTCCCTGAGCCCTGGTATAGTCCTGGTGAGTCCTAGTATGAAGCGTCCCGAACGTGACTAAACGCGTACTTTCTATTATTAAATAAATACATATTTTTGAGCTTATCATAATAATACAATAATGACTCAAGAGTAAATATTTGCTTTATATTGAAAGGACAGTTATTAGCTGGAAAGTTATTTTTATATACAGGGTGATTCATTTTAATTGCCCCAGGCAAATATCTCGAAAAGTACGGGAGATGGAAAAAAACGTTAAATGTAAAAGTTGTAGGGTTCAAAGGGGGAAATCCAATGGTGACCTTGACCATGACCTTGGGGTCAAGTTTCAAGGTCATTTCAAAGTAGAAAGTAGTTTTTTTAAATAGGAACACCAACTTTTGACCTCGGAAATTAAAAGAACGGAAAATTTTACATTCAAACATGATGTTATGTCATGGGGTCCAGTTGACCTCTGCAGTCGCATCAAGGTCAAATCAGCTGTCTACACACTTCGTAGGCCAATATCTTGAAAAAAGCAAGGTTGAGAAAAACTTTAAATACCAATTTCCCCCTCTGAACCCTACAACTTTTACATTTAACGTTTTTTTCTATCTCCCGTACTTTTCGAGATATTTGCCGGGGCAATTAAAATGAATCACCCTGTATAATTCTCAATAGTCTATTTTAAATATTTTGTAGAAAGTTAATGGTGGTTTTATAAGCACCACCCCATGCTGTAATTCCATAACTTATTACACTGTGAAATATAGCATGTGTGACGCGAGGTACTACCGTGTACCTGGGCGTCGTCGCGAGCCTTTGCGACATGATGTAAAGCTAGGCCGCGGCGCGCGGGAATGGCAGCCATGTCTGAAGCTCGAGAGATTCTCTCGAGCCGTCGGTGAAGACGGACGCGAAAAACGTGCGTGCGCGACCTGAGGTGCGACCAGGGGAGAACGCGAGGAAGCGACCAGCGAGGCGTAAGCGATCGAGGCAGCAGCTAAGGACGAGCGAAGGCTGCTGATATTGTAAGTATCGCCCGACTTTGTTAGCGAGTGCGGGCGCGTACCGGCGAAGTATCGAGGAGCGCCTCGACTCTCCGGCGACGATCGTTGTTCGGCGAACGCGGGGAACGTGTCCCCCGTTTATCGTATCTCTCTCTCTCCATAGTTCGCAATAGCGGACACTCGTGCGGCGAGAGTCGCGGCTCCCGTGAACGAGCCGCCGCGTGATATGACGTCGGTACTACGAGCACGGGCTCGAGGTCAAGTTTATTATACATCGCGTGAAACGGGTAAGCGGCCCGTTCCCTCCTGTAAGCGTGAACGTGTGTGTACGTGTAGAGCAGGCAAGCGGCCTGCTCTCGGATGCGAACGTTTGTTTACGTGGATCGAAGTCGTGCTCCGCGTAAACACCACCGAACGCGGACCGCGCGATCGGCCGGTGAATTCTCGGCGCGGCCGAGGATTCGTAGGAGCGCTTGCGCTTGCGTTCGCGCGCGGCTCCGCTCGGCTAGACTCGGGCGCGTTCGGAGCATTCGGCTCGCGCACCCGACTTCTACTAACCCCTTCGGGCGCGATATCTGTAAATTTTACTCACGGAGGCAATAAAGGCCTCCGACTTGTATTTTTACTCGTTCGCGTTATTCTTCCGAGTAGTCTGCGGGACTACTCGGCGAACCTCTTTTATCCCTAACCTCCCGGATACCGCCACTCTGTCGTAGAGCTAGGTGGCTGGCATCAGCTGTCGTCAAGGAGGACGACAGTAGCGAGAGTACGAGAAGCGAGAGTACAGGCGTACTCTCGCATTGTACACGGGCCGCGGCGACGTATATTTGCCGTACTTATTTCAATATGTAGTTAGTAAATTGAGTTTAATTCATAATTATTTCATCCAGCAAATTACTATTAAGGGGATGCCTAACTTAATTTCCTCGCTCTACTATACCGACGATTCTCTATGTTCTTGGCTAATCTCTAATGTGACGTCCAAGTTAATGGAACGCCGAGAGGATGACGCAAGATCAAGCCTCTCTGTTGCGGATGGCGTATGCCTTAACCAAGGCTAATGGTCAACGCCTTAAGGATTGTTTTGTGTAAAAGGTTAGAGGTTCGCGTTCGCGTGTAGGGAGGATACAGGGGATCTGACTTCGATCTTCCGGCGTATCTAGACGTCAACCCGGATAATCTCGATCAGTTGCGGATGGGAGGCAAAGGAAGTTGATTCTACAAATCCTTGAATACAGCCCAGCGGTGCAATGCTGGCCGTAGACAAGAATTATATATGTTTAAAAAATCGAGCGATGGAAAAAGTAAAGAAATAGAAAGAAAAGTTAAGATTTAAAAATTACAACTCACTTTTATTTTTCGAAGATCCCTAGGAACTAAAGTGGAGATCGATGTAGAGAGAGAGAGAGATATTGAAGTGCTGTTGATGGTGAAGCTGACGACCTGGCGAGCCTAAAGAAGCGGTGAGGATGGTGGACCCTTGAAGAAGCGGTGGCCAGACCGGAGCCACTGGAGAGCTGGATCAAGTCAACTTGAAGTCCGAAGGGCGAAGTAGTCCTGAAGAGCGAAGACCTTGAAGAGCGAAGTTGACCAGTGAACTGACTTTTTCAGTGCGTGCGGTCCCTTTTAAGGCCCAAGGGCCAGTCATCCCCACTAGGGGCGCCAGGCCAAACGTCAGTGCTGATTGGTGGAGCTGCGCAAAAATTCGGCAGCGTGGGAGTCGGAAAAGCGTAGCGGGGGGTAGCTTGGTTACCCGAGCTGAGGCGGCGGAGGGCGAAGTTCGCCGAGTCTCTCTCTCTCTCTGATCTTCTCTCTCATTTCAAGTTCATTACATATTTTTCATAGTTCTTATTTATTTATATGTTGCGCAGGATTTATAAACAAACAATTACATAAGAAATAATGCAAATGAAATTTGATGTTGATATAAAAAAGATTTGAAGTTCTAGCTATAATATTAAAGAAGTTAACGAGAATTGTTTAATAATTTATTATTTATTAAATTTTAACATTATTTTATTAATTGGTTGAATAATTAATAGGCCATTTATAAAGAATATATAATTGAAATTTGTTGATATCATTTATATAATGAGAAAAAGGGAGATCTATATTTTGTAACGGGGTTGCCTTTTGACCTATCACCTCGCGGAGGAAACCTGTCTCCGCGAGATGAGTGCAATGGGGCACGCACGAGTGCCCCGCGAGGTCCTTACCTCGGGGTGCGCGCGAGCACCCGACGGCGAATACACGTCGCCGCGGCCCGTATACAACGTGAGAGTACGCCTGTACTCTCACTTCTTGTACTCGCGTGCTGTTGCGCGAACGCGCTCCTCGCGTTCGCGTGTTTGTCGTCCTCCTTGACGACAGCTGAGGCCGGCCGCTCAGCTCTACGATAGAGTGGCGGTATCCGGGAGATTTAAGGACGAGGAGGGTTTGTCGAGTAGTCCCGCAGACTACTCGAAAGAATAACGCGGTCAAGTAAAATTGCAAGTCGGAGGCCTTTATTGCCTCCGTAAAAGAAATTACAATAGACGCGTTCCGAAAGGTTAGTAGCTGTCGGGCGTGCGAGCCGACTGTTCCGAACACGCCCGAGTGTTGCCGAGCGAAGCCGCGCGCAAACGCAAGCGCGCGCGCTCATACGAATTCTCGGCCGCGCCGAGAATCCACCGGCCGATCGCGCGATTCGCGATCGATGGTGTTTACGCGGAGCAAGACCTTGCTCCACGTAAACAAACGTCGCGCTCGAGAGCAAGCCGCTTGCCTGCTCTACGTGTGCACACACGTACACGCACACACGAAGGAACGGGTCGCTTACCCGTTCCGCGCGATGTATTACGAACCCGACCTCGAGTTCGTGCTCGAGGTGCCGACGTCGTACCGCGCGGCGGCTCGTATACGAGAGCCGCGACTCCCACCGCACGAGAGCCTGCCACCGCGAACTATGGAGAGAGAGAGAAAGGCGATAAACCGGGGATACGTTCCCCGCGTCCGCTGAACGATGTTCGACACCAGGGAGTCGAGGCGCTCCTCGACTCCTCGCCGGTACACGCCCGCACTCGCTAATAATGACGAGCGGTACTTATAACAGATGCAGCCTTGGCTCGTCCTTGGCTGCTTCCTGGTTCACCTCGCTCGTTCGCTCGTTTCCTCGCCTCGATCGTTCGCTCACCGGAGTATCCTACATGCGCGCACGTCCGTCGTCGCTGACGGCTCGAGAGAATCTCCCGAGTTCCCAAAATGGCCGCCGCTCCCGCGCGCCACGGCCTAACTCCCCCTCGCGCCGCGAAGGCTCGCGACGGCGCGCAGGTATCCGATAGTACCTCGCGTCACAATTTATTTATGTTTAAATAATTGAAATATAAACATTTATTTACATTATTTCCTATCTATATTGTTTGTTATGAATTTCTTATAATTATAAGTTCCTAAATTATTTAAATGCTAATGTAAAGGAATAGTTATTCTAATTAAAAACTACGCATTTTAACTTGAAGACTGATGAATTATCTATGGTTTGTTTTTGATTGTTTGTTATTGTGGGAACAGCTAGTTTAAGTTATTTGTTTTCTACCTATATTGGGATATATGTAATAATAATTTAATGTATTAATTTATTATGTTAAAGATCTTATTTTCTTCGAAAATTGAGTTTATAAAAATTGGTTTTTCATATTTTTCTGGTATGAAGTATTTTGAAAAATTATTATTAAAATATATCACAATATTCACAGATGCATTACAAACTTGATCCAAAAAAAATTTTGTGTTAAATGTTCATAGGGAAGAAGTTATAACGATTTTAAGTTTAGAAAGAAACAATTTGATTTTTTTTTTATTTCTGCATTTTTCGGTTTTTTTGACTTAAAATTTTATAATTTCTACTATTAAAATATATCACAGTGTTTCTGAGGAGACAACAAATTCATTGCAATTTTAAAAGTGTGTTAAATCTTTATAGAGAAAAAGTTATAGTGAATTTATGTGTGAAAATTATTAATTAAGAATTTCAGAGTTTTTCGGATTTTTTTGTTTGTTGCCCCTTTTTAATAAGAAATTTTATAGGAAATCATTAGTAGAAGGGGGACGTTTTTGCCAGACAGGGGCGTGGCCTAAAGTGGGGGAGATAGGCGCCAGTGTGAGAGAGATAGCTGCTAGTCTAGCGGGCCCGCGGCGGGCCGTTTTTTCCGAGCAGGCGGTGGGTGGTGGGTGGTGGGTGGTGGGTGGTAGGTGTTGTTATTAACAATTTATAAATAAATTTTTTTTGCAATAATTTTTTTAATATATGCATATAGTACACCCGCCACCCACCACCCAATACCTCCCACAGCATAGCTAGATTCTTGCATACGGGCCCACCTACCATCCACCACCCACCACCCACCACCTGTCACCTCCCACCGCATAGCCAGGGTCGCGCATTCGGCCGCGTCGTCGCGTACCTCGGTCCGCGCATTCGGCCGCGTCGTCGTGTCCCCGCCGCAGCGGTAGCGTCCCGCAGGCGTGCATCCCGGGCCCGCGCATCCGGCCGCGCCGCAGCGTCCCCGCCACAGCCGCAGCGTCCCGCAGGCGTGCATCCCGGGTCCGTGCGTAACTCGGCGTCGGTAGACGCCGCGCCCCTACCACACTGCGCCAAGGCCCGCGCACGCGGGCTGCACCCCCGCCCCCGCCGCTGGGACTCGCAGCCGGGAGCTATGCATGAGTCGACGCCGCATCCCTTCGCCGCGCACCCAGGCCCGCGCAAGCGGGCTATGCGGCACGCGACAGCACCCCCACCGCAGCTCGTGCATCTCAGCTGATAGAGAGCAACACGTGCGTCGTGTTTTCCCGCTATACTCGACAGAGGCTTCCCGCTACATATACAATCTTTTTTTTTTAGAATAAAGGACCGGACACCTTATGAAACATCTTGCAGGTTCTTCGAATCGACCCCTCGACACTTGCTTGCATGTATACATTATGAAAAAGAGGAACCCTTTTCTATTCTATTTTTTTTCGAGAAAATACTTAATATTTAAGTACATTACTTGTTTCCTGTGTTAGGTTATGTTTATTTTAAACTTTTGAAGTAAGAGCGGGCGACCGGACGAATAAATTCTTATAATCTAGAAACAACAAATTGACTGTTCGTAGAAATAGGATTTTGAAGTTTGCGGGAGGTCTTTCGAGGGGAGCAGAATAAGGATGCTTGGGAAATGTCTAGGGTAAATAATTTTAACGTTTTGAATATTTCTTTTTATTTTTCTTTTATTTTAAAGAACTTGGCGGTTGAGAGAGCTAGTTATTAGCTCGTTTACAAATATTTCAGAGTTAAACGTTAATTCTAAATATGTCATATTGAAATAATGATTAAGAAAAACGGAGTCGTGCTTTTCAATAAATAATTGTTTTAAATTATTTACAGTGTTTTTATATTGTTTAAGAACTAAAATATCGTAAATTAAGCTGCTGCAATCTTGACTGTCTATAACTGTGCTGTCGATGTGTTGAGCCAGTACTTGCGCCATGTAATCTTTGCAGGTGTTTACTTGCGCGCAGACATTTGAGATTCTTTGAAAATACTCTTCGACGCACACTGCGCTTCTTATTAATCCCTTGAATGTCTTATGTTGCATGATTATTTCACATTTTTTCGGCGCAACGGCGCCGTACGAGAGGTCCGAAAGTATTACAGATTTGGCTGCACAAACGTGATTAAATGAAATTTTCAATTGATTGAGAAAAATTTCAGAGGGGTATTTTGCAGTTGCGGGCGCTTCAAAAAATTGAGAAATGATGTCAAATTGATTTTGTAGCATACACCATGTAGCGCTGTCAATACGAATACTATAAGAATTATTACTCTTTGCTAACTCAATCATAGGTAAAAAAGATTGTGCATTAGCATTGTAATAAAGACCAACCATAATGGCTTTTGTTTTTGAATTATTGAGTTGATATATCTTGTTTAAAATACTTATTTGTCTCTCTTTGTTTGACACGTCAAGTGTAGCGTTTTTATTATCCATTGATGTCTTGTTAAAGCATTTTACTTTTTCTCCTCGAACTGTTGCTGATATCGGTGAAAAATCCATCGGCTGCGTCTGTTGCATACCGATTATTTCATCTTCCCTTTCGGACGCGGTTCTTTTTTGTTTCAAAGGTTGGAGTGACATTATTTTGGCCGGCAATCTTTTAAATTTAAAATCTAAACACTTCCACTGTTCGCACAAGTGCTGCGGGGGTTTGTCTGTCTGGAGCACACGTGAGAAAAGGAAAACGCAGCCTTACTTCAAACGCTAATCCGTAACAGAGGTGGATGCGATGTCTGCAGCAAAATAAACCTCCGGCTGGGAAGAATTGCTACGGCCGATAACTACCGTTTGCGCCGGCGTCTAAGATCTAACTGGCGGCCACCCATACCCTTTGGCCGGACCTGCTACCAACATGTGCGCTGCAGAAGCATCGGTCTGTGTACTGTACACAAACCCTTGCCGAACTAGGGCGGCCTATGCGATATCTATGGATTATTGTTGAATTTTTACACACAACCTTTTTTTTTTTTCTTCCTCCCCGGAAAAAGGCGTGCACTTGGTGCATTTTTTGGCGGCAAGTCGCCGATTGGGAAATTAGTTGGCGGGGGTGAAGGTTTTAAAAGACGCCCTTATCGATGCAAGGCTCATTCTCAAATTTTCTTGCGAGCTGTCAGTATTTCTCTGCAGTTCGACAGATTTTTTGAAGCCTTATAGTTTTTGTACTTTTTTATTTTGCGCCTGATTGTTTTGTGCCGATAATCAAGGAAACATCGTGTGATACATCAAACAGTTTTTGAAGTGTTTATAGACAATGTCTACGCAAATTATCGGCAAAAAAATGTGCGACGACATAGTTTTTGATCGCGAAGAGGTGCAGCAGGCAAAACCCCTTGTTGACGTTTTGCGGGCTTGTGTGATTTTTTTGATGCAGTCATCCCGCTGGGCGAGCACTGCATATAACGCGACATTCTTGGCGTTCATTGACACCCTCTCGGAGGCTGGGCTAATTCGCGAGCTAACACTGATGCTCGATCAGTGTAGTTGCGAAGAAATTGCTCAGTTATACGAAACTGCGTTGAAATATTCGAGAGCGGCTGTCATTATCGCCGGTGATATTATTGGTCAGAGAGGCGATGCCAAGGTGTTCCGCGTTAGACCTATAATGGAGGCATTTAATCAATTTGGTAAGTTATATATTATTTAACACTTTTTCTTCTATTTTTTATTTAACTTTTTCTTTGTTTTACTTTTTAGTTTAAATATTTTATATTATAATTACATTAGATTATTGGTTATTTAATTTTTTTTTGTTTAACAATTTTCAACTTTTACTTAACTTTTATAATTTTACGATTTCTTTCAATTTAAACATTTTCTATTATAATTACATTTTATAATTTGTAACGGGGTTATCCTGGACTGATTCACCTCGCGGAGGAGACCTGTCTCCGCGAGGTGGGTGCAATGGGGCACGCACGAGTGCCCCGTGAGGTCCTTACCTCGGGGTGCGCGCGAGCACCCGACGGCGAATACACCTCGCCGCGGCCCGTATACAACGTGAGAGTACGCCTGTACTCTCACTTCTTGTACTCGCGTGCTGTTGCGCGAACGCGCTCCTCGCGTCCGCGTGGCTGTCGTCCTCCTGGACTATCGCCGATGCCGGCCGCTCAGCTCTACGATAGAGTGGCGGTATCCGGGAGGTTGGGGACGAGGAAGGTTTGTCGAGTAGTCCCGCGGACTACCCGAAAGAATGACGCGAGCAAGTAAAATATAGATCGGAGGCCTTTATTGCCTCTGCAAAGTAAATTACAATAGTCGCGTCCCGGAGAAGTTAGTAGATGTCGGGCGCGCGAGCCGAATGCTCCGAACGCGCCCGAGTAAAGCCGAACGGAGCCGCGCGCAAGCGCAAGCGCGCGCGCTCCTACGAATTCTCGGCCGCGTCGAGAATTCACCGGCCGATCGCGCGGTCCGCGATCGGTGGTGTTTACGCGGAGCACGACTTTGCTCCACGTAAACAAACGTTTGCGTCCGAGAGCAGGCCGCTTGCCTACTCTACACGTACTCACACGTACGCACGCATACGAGGGAACGGGTCGCTTACCCGTTCCACGCAATGTACAACGAATTCGGCCTCGAGCCCGCGCTCGAGGTTCCGATGTCGAATTACGCGGCGGCTCTTCTACGAGAGCCGCGACTCTCGTCGCACGAGGAGTCCGCGATCGCGATCTACGGAGAGAGAGAGAGAAAGAACGGGGGAAACGTTTTCCGCGTTCGACGAACGAAAACTTCCGCTCTAGAGTCGAGGCGCTCCTCGACCACCTCGCCGCGTACACGCCCGCCACTCGCAACACAGTCTACGGGCGGTACTTACAACCGTATCAGCCTACGCTCGTTCTCGGCTGCTACCTCGTGCTCCCTTCACGTGGACGGCTTCCTCTCGCCCTCTCTTATTCGTACCCCGTTCGCAAACGCACGCACACGCGTCCGTCCTCGCTGACGGCTCGAGAGAATCTCTCGAGATTGCCCACCTGGCAATCTCTCCTCCGCGCGCCGGCTTAGCCTAACCTAAGCCGCGCTCGCGCCCGCTCGCGCCAGCTCGCGACGACGCGAGGGTACCCCGCAGTACCCCGCGTCACAAATTTTTACGATTTCTTTCAATTTAAACATTTTCTAGTATAATTACAATGGGTTATTAATTTTTTTATTTAAATTTTTTAACTAACAATTTTTAGTTTAACTCGTTTTCTGTTTTCAAATTTTTTAAAAATTTTTTTTGATTAAAAAATTATTTTGTTTAAAACTTTTTTGTTTAAAAATTCTTTTTAGACATTTTTTTAATTAACAATTAGTTTAAATCTCTTTCTGTTTTAAATTTTCTTTAACATTTTTTGTATTAGAATTTTTTAGTTAAAAATTTTAGTTACACCTTTTTCTTAATTTTATTTATGTATTTTTTTTATTCTGTTTTAAGAATCTTTTAATTTTATTATATTTTTAGTTTGTAAAATATTTTCCTATTTTTTATAATAATTTATTCTTTTTTTCTAGCTAGGAGCTATTTCCAGCACGATTATTTATCGGAGGATGATTGGTTCAAGTACTGCGACTCCCCAGCATTGATCGCAGGATACTACAAAGAATTAGATGACCTCTTCACTAAGTTGGCCGAATCCTGGGATCAACGCACCGATGTAACCAGACATCTGTATGAGTACAGTTTTGACGGGCACGATCTAGACTGGATTTTCAACGATAGTGATGGTGCTTCGGAAAATGACTGTGCTGCTGTGAATAATACGCCCGCCGAACAAAGTGAAAATCTTTCAGCAGGGGGGCGTACAAATTCCAGTGCGAAGTGTGACCGCTTTCACCCTTACACACCGACTAAAAGAAGTGTGAAAAGTCACACGGAAGCGGCGGCAGGTCCCTCGTTAGCGGCTGAGGCAGTGGCAGGACCCTCAAATGCCCCGCAATACGACCCCGAGGCCGCCGCAGGTCAACAAACTCCCGAGCCATCACTACACCCGGTCGAGCAGGTCGGCGAAGGAGCACGTGCCGATCCGTCCGCTACTGCGCTTACGTTAGCAGGTAAGGTCGAAATAATAAGCGATTGTGTAGCGGAAAATAAACGTTTCAAGAAAACGTCACGCGTGATTAATATTCGCATTGTCACACCTCCCGAAAATTCGAACCCCGTGGCGTGGATGTCCTCCGCAATGCGCGAAATCGTGGAAATTATAAAATGCAGTCACGAAAATGATTACGTCGGTCTAACAATAGATTCGGATAATTTCGCGGCCGGTGTTGCATGGTTAGGTTTCCGTCCAGTAAGAGAGTTTAATCACGAGTGCTTGTGGGATTTAGTTTTTAAAGTTACGCAAAGTAATAATGATTTTAAAATTGATGATAGTTTTAAAATTGTTATTACTTATATCGAGGGTTTTAAGGGTAAGGGCGGTGTCGGGCAAATTTTAGATAAAAAAGGGGTTTTAAATATTAAAAATAACGATAATCTTTGTTTACCACGCGCGGTTGCTTGCGGCCTTGTTTACGTCGAAAAAAAAGCTACCGACGCGTGGAAAAAAGATTGGCGTAATATTAAAATTGATCGCGTTCAAGTAGAGTCAGCTAAAAATATTCTTTTAAATTCGGGCATAACTTTATCCCACGGAGACGGCTGCGGATTAGAAGAAATACGCGCTATATCACAATTTTTAGCTCGCGAAAAACACGTTCGGCTGCGTGTTTATGAGTTTGAAGTGTTCGGTACGGGTGCTCCGCTCTTATTCGACGGAGAGCAAGAGTATCCCGGTGACGACTATAAAACAATTAATATAATGTTTTATAGACGCGCCGAACATTTCAATCTTATTTTAAATTTATTAGCCGTAAAAAGCAGAGCATATTTTTGTGATAGGTGTAATATTTCCTATCGGCAGCCTCTCAAGCACCGTTGCGCAAACGTGTGTGACTGTTGCCATTCAAGTCCCAATTGCGACTCTCTTTCTGTCGACGGAGAGCTAACGTGTAACGTTTGTCGGCGAACATTCAAAAATTCAGAATGTTTTAAAAATCATAAAAAGATCGGAGGATATGCGCGTCGTCAGGGTTCGAAGATCGCGACAAAATCAATTTGCGACTCTGTACAAATTTGTAAAATATGTTATAAATTATATGATCTAAATAAGAAAAAGCACGAATGCGGGATTTCGTATTGTAGTATATGCAAATCCAGGCATTCGATTAATGAATTATGTTATATTAGGCCTATAAAAAATAAGGAGAGTCGGGATCGTAACAGCGAACATCCGGAAACTTGTTTTGTTTTTTACGATATGGAAACACAAATTAAAATTACAGATGGTGTAAGTTTTTGCGTGCCGAATTTGTGTGTGGCACAGCTTTGCTGTGACGCATGTATTTTAAATAATAATTTATTAAATAATTGTAGTTTTTGTGGTGTGCGACAACACATTTATAAAGGTCGCGATTGTGTAGAGAAATTTCTAAGTTTTATTGTGCGTGACAAAAAAAAGACAAACGGTTTTTCATCTTTTGTCTGTATTGCGCACAATGCTAGATCTTTCGATGCACAATTTATTTTAAATACTTTGACGAAAACACGCAAAGATATTAGGCCATCTGTAATTTTAAACGGTCTTAACATTGTTAAATTAAAAGTAGGAATAACAAAATTTATTGATAGTCTCAATTATTTACCGATGAAGTTGGCAAGCTTTGAAAAAACGTTTGATTTGCCTGCGGGAATAAAAAAGGTTATTTCCCGCATTTATTTAATACACCGGAGAATGAAAATTATATTGGTGAGTATCCGGATGTTCGGTTTTACGAGCCCGACTCAATGAATGCAGTAGATCGTGCAAAATTGTTAGACTGGCATAGCGATATGGTCGCTCAAAATGCAGTCTTTAATTTTGCACAAGAAATTGTTGACTACTGTATTCAAGATGTATCTATTTTACGTCAGGCGTGTTGTAGATTTAGGGATATTTTTTTAAAAGCAGGCAAAGTCGATCCTTTTGTTGAATCGGTGACGATTGCGAGTGCCTGCTCCGTAGTATTTAGAAAAAATTTTTTGGTTAACAATTCTATAGGTATAATACCCGCCGGAGGTTACACGCATGCGGATAATCAGTCGAAAGTAGCTATAGAATGGCTGCTTTGGGAGGAAGAGCAAGCGGGTCGGGAGATAATACACGCGGCGCGTGGACGGGAATATTCGCTTATAGAAGGTCCACGTGTAGACGGATTTTTACCGCCACTGGACAACCGCAAAGGAACCGTCTACCAATTCCACGGCTGTTTTTTTCACGGTTGCCCGCGATGTTTTATTAATAATAGAAATGAAAAGCGCATAAACGGTGTAAGTTTTAATAGCCGTTATGAAAATACAATAGCCTGCAGTCAGCGAATAAAAGGGTACGGGTACACGTTATTCGAAATGTGGGAGTGCGACTTCATTAAAAATATTAAATCAAAGCCGGAATTTAAAAATTTTATTACAAACCACCCTTTAGTAAATAAAGTAACTTTAAATCCCCGCGAAGCTTTCTTCGGAGGTCGAACGGGGAATATTGTCACAAAATATTTTGCTCGCGAGGGGGAAAAAATAAAATATGTAGACGTGTGCTCTTTGTACCCTTTTATTTGCAAAACCGGTAAATTTCCTGTAGGTCACCCGAAAGTTTATGTAGGAGATCAATGTAAACATTTGACGGGGGATAATTTTCAATATTTTACCGAAAATGTTGAAGGCCTCGTCAAATGCCGCATTTTACCCCCTCAAAATTTATTTCACCCTGTACTTCCAGCAAAAATGCATGGCCGATTACTTTTTTCGCTCTGCAGAAGTTGTGCTGAAAAATCAGACAACGACGCAGAGTGTAATCATAGCGTAAACGACCGTGCATTTTCCGGCACTTGGGTTGCTGTTGAAATAAAAAAGGCTCTCGAAGTAGGTTATAAGTTGCTTCAAGTTGACGTTATTTGGCAATACGAAGTGTGTCAGTATAATACCGACACCCGCGAGGGCGGTCTTTTTGCCTCCTATATCGACACTTTTTTAAAAATAAAACAAGAGTCGAGTGGATGGCCTGCGGGTGTCCATACTGACTCAGAAAAGAAAACTTATTTAGATCAGTATTTCCGTAGAGAAGGCATCGCGCTTGAGCAGGAGAAAATTACAAAAAACGCCGGGTTACGATCAGTCGCAAAGTTATGTTTAAATTCTTTTTGGGGGAAATTTGGGCAGCGCGATAATTTATATCAAACGGAAATTATTCATACACGAGAACAACTTTTAAAAATATTAACCAACATTGAAATAGAAACCGAACGTGTTATCGACGTCGACGATTCTACCATGTACGTTATATGGCGTTACAAGGAAGAATCGGTGACGTCGTCTCCTTCAACCAGCGTCGCGATCGCGGCATATACAACTGCTCAAGCGCGACTAAAGCTTTACGATTATATTCATAAATTACAGAATCGTGTATTGTATTACGATACAGATTCTGTAATTTATGTTTCTAGAAATACTGACGAGTATGAACCTCCTACGGGGCCTTTTTTAGGAGATTTAACAGACGAGCTCGAGTGTTACGGCGAGGGCTCCTACATAGAAAAATTTGTTTCGGGTGGCCCTAAATTTTACAGTTACCGTGTTCGCGCGCCAGACGGTACCACGCACGATACATGCAAAGTTAAAGGTATCCGTCTAAACTACAAAAATTCGAAAAAAATTAATTTTGATTCAGTCGTAGAATTGGTAGACTGTCACAACGCGAAAGAAGACGCGGAAATAACGGTGAATAATTTAAATTTTAGAAGAACAGACCTTCACGATGTTTACATTCGTGAAGAGGAAAAGAAATGTAAAGTAGTTTTAAAAAAACGGAAATTTTTAAATTCATTCGAGTCTTATCCTTTTGGGTTTAAAAAGTTTAAAAAAATTAATTAATTTTTTCTTTTTTGTTTTTTTTGTTTTTGTAGAGGCCCGGTCAAAATATGGCGAAGATACTAGGTACTATCGTCAGTTCCCTTGCTCACATCCTTCATGCAGCCACTATCCAGAATATAAAACATCAATGACTGGTATCGCAATGTACGAAGTTATTAGAGATTTATTGTGGTTAAAATGTTACAGCGAGCGTAAATTTAAAGAAACACTTTATTCAGCATATTTGCAAAGAATAAAGTATGTTTTAAAAAATCGATTTACTGTAAAATTGTATGGGCGTTTTCGTGGGAGCAACGGTACAAAAGAACAACCGGAGCGATGGGTGTATCGCAATAAATATTTATTTAATGTTTTTCCTTCTACTATTATAAATTTAATAGAAGAAAATGATATTAGACAGATAAGTTTTGGCACGCATAAGGTTTACCCTATACGTAATTGTGAAAAATTTGTAAATATAGAATATATTGAATATTGCCCAATACATCATAAAAAAAATTATCGCAAAGCAACGCCAAACATTTTTCGAATGCCTGTGGTTGGGCCGTTTTGCTTGGATAATATTAATGTGCAAGAAGCAATAATTTGCCCGGCTCCTGCAGAACTCGCGGGACCGCTTCATTATTTTGACGTTGATGATGATAGCGATTCCAGCGAAGATTCAGACGCAACTTTTTTTAGTGAGTCGGGCGAGGAATAATTTAAGAAAAAAAAATAAAAAAATAATACTATGTAATAGATTTAAAGAATATAGTTTGTACTAGATTTAAGTTTTTTTTTTTAAAACAATATAAATGTAACAATTTGTAATGTATTAAAAAAGAAAAAAATTTGTAATAGATTTTAAAAATGTGTGTAAAATTAATAATAACCATGTAATATATATTTAAGTTGTAATAAAATGTAAAAAAAATAACCTTCCTTATTACTGTAATAAAAAGCAATATATGTTTATGTTAATGTAATGTTTTATTTTTTAAAAATCCTAGCCAATACAATAATTATTTATTATTTATATATGCTTATAATTTTAACAAATTATGTAGGAGTATCTACAGGCCAAATCGGATGTAAGAGATTATGGACGTCTGCAAGCGCTGTATCAAAAGCGCAGAGAACTGTATTAATATGTATTTTATATCCTCCTTTGGAAATAGCTGATAGAAAAACGTAATAACTGTTGGGTAAAAGACCTGATTGATTGAAATAAGCACGTAAAGGACAGTCATCAATTAAATTTTGGACTATTTTACATGCTCTTGTCGTCCATTTTACAGCATCGGGAGAACGAGGTATAATCCCACTCATTCCACATAAGAGAGCTCTTGGAGGAAGACTTAAAAATTGTAGAGGAACTTCGTAAATTCCCTTTTTTTCTAACGTTGGAGTAAACTTGCGTGTTGCGCCCGTATCGATGTCTCTGTACTCTCGTGTATCCGTACCTACAATACATCGTATCCATTTTCCGGCAATTTTTACGGCTACATTCGTTTTTGACTAAAAGAAAAAATTTTTGAAATATTTTAAACTATTAATTTAGAAAAAACAATAATAGATTGCATGCTTACCCGTAGGTGTTGGATTTTTAGTTTGTTTATAGTAGGGTTACTTCGCCTTTTTCCAGTTATTTTACAACAGCAAGAAAGCACTGTAACACTATTGTAATATTCTTGCATCTCGATTTCTAAATTATTATACGAGTCGTCCTCATCGACAAGTTGCATGTAAAACGAAGAGGGTGTATAGAACGTTGAAATCCTTACGTTTTTTACATTATAAAGCAAATTTGCATTATCGCGGTTTTTTATATCTAACAACGACACAGTCATTTTAGAAAAAAGATGGCTCTCAGTCTTGCAAAGAGCGAGAGAAGCGTGTAGTTTATGTGTTTGGAGGAAGGTTGAAGGGTTACTGGAGACGCGACAGCTAAACACGGAAATTGTTTTTTTTTCCCGTATCCCCCCTCCAATGCAATGTTTTAAACAGCCTTTTTACGTAAGCAGTTTTACAGATATTTTTAGTACTAAACGAGTGGTCGCTATGGACATATCGTGGAAGCACCCGTGGACAAGCATGATTTGTGGGCCTACAGGGTGTGGAAAGACAGTTTTTGTAAAGAGGTTTTTAATAAACATTGAAAAGATGGCAGATGTAACATTTGACAAAATATTATTTTACTATGCCGAGTGGCAGGATGGTTATAAAAGTGAAAATTTCTTAAACAACGGACAACGCGTAGATTTTCGTGAGGGTCTCCCGAGACCCGAAGATTATTCAAACGATCCGCAATTGAAAAAACTTATAATCATCGACGATTTAATGCGTGAATCTTCGAATCATGTAGTTGTCGATCTTTTTACAAAAGGCAGCCATCATAAAAACATAAGTGTTATGTTTATAACACAAAATATTTTTCATAAAGGAACCCACTCGCGCGATATTAGTTTAAACTCGTCTTATATCGTATTGTTTAAAAATCCACGTGATAGAGCGCAGATTCAACATTTAGCTCGTCAAGTATGTCCTGAAGATCCTAGATTTTTACAAGAGGCGTATCAAGATGCAACGGCAAAAGGACACGGATACTTGCTGATTGACTGTAAACAAACAACTCTCGATGAATTTCGTTACAGAACATGCATATTCCCCGACGACGAATGTCAGTACGTGTACATTCCAAAGTACACTCACAGCGCCCATGTGCATGCTCTATAATAGTATGTATAAAGGAACACCACAAGCACTATTTTAGTCAGTTATTCGTAAGCTATGGCGGGAGAAGCACGTCAAGTGACTAAACCTAAGGGTATTCCTTTTGAAAAAAAATACGTGAGTTTATTGAACGCTCTTAGACACTCGAGTAAAGAGCAACGACTCGCGCTTCTCAAAACAGCCGATCAAAAGCTAATCAATTATATTTGCGAGTGTGCAATAAATGTGTTAAAAGGAGTTGTTTCACTAAAAAATTGTGAAAAAAATAAGCTAAAAAAACATAAAAATATTTTACGTCAATTAGCTGAAAAAACTAAAAAAAATAAAAACTCGTGGAAAAACAAAAAACGCATCATTGTACAAAAGGGTGGAGGTTTCTTGACCTTCTTGCTGCCGCCAATTTTGGATGGACTTTTAAAAGTTTTTCTACCCAAGTAGAGAGCGATATGGATAGAGCTCGAAAAATGGTATTGGTATCAAAAGAGCAGTTTGAGAGATTGCAAAATCAACAGCCAAACGTACCTGCTGTTGCAGCAGGGTCATCGACGCTAAATCTCTCAGGCCAAGAAGCGTCTACTACCTTACAATCAGTGCAAACAATCGGAGATAATCTGTCACGTTTAGATAATTCTATGAAAGAAATACTTGACTCGAAAGTTTACCCAAATGAGCACGAAAAATTGAAAGATTATTTACAAGCATTGAGACGATACTTATTTTTTATCGAAGATAAACGAAAACCAGTAAACCACGCCGACACAAAATTATTTGAAGAAGAAGAAGAAAATACACATCTCAACGAATCTATAATTTCGTCTGTACCAAAACTATTTCAAAAGAAAACTCAATTATTATTAAATCATTTAAAGGCTAACAAAAGCAGAATTACGTGGAATGAAAAAGGTCTAGTGTATATCGACGGTGAGGAAATAAAAAACTCAAATATTGTTGATTTAATGAACGATATAGCAAGAAATCGTAAAAATATAAAACCTGCTGGTCGCAAAGAATTTGCTAAAATTCTTCGTGATATAGCAGTCCCTCGAGAGTACATCGGTAATCCTGAAATCTGGCAGCTAGCAAATACACCATCGCCATTGAATAAAAAAAAAAGACGATACGACGAAGAAGAACAGGAGGATGAAGATGAAGACGAGCGATATGCGTACAGTTTTGACGACAACGTGACGCTATTAGAAAAGTCAAAAAGCAAAAATAAAAAGACTATAACATCTCCTTTATTTAAAACTTCAACTCCACAAAATAAAAAGGCTGCCGGTAAAAAATCTTGGATAACTTTTAGATAAATTTATTTAAATTATGGACAAATTAGAAGAACAGTATTTTACACCGCAGCATGAGGCAGGATTCTCCGGCGCTCGTAATCTAATTCGGTTAAATAAAAATAAAATTTCTCGTCAAAATATTAACGAGTGGTTATCACAACACGATTCGTATACTCTGCATAAAGCCATTCGTCGCAAGTTTCCAAGACTTTATTACGACGTTGATGCTATCGATCAAGTGTGGGAGGCAGATCTCATTCAATTATCATCTTTAAAAAATTATAACGATGGTATGTCGTATATACTGGTGGTGATTGATGTTTTAAGCAAATTTGTGTGGGTAGAGCCTTTGCGAGACAAAACAGCACTTGCTGTTACAACTGCTTTTAAAAAAATTCTTTCAAAAAATAAAAATCGATTTCCCTCGATGCTACAAACAGATCGTGGTAAAGAGTTTGTTGGCAAACCATTTCAGCAGTTTCTCAAAGAAAACGAGATACGTTTTCGCGTTGTGACAAACCCCGATGTCAAGGCGGCCGTTGTCGAACGCTTTAATAGAACTTTGAAAGAACGCATGTATCGGTATTTTACATTTAAAAATACAAAACGATACATTGACGTTTTACAGCTTTTAGTAGACGGATATAACAAATCGCCGCACTCTACAATTAAGATGTCGCCCGCCTCAGTGACAATATATAATGCACACATTGCACACAAAAATTTAGTAGGTCGAGCGCTGCAAAGGCAACCGCAGCATATACGACGTCCCAAGTATAAAGTCGGCGATCACGTGCGTATTAGTCGAGAGAAAAATGTTTTTGAAAAAGGAGCCGAAAAAAGTTGGAGCGAAGAAATCTTTAAAATAACCCACGTACTGAGGAGACAAAATTTATTTATTTACAAATTGTGCGACTTGGATGGTGAAAAGATTGAGGGTTTTTTTTACCCTGAAGAAATTACACTAGTTCACGAGAAGCGAGTGCGCGATCAACAACATCAAATCGATAAAATTATTCGATCTCGAGGAAAAGGCAAAAAGAAACAATACTTGGTCAGCTGGGTGGGCTACCCCGATAAATTTAACTCGTGGGTCAGCGCTGGAGACATAACAAATTTATAAAATGCCAGGTCACGATTTTACAATTATTTTACCGAGCAACAGCAGCTTAAATTATTTCCCCTCGAACACTACAACTAATTTTTCGACACGTTTACCGAGGGAAGTCGAATTGCACGGCCGTTGGTTGGTCGGTCTGTCGGAAGTCCACGTTCCTTGCACCACGCTACACATCAGTCGCGAAGAGGCGCTGCTAAAGGAACCTATGAACGATGCCCGATCGAGTTATTTTAAACACGGTGTATACAGTTCGATACCTTCACTCATTGACGCTCTAAACGAAGGTGTACACGAATATCATAACGGCGTTTGGGGAGAAAAATTTTTTTACGACAAGGAAGGAGGATTTGTGAATCGCATAGTATACAAGAAAGATGCCGAAGATTACCACGTGCCTTGTATTTTGAGCGAGACTGTAAAGAGAGTGCTCGGTTTTGAAGATACAAATTTTATTTTTACAGATTTTAATACGCCAGACGATTTTACCCGAGTCAAAGTTGTTGGCGACGGTATTTTTGAAGGAAAACAGCCTGCCAGCCTCGCTCGCGCTATTCCCAATCAGCTATTTATTTACTCAAATTTGTGTGAACCAAACATTGTCGGCGACACGCACGCCCCCTTGCTACGAATCGTTAGTCTTGATGCTCGAGAATTTAATTTTGGAAGCACTATTGTCAAAAGGTTTGCTCCTGTAAACTATACACCCTTGTTGAACAATAGATTTCAGATAATTGACATTGATATAAGGGATCAGTTTGGCGAGCCCATACCATTCGAGTTTGGAACGTTGACGATTGCACTTCATTTCAAGAAAGAGTATTAAGTGTGTAGCGAGATGAGTTTTCACGACGCTTACTATCACAGCCAGTTTGGCGGAGGAGGCCGTGGTGTGGGTACTGTTTTTATCGGGGCGCCTCGCATGCGTGGCCATGGGCTCGGTTCATGGTTTTCTGGAATATTCCGCAGTGCTCTACCATTTCTTGCCAAAGGAGTGCGTGCAGTTGGTAAAGAAGCTCTGCGCGCGGGTGTTAATATTCTTGACGATGTAACAGAGAATAATATGAACTTTAAGGAGGCTTTTCAAAATCGCGTAAACGAATCTGGACTAAATTTGAAGAGAAAAGCTTCGGATAAAATCCACAAGATGATGGAGGGAAGCGGATATATACATCATACACCGAAGCGATCCCTTCAGTTGCCTTTCTTGCCTGGCACGCGTAAAGTCCGAGCAAAGAGTCGCCGAAAGCAAACTAAGCGCGGAAAATCAGTGAAACGTTTAAAGAACGCCTTTAAAAAGAAGAATAATAAGAAGAAGAGGAATACCAAAAAGAACAGAGGAAGAAAACACTCTAAACTGCAAAATAAAAAGAAACGAGCAAGAAGGTCAAAGAAAAAGACAAAAGTTGTTGACATTTTTGGATAAAAAAAAAAATGTCGTTTTTACACAGTCACTCGGAGGCATGCCTCAAGTCGGAGCTTGACATATTTTCACTGCCACCGACACAAACAGCTATAGAGGCGAGCTCATGGGTATCATACAAACCCGTGTCGTCTCTGAACGACGAGAGTCCCATCGAGTTTTGTGTAAATTCTCAAAACGAAGATTATCTGGATCTGGCGCATACAATGTTGAAAGTGAATGTGAAAATTACGCCGTACACGGAGGCAACGGACAAATTTGTTGCACCCGTGAACAATCTACTACACTCTCTGTTCAACCAAATAGACATTTATTTCAATCAGAAGCTGGTGTCGCCACCCAACAATGCGTATCCTTACAGGGCTTATCTCGAGACATTGCTGAATTACGGCCCAGCAGCTAAAGCATCCCATTTAACTACAGTGTTGTGGCAAAGCGATATAGCAGGACATATGGATGCCTCCGCCGATAGCGACAATAATGAATCGTTAAAAAATAGACAATCGTTTTTATCAAACGGAAAATCTGTAGATTTGATAGGGCATTTGCACTGCGATGTTTTTAATCAGGATCGCTTTTTGCTCAATGGTGTGGAAGTGCGACTTCGCCTCGTTCGTTCGAAAGATTCTTTTTGTTTAATGAATAATTCGGCAACCAACTATAAAATAAATATTAGCGAGGCTACATTGCTTGTGCGTCGTGTTAAAGTAAGTCCGGCAGTTTTAATTGGCCATGCCAAAGCACTCTCTACAACAACTGCTAAATACCCCATAACTCGCGTCGAAATAAAGACTTTTACTATGCATCGAGGAATCGTTAGCGATTCGCTCGAAAATGTTATTCTAGGGCAGCTACCTAAACGCATTATAATAGGATTCGTTGACAATAAGGCTTTCAACGGTGATAAAAATCTGAACCCGTTCAATTTTCAAAATTATAGAATAAACTTTTTGTCTTTGTACATTGACGGAATGCAAGTGCCGAGCAAACCATTGCAGCCCAACTTTTCGGCAGACAATCCTCAATATGTAGAGGCTTATCACACTCTGTATTCTGGCACTGGTATGCATTTTATTAACGAGGGTAACGACATTGACCGTTCGGAATATCCCGACGGGTACTGTCTCTTTGCCTTCGATCTTACGCCCGATCTCTCAGCGCATTTCGCAGGGCATTGGAATCTTGTGAAAAACGGAACTGTTAGAATCGAAGTTCGCTTTGATACCCCACTAACAAAAACTATAAACTGTGTGTTATATGCAGAGTTTGACAACGTTCTCGAAATAGATGCCTCTCGTCAAGTAATGGTAGATTTTAGTGCTTAAGAATTGCTTGCTCTTACCCCTACCACCTCTAAAGGATTCTAGCGGGTGGAGAGAGGGAAACTCTTCCCTTCCAAAAAGAAAAAGAAATACGTAACCGTCAGTTTGCAGCCATCTCTCAAACCGTCTAGCAGCAGTATCAACAGTCCCTTAAACACCGTAAACATGGAAAAAACAGACTACGTTATCGATATACAAGGATTCTACGATAAAGAGGGCACCTTCCTTCCGAAAGAAATCGCCGTGCTAGCTACCGACAGTCATTTTATTTCGCACTGGATGGTGAAGTACGACGAAACAAAATATAAGATTGAAGAGCTGGCTAGAGGACTTTTGGCAGCAAATACGTATTTGACATGTTATCATCACGGCATCGAGTGGTTTGACGGAGAAGCTGATCTGGACTCTGTGTACAGAGCTTTGCGGGAGATTTCTCGTAACGCGCTGCGCATTTACGTTCGCGGGCAACCGAAATACGAGCTGCTTCAAAGCTTACTCGCAAGGCAAATAATTAATTTAGAAGAATATAACTGTCCCAGCTTCAAGAATCTACCTAGACATAATGATCACTGCTGTGCTTATCATGGAGCAAAAAGAGAATATTTTAGTTGTGCTCTCGGCTATACTTATAAGCTGCGAGATTGGATAAAAAGATCATTGACATACACGACGGCGGAGGATAAGGATGAAGTAGACAATCGGAAGCACAAGCAACAACCACAGAAGCCGGAAAGAAATAATAAAAAAAAAGAAAATACCAAGATTAATCAAGTTTGTGAAAATTTTAAAAAACTTGAGTGCCAAGACTCCTCCACAGTTCCCAACAAAGAAACCTCCACATCTGCGCCTGCGCCACACCCAAAGAGTGGGGGTAAGGAACCTATATACGAGCCTGTGATTCAAAATGAACTCTCTGCAAGTGCAGCGAGCACTCGCTCATGTAGCGGCTCGAACAGTGGGTGTATTTCCAGCCGACCAAATACCCCGATATTGGAAGAGACCTTGTGCACTTGTGGTTAACACAGATGACAGCTCCAAACCAGGGACCCATTGGGTCGCTATATACGTTGCAGCCGATGGACACGCTTCTTATTTCGACAGCTACGGACTCCCTCCAACAGTCGCGGAGCATATCGATAGAATTCGGCGAAACAGCACTAGCTACGAATGGAGTATCCCCCAATTGCAGAGCATCAATTCTTCTGTGTGCGGGCAATTTTGTATTGCTTTTCTGTTTTATATGTCTCATGGTTATACTTTACGCCGGTTTTGTTCTCTTTTTTCTACCGACACCGTCGACAACGATAGATTAAGTTTGACATTGTATAATCATATAACTAAATGTAAGAAAATTCATAAAAATAAGAATATTGTGTGTACTAGATGTAAGCAAGCTTGTAAACCTAAACATTGCGAAGTTTTTTAAGATTTCACTGTAAAAGATGCGAGTTTGTAAGAAATATGTAATCATGTATACGTAATTTTCAATATTCTTTATGTTTGTCTAATAAATTAAAATATGTGTGACTATACACATGCCGACTTGTTATTTCTCGACCTTTTCAACCTCCAATCCTTTTTCTCGGGCCAAAAATAACGCTCAAGCATAAATTTCCTTGCAACTAAAAAATTGAGTCATTATTCTTCGAAAACTCATAGAGTAAACATGGGTCAAAACGCTAGCTGTAACGGTTATTCAGACCGCAACCAGCTGCTACCCAACGACAAAAAGACAGACGAAAATAGATGTAAACCAAATGTTTGGAAAAAAGATGCCATAGATAAACAATATGAACCGAGTGTTTGGAAAGAATATTCGGAAAAATATTCAACAAATACATTTTCAGCGCCTGCCAACAACGGTTACGAAAGGTTTAAATAATTAAACGCTGGGACATAACATAAACGGCCCTTTTCAGGGCCACCCAAAACTTTTCAAATTTTACCGCCTAGCGCATGTCGACCCGCCAGACATGAGGTGACTCATGCGCGGACCGGGATGCGCGCTTGCGGGGACGCGGCGACGCTGGCTCGTTCGCGGATCCTGGGGTTCGCGCCGGCGGTGGCGGGGATGCGTGGACCCCGGAGTACGCGGCGGCACGGCCCAAATGCGCGAGTCCGCATACGCGGTGATGGTGGGGTGGTGGGGTTGGTGGGAGGTGGGTGATGGGTGGTGGGAGGTGGGTGGTGGGAGGTAGCGACTCCGTCACCCACTCGTACTATATCGATAATACAAAAAATTATTAGAAAATTTATTTAAAAAATTGTTTATAAATTGTTGTTAACAATACCACCCACCACCCACCACCCACCGCCTGCTCGGAAAAAACGGCCCGCCGCGGGCCCGCCAGACTAGCAGCTATCTCTCTCACACTGGCGCCTACCTCCCCCACATTAGGCCACGCCCCTGTCTGGAAAAAACGTCCCCCTTCTACTGACGTACCTCGCTCGCTAACGCTTGCTCAATAAATAATTTTTTGGTTCCTGTTTAAAATAATTTATCATTGTTCTAAGCTTTGAATAGATTACTCATTTTTTTATAAACTATTATAATTTTTTTTAAGAATTATAAAAACTTATTTTACATATTATTTACATTTTATATATTCAAATAATTTAATTTTTAAGTTGCGTATAGTAAAAGACTCGTGAGTCGTAAATTTATTGTAATCACGGGGAGTTAAAAGGCAAATTAAATTAAATAATATATAATATTTAAGAATGTTATTCTTAATATTATTACACTACATCATTTGTATTAATTTCGATTTTAAAATTTATTATTAAGAATAATTTCTCGTATCAAATAAAAAAATAAATTTCTTTTAGTTTGATCTCATAACTCTTTCTTGAACAATAATTTTAGTTATATCTACTGAATAAAGAAATAATGTTCGCTTGAAAAATAATTTTTGAATTTATGTTGAAAATAATTTTGTTACGTCCCTCGATTTTGTTTTCCTTTTTATAATTTAAAGGTTTATAAATTAATTGAAAATCCTTCTTGTGCTGTGCTCTTCGATGATTTTCCGGCTAGAAAGAGACAAAAGTTTCAAGGCCAGAAAAGTATCTGGTTGCACCTCCGCGCGTGTAAGAATGTTGGGGGAGGCTTTTCGCTGACGAAGTGCGGCCTAAGTCAGCCAAGTCTTTCTTTCTAAACTTCACCATAGGAGCGAGAGAGAGTCCCGAGCGGAAATCCACCCGGCGATAAGCCGAGACAACAAATTTTTAAACATTCTTAGTCCGGATTTCGACTAGACTGGACGTGCCTGTCGACGCCATCTATGAGACCCAGCCCTCCAGCATTCTTAAATATTCAATTCAAATTTTTAAGCTCCGTGATATCCTCCACCTCCAGGAGCCGTTGCAGGACTTCACCTCAGCTTAAAGGTAAATACCTATATATATATCTATATCTATATACATATATATATATGTACATATATTTTCTCTTGATTAGGCGCCCGTATTCTTTTAGATGATAAAAGTAAATTTTGATTCGTGTAATCGGAGGTGTTAGTGCGCGTAAATGCACCTCCGTTTTATAGTATTTAGATTAGAGACGCGAATGAAGGCCGGACGCGGAGTTCGTCTCTTTCCCCTTTTATAAAAATTAAATTCGAGTGTTTAGTGTAGAAGAAGAGAGAAAGAGAGAGAGAGAGAGAGAGAGAGAGACGCCTCAGCAGTGTGCGCCGCGTCACCATCTCCTTTCTCCCTCGCTCTCATTATCCGACGCGTCACGCACACACAGAATCGTCTGTGTGGCGAGCGTGACGTCACAGAAGGTTAGGATAGGTTAGGGACAGAATATTAGATTCAAATCTTTTACTTATATTCCATCCAGGAAAATTTAACAAAATAAAATAAAAAATAAAATGCAATAAAATACAAGGGTCAGGTTAGGCTAGGGTTAAGAAAAATACACAAAAATATTTTATTCAGTCCAACAAGAGAGAATAATTATCAGTTAAATGCTATTAAGATTTTATTACAATACACTTTTATAAATTTTTCCACTATATTGCTTCACAATTTTAAAATCCATTTTTCCACTGAATATGAATTTTATCACTGTCTGTGCTTAAGCGTTAAACTCTCTTACGCTGTTGGGCTGAGCGCAGCCATCCAGAGGCTGAGTCTGGTTAGTCCTTTGTAGCGTGTACCCTCTTCGAGCAACTTGTTGACAGCAAACCTCCCCAGATACCAGGCGTAGAGTCTTGAGTCAAATCTGGAAGCGAGTTCAGCCACTCCAGCTTCCCAGGCGCACAAGCACCACCTTGAACACCTCTCCATCCTCTCTTATATCCAAGAAGTTGTTAAGGCGAGCTCGATGACACTTGCACACCTTCAGTGGATCCACTTCATCTAGATTCTTCACTTTGTCTCAGTGTGAGTACTCAGACACTATTCTCACTGGAAACACTGAGTCACACCTGGCACCTACAACTGTTTACCTGCTGGTGTGACACGGAATCACACAAGGTTACCCCTCGCACTCACTCCAGAGAGTTTAAAACAATTTAAAGGAAACAGGCACTCGTCCTCTTGTCAAGTGCCCCCAAAACTCCAAACTCCACACATCTAACTCCTTCTCAGAGCAGTCTTCTCTTGGAGTGCATGTGGAGAGCTGATCACAGTACAAAACACAACACCTGGAGGTCGAGCACTGAATCCTGGGTACTGGGACCACATTGCAACTTGTAGATTTGGTCGCTCCAGATGCCAGGTGTGGCGACTCCCTCCGGGTAATTCCAATAATCCTCTTGTGCTTCTTGTACCCATAGAAGGAAGTCAGCCACAGAGATCCTGCGGTGTGAGGCCCTCATCCTCGTGTCGAGTCCTCCAAGAGACTCAAACTCCACGCAGCCAACCCTTCCAGAGTCATCGACTCTTGGAAGATAAGTAGAGAATCCAATTTAACACAAGAACACAACACAACATCAGGAGTTTGAGCACTGAATCTTGGGTACTGGGACCACGATACAAACTGTAGAGTAAACTGTAGACGGCCCAGTGCGCACCTAGGCCGTCACTCGGGCAGCTAGTAGCCCAGTTGACACAACGTGTGTCTGAAGGGCGTCTTGAGTACGCCCTTCCTTGCGCTTACGGTCACGAGACCGTATCAAATTGTAAATCCGTGTATTAAGGGACGGGGGTTGAAGAATATACTTTTATATTCATCAAACAATTGTCTTTATTATTTTCTCTTCCTTTTTCACTCCAGAGCAGATCATCGATAACCACACTACACAAGAGCGGGCCCATACGGGACGTGCAGCGCGTCGCGGTTTTTACCTTCCACTCCGTCACTTTGCCGCGTAAATAAATAGAAGGAATAATTGCATGCAGCGAGCAACTATATGCATTGGCATACAGTTCCATGCATTGCACGTAATAAATTTATTTTTTAAATTTTAATTGATTAAAGTGAAAACAAATTTTCATTTTTTATATCATTTTATCAAATAAAAGATTATAATTGATTACATTTTATTTAATATAAATAAATTTAATACTAATTTTTTAATATATTATAAATAATAGATGTTTTTTTTATAAATTAGACTTTACAGTAAATAAAACACAAGGAATAGTATTAGTTACAGTAACAGATAAATACGTAAATACCTAAATAATATGTTACGAGAATAAGATGTCTTATTTTCTTATTTTCGCCGTAGTTCTACTTATTTCCTTATTCCGCCACCCGTATTTACATAATACTACTCCTTATCCCGCAAGAGTGTGGCAAAGGTCCTATACTATGTGTTTTGTTATTTTTCTGGTCTAATTCTTTTAGTGTGTACTAGGCCTAATATCTAATAAGACAATTATATTTTTCGGCATGTATTCGGATGCTTATGTTAACATTGAGAAAAAAATCGGGCGCTATTCCTGTAGACGATGTCCCGGTGTCCAGGAACACCCTCAGGTCGACCGGACGTCGTCTGCAGGGAAGTCCACCACGATCTTGGTCATTGAAAAAAAAATCGGGCGCTGTTCCTGTAGACGATGTTTAGGTGCCCAGGAACACCCTCAGGACGATGGGACGTCGTTTACAAGGCAGCCCACCCCGATCTTGGTCATTGAGAAAAAAATCGATGCGGAAAAAATGTTCCTGGACCAAGTTACTTCATCTACAAGTATCGTCGGTCAAAGACGTGAAAAGTGATCGGAAAAAAAACCCTGGAATTAAGCTCCTTAATATAATAGTGGAAGTGGATTTGTCATATTATGCACTAATGCATTTTTTAGGAAGGTAATTTTAGGGTGGTAATTTTCTATGTAAAACTTGTTTAAAATTTAACTTCAGTTCTCAGTGTATGTAGTGACTTCGTTTTTTTTCGAAATCATCAGCTGATTAATGAGAGTTTTTACTCGATCAAAAGGTTTTGTACATTACTTACTATATAACACGCTAAACGTTAACATACCACTGCACGTCTTACCGATCATCTTTCCACTAATTATTTGAACTGCATGCAGTTAATGGTATGAAACTTTAACATTATTTTATCGCAGTATATCCTATGCAAAACCCTCACCTGATGTGATTTCAATTAACATAAGTTATAATACCATATCACATTTAGTTCAATTATTTACCAAAACTACATTTTAGGATTCACTACACTGAGAACAGAATTCTCATTGAACTCCCACTTTACATACCCAATTGAAAATAGAAACGTCGAAATCAACGTTGATTTTGAACATTTCGGAACGTTGAAAAAACGTTGATTTTGCCTGATTTTTAACGTTTTTTTCAACCTATTAACACACTGCGAGATGAATAAGTAATGGAACACAAAAACATAACAAAGATGTTTTGCACCGACGCTTTGGCGGAGTGGTGGAGATGCCCCTCGGGCGGTAGTCGGCAAAGAAACACAGTCGGCAGGTAGTACTGGGCCCAAGAGGCTGTAAGAGATTCTCACTCAAAAAAAAATAAAACAAAGAAGTTTTGCAAATCAAAAAAATTCGATAAATAGCTTTGTACATTGCCAATGTACATTTGGTATGAAAGGTGTTACAGATTTTCTATACTCTCGTAAAATCCTTCTTCCTTATGTTCGCGGGGGTTCGTTGATGTTGCTCCAAACGTACCGAAATACTCGTGATGATTGAGGATGGGACTAAGGCTATTAAATAAATACTTATGGATACGTGGATGCTTTGCTCGTTTATTGACTTATTGTCGCCTCGAGAGAGAGATGGCTAATTGTATCATTTTTTACAGGGCAAGCATTACAAAAAGCAAAAACTAAAGGAGTCGAGAAATGAATTACGTCGAATACATTTTTAAATACATTAATGCATAAATGTTTACACTAGTTGCTATATGGGCCTCCCCCCCCCAAGAACACACACCAGTACATACCAAACAATCACTTGAAGAAAAAAATAAGAAAAAAAATAACTAAACTAAAAAATACATACGTATAAATTAATTTTATAATTTTATAATATAATATGAAAAAAAAAATTCTAACCTTTTTCTTACTGACTTTCTGAGACTGACTCCTTCTCCGACAAAACTTCAAAACTGAAAAATAATATAATAATCATTAATAAATAGAATAAAAAAGCATTATCTGCACTTTATTTAAATTAAAATATACTTAGTCTCAAATTTTTGTATTATATACACGAAGGACACTAACTCTGACGCTAATCTGAAGGTCGAAGACACGAACCAATATGGCTATTGCTGAACAAAAGAAAATCACCTAAGCCTTTACTTTCTTTATCCGTGTATAGGTACTTCCGCACAAGACGGTATAGATACTTCCACACAAGACATAGATATATTTTTAAAATATATCTATAAGATTTATAAAGAAATGATCTATTAGTAAAACCTTATAAAGCTTTTATAAATAAACAAATGCATTTAACAGATATACAAGATTTTATAAGTAATTTCTAATAAGAAAAATTGATTAATAATACAAAGGTTGATTGAAACAATGGGACGCGGTATGACAAAAATGTTTATAAAAAACGATTAACTATTTATTTGTAAATACTAGTTAATACTTAAAACAAATTGGCTTATTAAATCTTATTCAATAGCCACATTTAATTCGGCAAAATCTCTTATAAATTCTTTTAGAATCACAAATTTAATATGTGTAGTCGATTAGTTGATTGTTATTTTGGAGGTGCACCAACGGGCCCCTGTACGGGGACGTGCTGACTCGCACGTAGGCTAAGTAAGCTCCTTGTGCTTTGCCTCCTAGTTGTGATGTGCATACTCCCTCCGCTGAGTGTCCACCAGGGCATATCGCCCCCTTGTCTCCTAGTGCAGACGAGGAACGGCGGCTCCCTAGCAGATGGGACAGAGGAAAAAAACCACTGCTGGTACGCCCACGTCGTTCCACCGGCCACTCCTCAGGGTCGGAGGGGTATTGTATGCCCGGCTCGCGTACGGAGACACTAGTAAACAGTGGTGTCTCTCAGTTTTTGGTATAGACCGGGCTCGAACCAGGGACCTCCCGGTTACGAGTCCGATACTCTACCAACCAAGCCATCGCCGCTCCTTAATATGTGTATCTGCACCCGAAAAATCCTATAAAACACTGTTCAGTAAATTTTGTACAGTGTCTAATGAATAATGAAAATCTAAATATATGCATATTAATTCAAAAAAGGAAAAACCATTAGAAACGAATAAAACAGAAAACGTAAAAAATACGATAAAAGATTATAAAATTTGATCAGTAATAATCTCATAAGACGGTATATATTATTGAATTTGGTATTTATGCGAAATAAGTGTTAAGAACAATAAAATGATAAATTATAGAAAACTGAAAAATTAAACAATTACAGTATTCTCATTTATTACATGATAATTATTATACGAGTCTCCTCATATATTCCACTTATTCTACTTTTGTATTGTATTTTCTTATTAAATCTGATAATAAATATAACGTATTTCTTTGTCTCATAGAAACAAATAAAATAATTTATGAGCAAAATTTTAACCTCATAAAACATCATAATATTTTATACGTTTTTATGAGAACTTATGAGGCCTTTTCAATAGGGTTATTAACCTCTATGTAAGAAATTGAAATAGGTAATTAATTTTGTAATAGGGAACATGCATGTATTTTTAAAATTTTACTGCATTTTTACATTACTAAGTATTATCTTCTGGTTTTGGATATTCGACATATCTACCTAAAGATAATTAAAGACTGTCAACATCATGCATGCTACCTATCACAAATAAGTGCAGTGAATATAAATCGATTACAAAAGGTGCGTAATATGGTACAAGTATTCAGATGTGACACCAGGAAGCCATGATAGATGTAGTGAACACTTACAAATAAGAAATGGTTTATTACTCTTTAAAGAAAGTAGACTAAAAGAAATACCTAATAGCTAAAATACATAAAATCTTACGGCAAATTTTTCAATATGACTTTAAATTACTTTGCTAAAAATTTTGGAAAATTTTCACAAACTATTTCATGAAAGGTTCCTGCAGACTTTCAGCAAGGTTTCTGTGATGTTTAATTGCGAAAATTAATCTTACACTGAAATGAGTCTAAAACATTTATTAAAGGTTTCTGTGAAATGTTTAATGAAACTTCGCAGAATGTTTTCACGAACTATTTCACGAATGTTTCCTGTAGACTTTCTGCAAGGTTTCTGTGAAATGTTTAATTGCGAAAATCAGGCATGCCGAAAATTAACCTTACATTGACATGAGTCTAAAAGATTTCTAAAAGGTTTCTGTGAAATGTTTAATGAAACTTCGCAGATACTTTCCACAAAACCTTTTTTGAAAGGTTTAAGTAACTTTTATAAAATATTTTAAAAAACCTTTATGTTGAATGATTGTGAAAAGGTTTCTGCAATCTTTAAAATAATATTTCTTGAAATGACCCTTATCAAAATATCCTGCAGGAATCCTGCAGGATAATCCTGCAAGAATCCTGCATGATTTCCTACAGGAATCCTGCAGGAATCCTCTATAAACCCTGCAGGACAATCCTGTACGGATTTTCGCGGTTTTCCTGCATGAATTTCCTATAGGATTTCCTATAGGAAATTGATTTTATTTTTCTATAATATACTTCCTGTAGGAAATTGTGCTAGAATTTCCTCCAAGAACTGGTATGATGACAACTCATCCTACAGGATTTTCCTGCAGGAACATATTCTGCGAGTATTTATTCTAATATAAAACCCTGCAGGGCTTCCGTGCAGGATTTGCTGCACATTTTCCTGCAGGAAAGAAATTACTCACAACAATTCCTGCAGGAATTTTCTACAAGCATTCCCTATTTTTTGCTACAAAATACCTTGCAAGAATCCTGCAAGAAATTTCGTCTTTCATCTACAGGATTTTCCTGTAGAAAAATCATCATTTCTTTTATTGAAAATCCTGCAGGAAATATCTCCAGTATTTCCTGCAGGATTTCATACATGAACTGATCTGAAACGGAATCCTGCAGGAATTTATACAAATATCTATGTAACAAAATACCCAGCAGGAAACTGCTACAAACTCCTGCAGGAAAGAAAGTTATCAGAATACATTCCGCAGAAACGGCTGCTAAATTTCTTCCAAGATTTCATATAAAAATGTATACGTTCACAAAAATACAAAAAGAATTTGCTGCAGGCATTTGTACTCCAATTATTTTCGTTAGTACGCTATCTTGCAAGAGTTCCTGCTCACTGGATAGGAAAAATACTATACGGTATCTTCTGTTAGAAACAATACAAGCAGTAGAAGTTTCTGCAGGATTTTTTTGCTTTAAAAAGATTGATGGAAACGAGCGCTACTGCTTGCTACTTTATTACACCTGAAATCGGAGACCGGTCCTTCAACCTCTGGTAATATTCAAACGATGTTTAGATAATTCTTATACTATGAGAAATACCAAACCTTTTTTGTTCTTAAATTCAATATGAGCAGCTGTTACATTTTATAAAAAAATTAATTATCTTTAACAAATACTATTTATCATAAAGTCCATATTTATTAAAAATTAAACATAATTAATTTAACAATCAAATACATGTCTTTTTTTTAATCCTCTAGAAATATATGGTCTTAAAAATAAATGTCGTACACTTTTTAAATAATTTTTAAACAGTCTTCAGGAGGTAAAGGTAGATTTCTGCTTTATCACAATCCATTACTATGTAGAATACTATTATTTACGCAAGAAATGTATCTTTAACCAAATAAACAATCTAGAATACAAATAAATAATACTTTTCTTTAAAATTGTTTTAAGAAAATAGTTTTTTTTGTAATACGGTTAACAAGAAGAAAAATAATGCATCAAACTAAATGTTTTTCTACGACGTGTAGAGTTTTCTTGCATCACCGCACTTATTTTTCGCAATGTAGTGGAAAGTAGCTCGCCAATTTTTTTGTTTTCCAAAAAGTTTGTAACATAAATCTGTAAATAAAATGAATTTGATTATTTAAATATAAAATATGATTCTTACAAATTTATAAATAACTGCATTTATAGATTCGAAAATTCATTAAAGGTAATCTAACTATAGTTGCACCGTAATATTTTTACCCAGAGAGAAAATGAATGCTTTAAATTTTGTAGCTGTAATAATATTAAATTGAATAATAAATAATCGACAATCTATTGATAGCTGAATATTTGAATTATTTTTGTGACATAAATGCAGCTATTTAAATAGAAGTTATACAGGCTAATACTTCTTATTGCAGCCATTTTCTGAACATCCAATGGTGGTCTGACACTTTCATTTTTATTTGCATTACATGGAACACCTGTAACACTGCTGGCAGCAAGTTCCTCCTTTGTAAAAATAACATCTAATATTGCATTAGCAAAATCTTTGATTTTATTTGTAGGAACTCTTTTAAGTTGTTCTTCACTTATAACATAGGTCGTTTTCTCATTGCCGTAATTTATGCTTGTTTTTATTTTTGATTTCTAAAATAATAAACATTTGCAATAAATCCTAACATATTATTTATCCTTATAAACACTGATAATTTTAAAAGAAAATGTTCAGTAGTAATAAAAAAAAAATTTTGTCTAAAAATAGGATCATACCGTTATGCTCGATTTTGAAGATTCTTGTGCACTTACGTGCTCTTCATAGTCATCGTATATCTGCAATAAATTTTTACATTTAATCCCATGCGCAATTATAAGACATTTTTCACATCTGCTCTAATTACTGTCAGAGTGCTTTACCCTTTAGTTATTCAATTTGTTTATAATTATTGACAACATTAACAATTACTAATATTAAAATGTTAGAAAGGGATTACAATTTTTTAATACAGATTACTCTGTTGAAAATATCCAGCTGGAAATCCAGGTGGAATTTCCAGTTGGAAATCCATGCATGAACTGGATTCCAGCTGGATTTCCAGGTGGGAATTCCAGGTGGAAAATCCAGCTGGATATTCATTAAATTCACCTGGATAGATTCGAAATCCAGTTAAAAATTCCACCTGTATTCTCTAGAAATCCACCTGGAAAATCCACCTTCATTTCCTAGAAATCCACCTGGAATTTCCACCTACAAAATCCATCTGGATATCCATTAAATTCACCTAGATTGATTCGAAATCGAGGTAAAAATTGCACCGGCAATCCTTAGAAATTCAACTGGATAAAATCGACCAAGATTTACCAGAAATTCCAGGTGGATTTTCCACCTAGAAATCCAGCTGGAATCCAGTTCATGCATAGATTTCCAGCTAGATATTTTCAACAGGGTAAGTATTAAGTTATTTATAACACAGTAAACTTGAACCCATTAACAACCAAAGCCCCGAATTTTTAGCCTCCTTTTCAGGGCTTTTTTTCAACTACAAAAAGGTTTCAAAAGATTTAAAGAAAATCATATCCGACGAGAAAGAAATTCTTGAATATTAAAAGTAAAATTTATTGTTTTAAAAGCCATTTTGAATTAAAAAAAAATTTGTTATTAATCTTAAGCCGATTACTTTTAGTTTAGGGTCCACGGACGCGCTATTTATCAGTATTAAATCCCTAGAAAAATGCATAAGCAAAAAAAATTGACTTACTTGACTTAAACAAATTAAACTTTGGCGCCGAAAAGTGTCCGTTCAGACGATAATGGCTTAATGGGTTAATTCAAGTTTCCAATAAAAATCCGTTATTGATAGGTAAAACATTCTACTTGTTATTTGACAAATATTGGTGGATTGAACAAAGATTAATGTTCATGTACAGACCCACTTAAAAATAGACACGTTGAAATCAACGTTGAAAATCAACATTGCTTCAACGTTGAAAATCCACATTGCTTCAACGTTGATTTTGAACATTTTGGAACGTAGAATAAAGGTTGATTTTGCCTCATTTTCAACATTTTATGTTTTCCAATTTTACCGTCGTAAACGTTGATTTTTAACGTTGATAAAAAGAAAGGTTTTCCGAACCTTCGTAGTAAACTTTGATTTTCAAACATTTCCCTATTGAAAATTCTTACGTAAGATCTTATGCTAAAATCTAATCTGAAATTTTTCTTATTTATAAAGAACTAAACACCGTGCAAAATGTGGATAAACTCGTTATTAAAGAATTTTTTTGGATGGAAGTTTTTTCAGATGCGGAACTTAAAAAAATTTTAATAACGAGTTTATCCACATTTTGAATGGTGTTTAGTCCTCTATAAATAAAAAACTTTCAGATCAGATTTTGGCATAAGATCTCACGTAAGAACTTATGTAAGATCTTACGTAAGATTTTTGAATAGGGTTACAATGAATATTAAGGAAACCTTTTTATGAACTTTGAAAATCAACGTTTATGACGAAGGTTCTGGAAATCTTTTTATCAACTTTAAAAATCAACGTTTACGACAATTAAATTGGGATACATAAAACGTTTTTAAAAGAAAAACATTGAACATCAGGCAAAATCAACGTTGACTTTTAATGTTGATTATAACGTTTCTATTTTCAACTAGAATAAAATGGCTACAAATTAAAAAAATAATTTACAGACAATAAAGAATAAAAACCTCATTGATCGGAGCCTCATTTTCATCATTTGTATTTCTACGACTCGTTACTTTTTTCGCTTTGGAAGCATTTTTGTTGAAAGCAAATGGTGAAACATCATCGTTGCTTATCTTTTTCATCCTACTATCGATTATAGTTCTGATAGCCATGAAATCTTAAAACATACAACAATTTTAAAGAAAACAATGTACAATACGATGTATTTTATTATACTTTCTGATAAAAAAATTAGCTGGAAATTTAAAAAAATTGTTTTCGACGTAAAATTGACTAATTTTTCAAAATATGTTATTCGTTTTATCAAAAAAGCACTTGTGACGATTAATTTAATTTTTTTTTTTGCAAAAGTAATGCGAATTTTCGGACTTCTTTTTTTTTTTATCGAACGTTTTCGTATTGAAATCCCATAGGGATTCTTGTTGTAGTAACTAAGAAAACCATGTCAAATGGTTCTAAACATGAAATTCAGCAGTTTCTTATATCAGAGAGTACAGCCGTTGCAAACCGTGATAACAAATGTCAATTTGGGACTTAATGGGTTAACACACTGCTGGCTGTGTGTACTTTTCTCCCGTGTGTAAAGTAAAATTTAGACACTAGACCAAGGCTTCAGAAGTACTTTACACGCTAGGTTTACGCACAGAATTACAAAAAATAATAAAGGCTGACAATATTACCTTTGTATACATCTTCAGTGAATTGATCCTGATCAGCATTTTTTATGCCGTTTTTTGTAAACTCAATTTCTTTTTGCAATTCAGATATTTCGATTTTTAATTTTGTCGTGCAACTTCTTTCGGTGTTTAATTCCTTTTTTAAATTTGATACTTTATTTGTTAATACTTCTATTTCATTTGTCTTACTTTCTAACTCTTTATCTTTATCATTCAAAATGCTTAACAACTCATCACCTTCTTCGTCAGTTTCTTCTACATGTTCGTATTCTTCATCTTTATCTGTATTATCGATATTTACAAACAATGGATCTAATAAACTGTTTTCGTCATTTTCATAAAATATCTATATAAACAAATATATTTGTAGTATTTGTTATCAAAAATGCACAACTTCACAGTGCACATAAGTAGTGAGTTAAGGGACCCTGTTGAAAATATCCAGCTTGAAAAGCCATCTGGAAATCCACGTGGAAATTCCAGCTGGAAAACCATACATGGACTGAATTCCAGCTGCTGATTTCCAGCTGGAAATTCCAGGTGGATTTTTCAGCTGCAAAATCGACTGGAAATTCCACCTAGAATTCCACATGGAATCCATTCCATACATCAATTTCCATCTGAATTCCCGTTAAATCCATCTGGAATTTTCACCTGAAAATACATCCAGTCCACACATGGATTTCCAGCTGGAATTTCCACGCGGATTTCCAGATGGATTTTCCAGGTGCAATTCCAGCTGCATATTTTCAACAGGGGATGATCCCTGTTGAATATATCATGCAGAAAATCCTGCCGGAAACTCTTGCACGCTTTCCTGGGGGGAAATCCTGCAGGATTCCTGGAGGATTCCTGGAGGAAAATCCTATTGGGATTTCTTGTAGGATACTCTTCTAAGGAAACCTTGCAAGGAAGTTTTATTTGGGGATTCGTGTTGGAATATCGTGTAGGGAAATCTTGTAAGCAAATCTCGCAAGGTAATCCTGCGGGGAAATCTTGCAAGTAGATACTGCAGGATCTTTTTGAAATGAATGAAATAATTTATAATTTATTAATTTTTTGAACGATAAAGAATTTTCACCTGTTGTAAACTACCCTATTGAAAAATCTTACGTAAGATCTTATCTAAGTTCTCACGTAATTTCTTACGTGAGATCTTATGCCAAAATCTGATCTGAAATTTTTTTTTATAAAGGACTAAACACCGTGCAAAATGTGGATAAACTCGTTATTAAAGAATTTTTTCAGATGCGGAACTTAAAAAAATTTTGCTACACATCTGAAAAAAATATGATTAAAATTAAAATTCATATCATTAATCTCAGCTTCGCCTCGGGTGCCAACTTCAATTTCGCCTCTTGTACTGCAATGTACTATTTAAGTTCCGCATCTAAAAAAACTCTAAGTCCCATCGAAAAAAAAAAAATCTTTAATAACGAGTTTATCCACATTTTGCACGGTGTTTAGTCCTTTCTAAATAAAAAAAATTCAGATCAGATTTTGGCATAAGATCTCACGTAAGAGTTTTCAATAGAGTCGAAAAGTGTACACTCTCTAAAGTTGAATTAGAGGAAATTCCACTAATTTTTTTAGTGATCAGATTTTTCACAAATCAATTAGTAAAACCCACTAATCAATTAGTAAAGCCCACTAATCAATTAGTACAATTTCACTAATTGAAATAGTAAAAAAGTATTCCACTATTTAATTAGTGAAAACCACTTTTAGGTTAGTGGAAAATAAAAAGAATGTATGCAGACATATGTACATAGACATATCTGTAGACATACAGGGTGGCCCATCTCAAGTGACCCACCTAGATATCTCCGTTGGTAAGGCGAATAGAAAAAAAATGTTCAAACAAAAGTTGTTCAGGACAAAGGGGGACACCTGACTGTAGCATTAGTTTTGATCTTGATCTCAATTTTCAAGGTCATTTGAAGGTCAACTTTTGTTTTTTAAATAGGAAACCCTATTTCTGATACCGGATTTTGAAAGAACATAAAATTTAGAGTTAAAAGTGTTTTGAGCATTTTTTTACTAAACGCATAGTTTCTGAGAAAAAAATTGGCTAATATTTAAACATTTTTAAACTCTTCAATTTTTTTCTCGAAAGGGATGCATCTAATCGAAAAATTACTAAAAATATTATTGACTTAGAATGACATGAAAAAGAAGGTGGTATTTTTTATTTTTCTAATTTTTAATTTTGTGCAATTGTCTTAAAAACAATATTCTAAAAAATTGAAAATTAGAAAAATAAAAAATACCACCTTCTTTTTCATGCAATTCTAAATCAATAATATTCTTAGTAATTTTTCGATTAGATGCATCCTTTTTGAGAAAAAAATTGAAGAGTTTAAAAATGTTTAAATATTAGCCAATTTTTTTCTCAGAAACTATGCGTTTGGTCAAAAAAATGCTAAAAACACTTTTGACTCTAAATTTTATGTTCTTTCAAAATCTGGTATCAGAAATAGGGTTTCCTATTTAAAAAAACAAAAGTTGACCTTCAAATAACCTTGAAAATCCACGTCAAGGTCAAAACTAATGCTACAGTCAGGTGTCCCCCTTTGTCCTGAACAACTTTTGTTTGAACATTTATTTTCTATTCGCCTTACCAACGGAGATATTTAGGTGGGTCACTTGAGATGGGCCACCCTGTATATTATTGTTTAATTATAAACGCTTTTTTCTTATATAATGATCAAACTCAATACGACAGATTTTACAAATTTGTCTTAAGTGCGAAATAAATATAATATACAATCAAGGACTCGTGGTCAAGTAGACTAGGTGTTGGATTCATAATTGGAAGGTCGCAGGTTCGAATCTTATCGAAAGAAAAGTTTTTTTCATTTAAGGGAATGCCGATCTTAATATATATTTGTATTTGTATTATCAATTTAAAATAAATTATAGTATAATTATTAAAATATAATACCAAATCTATATAAAATCAAATTGGTAATATAAAAATTGTTCATTGCATAATATATGGTCTAGGATTTAGACTTGTATACACGGAAGGTTCAAATTCAAGTCGGATAATTTTTTTTTTAATTTCAACTAAAACATTTGAATTCTAATGGCACTTAACATTAAAATTTACTTAACTGCATGATAAGATACTAAATACGATATATGTGCATTAAATTTCCTGTATTTGTACTTGAATTAGACCAAAAAAAATTTCATTTTTATAAAAGAAATTAATTTATAATATATATAATTTGAGTATTTATTGTGATTTTCACTAATTGAAATAGTGAATTCCATAATTTAAAAAAATTTTATTTCACTAATTTATTAGTAGTTTTCACTATTTTAATAGTGCATATATTTACTATTTCAATTAGTAGATTTTATTCACTATTTCAAATAGTAGTTTTCCACTAATTCATAGTGGAGCAATTTTCACTATTCAAATTAGTGCGTAGTCACAATAAATTTGTTGTTTTTCCAATAATTCAACTTTAGAGAGCATGGTATATAAAAAAAGAAATTGTAAATATGGCTTGCAGATCCACATATATCAACATAAAAGAAATTGTAGGAATTGTAAGAATTGAGAGAAAATTTAAAGCAGATGAAACTAAAAATTAAGAAAAAATGTATTTTTATGAAAGTGTTTAGAAAACACTTAGTAAATGTTTTAGTAGTTTAGTAAATGTTTGCATCACCGAACATTAATTGTTATTCATAATTATAGAAACAGCAAAAAGTGGCATGATCACATGCATGTAAATAACTATTGCTTTCTTCAATAAATATTTTTTTTATCTAAGAAATCATTATTATTAAATTATAAATTATTTTACTCCGCTTACAAAATTCTAGAATCTTCATTCTTGTAGGAAATACTGCTCGTCAATAAATCCACCAAGATTTTCTTACAAGATATAAATATGAAAACCAGACAGGATTTTCGTACAAGCTTACCTTAAAAAATTAACGTTTGGCGAAAGCTGCATCTGCAGATCCAACAAATTAATGGATTTAAACGAATCACAGCTTAAAATCACAGCTTAATATTTCATATCATTTGAAGCCGACAAATTAAATTTTACAATATACTTTAAAGCTCTGAATCATTCAAATCCATGAAGTTGTTGGATCAGCAGTGTCGCCAAAGGATAAATTTAAAAATGGTCATATCTATAAGGAATTGTTGGGTATGAGAACTTTTGTTTTATTAATAAAATAATTAATGAATAAAGAACTTTTGTTTTATTATCCATAGAAACTCATAGTTTTTTGTACCATAGATAATATTTTAATGTTTCATGTACATGCATAGATTGGGTGATTTGTTAGTTTTAAGTGTTTCTAATAATGCTAAAAAAAGAAAAAAGAAATTCCAGAACAGATTAATTTATATATGTTTTAGTGAAATAAGGAAAATATAAAGAAAGCTTTAATCTCATGTACGACTGTCTGCTAAACAAAGCTGTTTTTCAAATCAAATTAAAAAATTAAAGTTTGGCGACAACTGCAAAGCCAACAAATTGATGGATTTAAACGAATCACAGCTTAAAATGTAAGTATTTCATATAATTAATTAATTTAACTTTCTCCTGAGGAACTAAATTAAAAGACTTAAATAACATACCTTTGATGCGTTATCTTGCAGTGCACATAAAAGAAATTCATTTAATCCAGAATTCATGGTACTTTTTGATTTTGTTCGTTTTAATTGAAGGTCATCTGACTCATCGCAATCAGGTCCTCTTTTTTAATAATTTTCCTTTCTTCCTTTGTCGGACTTGTAATATCATACTTTATTAAATTACTTTGTTTTTCCCTCATGCTTTTCCATTCTATAAAAAAAATAAATAGATGAATGACAAAAAATTGTACACAATTTTAAAAAATTTATTACAAAAAAAAAAAGAAAGTGCATTATAAAAAAGCATTTGAAAATTTTTCCAAACATTACAAATTAAATTTTAAACATAAAGATTATATAAAGAAATTTAACTAACCTCCTTGTCCTCTAATTTTGACGCTGTGCCTCTGGAAAGTACACTGTTTTAATTTTCTTTTTAATACTCCGGCACTACAAATGTCGCAATTAGGCCAATAAATCAGGACATTTTCTTCTGATTTTATTAAATCACTGATATCGTTAAATTCATTTAGGAGCCAGGCAGCATAGCCGGTTTGTATTAGCGGCTTTCCAATGTCATCAAACTCATTTGGAAACTCTACTAGCACACATTTTTTGTTGTCTATATCACACACTTTACTTTTTACCTCGTCTGTTACATCCATACTATTTTTAATTTTAATTTAATTTTTAATTCCACAAATGAAAATCAAAAGTTTTTTATCATACATGGTACAGCATGCAAGTTCCCGGAATTCAGAGCGTCTTCAACTTTTAAACAGTAAAAAAGCGCCATGTGAAATTAGTATTTTAAATAAGATGACAGAAACAAGAAAACACAATGTAACAACACGGTCCGTTCCTAGCGGATCTGTAAATTATCTTTATTTACAAACAGGCGATGAAGCTATGCGGGACTTTAAAATACCGAACGAGCATTAAATGATTATTTACGATTTTGGGATTAATTTTATATCCTAGTATTTTTTATAAAATAATATTTTATTTAATTTCTATTACATATAAATTTATCACTATTTATTCATACAATGCTCGCGGAACGTCGAACTATAAGTCGTCAGACTTAACATCAGTATTACGGTCTTTGGACTGTCACGTCAGACGTCACATGATTGTAGTAGTAGTTTAAAATCATACAAAGCAAAAGCATTAAAAATTCAAACACAAATTTGGTACGTTCGGTTTTTGGCTGATGTTTTAGTTGATATGGGTAACAGTTACTAATTAGATAACTGTAATTAATGCAACGTTTTATTTGCCACTTGGAATGCAAATCCTAATCTAACTGTATACAGTTTGTTATTATTTAAAGTTGGTTTTACTATTTTCTTGCATCGTTTCAGATATCAGGTAATAACTAATTTTTGTTTTACAATTATTTTCTGTAATTTATTTATGTAAATGTTAAAGCATTTCTTTCAATTTTCTATTACTTTTAGGATTTATATTTTTTTAATCATTATTCTGTGACTTTTGCAGGTTTATATCTTGGATATTTAGTTGATGTTTTAGCTGTTAGGTAGTCTGTTACTGATTAGAAAATTGCAATTAATGCAGCTGTTTATTCGCTACTGCTTATTTGGAAAATCCTTAATATTTGAGTAAATAAAGTCACAGTTAAGTTACTCATTTGTGGCATCGTTTGAGATAAAAGGTAATGATTTTCTTTTGTTTTGGCATTTCTTTTATTTACAATATTAATTATTTAATTTGTATTTTACTGATTACTTTCATTTATTTCTTTCATTTAACTGCGTTTTAAACTTTTGCAACTTTTTATATTGGGTGATTTAATATGAAGTGTACACGTCAAAATTTATATTCATTTTTAAGTTTAGAAACTTGGCAAAAAATAATACCAAAACAAAATAATTTGTTTAGCAATTAATATGAAAGTATGCCAAAGAAACAGCATTAAGAAAAAGAGTGCATCATGCAAGTAATATTTGGTGGAATTTTTGCAGAATTGTGGTCTAAAATCCTTTATTAAATTAAAGTAACTACTTCTCCAGAGATTTATTTTTCTCTAAGCCTTTTCATTTTCAAGTCTTCTTTTCCCCATACTTACTTCTTTAGGGTTTAAGTTTTAGGTTTCTGGGTTTCAACTTTTTTCAACTTTTCAATTTTTTGATAACTATAATAATTCAACAACCGTAATACAACAAAAATGAAAAATAAATCAAAATCAATTTTTCAATATTTAATCAATTTATAGCAAAAGTCAAAGTTCTTTGTGCGTTTACTTTTTTAATTTATATATTTAATTCACCTTCCAACATCCTGCTATCTTTTTTTAAAAGAGAATTATCTTCAAGAATTAAAAAAGGTATTTCTTAAAAATAATCAGATTATGAATTTATGTTAACATTATTTCTAACATACAGCTTAAAACAAATAGTTTTATTACCATTGATCCAAAGAAAATGAAAAGCGTACTTTTTTAAAGGAAATAAATTATTTAACATTCACAAAATATTGGTAGGTGATATTATAAGGTTAAATTCTTTCAACCAATTGAGTGTTAGTGAGGGAGGCACAAAGCCAGATTTTTTCGGGGTCAATTAAGTGTGGGGGAGCCTTAAAAAAATTTTAAAATATTTAGTAAAATATTCACATATTTAAATCAATATATTAGGTATATTCAGTATTACTTTCTTTAAAAATGATCATGATAAATGTACAATTGTTATTTTTTTCCATATCATTTTTGAAGTACATACCTTGACGCTTTCTTTTTTTAGTGGTATCTCCAGTAGGCCTATTACACTTATTCTTTTTTAGGGCTTTAATTTAATATCAGTTTACAATATGTCTTTATATTCAATATTTTTGTATTAACTTCTTCATTGTTGACTATTGTTCAACTTTTATTTTTTTATCCTTACATTCATTTTTTGGAATATGAATTTTAAAGTTTTGTTTGCTCATGACTCTTGAAAGTACAAAATATAATTAACCATGACGAAAAACTAAAGATGGTAAATAAACTCCTAACTATTATGTATTCGACAAAAATCAAAGAAGTGTAATATAGGAAAACGTCTGCACAAACCAATTTTAGTGACAATGTATATGGTTAACTATTACATTCAGTTTGAGGAGATAAATCTGTTGAAGATTTAAGAATTTATAACGATATTGTACATTTATCATTTTATGATGCTGCCAAAGCTAGATATTTTATAAGTACAGATGAAAAATGGGAAAAATATAAAATCTGTTTTTATGTAATGGTACACGATTGATCGATTTTTTCATAGATCGATAATAAAAATGGATTTTATATTTTTATATAATTCCAAATGGATTTCTAGTAGGATTTTCAGCTGGATTTTCGATTGCACTGTCAGCTGAATTTTTAATTGTAAATTGTAAGTTCTAACCATTTATATATTTTATTATTTCATTATCAGAGATGGATAACGATGACGATAAAATACCACGAAAACGAGGACGTTACAAGAGGTATTTGACAAATCCAGAAATTTGTATTCCAGAATCAACGGAAAGATATCGACGAATTCGTGAAGAAATTCAGGTTTGCATTAGTGTACATTTTTTAAAATTTTCAAGTCAATAAAAGCATTGTAACGCAAGCTGTTGTTGGGCATAGGAAACGAATTATTTTCATTTTATTCTCATAAACTATTGCGATTTAATAAAATTGATTTATCTTTTATAAGTAATATAGGTATCGGTATTTTTTATCAACATGTTTTTTTAATCATTTAACAGATTATAGTTTCCAAGAAATAACATTTTATTGAAATTATATGTTTTTATGAATAACTGAAGAACGGTAATAGTTAAATAATTTTTTTAAGATAGGTAATTTTATTCTAATTAAACTTTTTATTACATGTACGTGTTTCAATTCTATAGTTATTAAAATTCAACAATAATGTTTTTTAAAATCGAAAACTCAAAAACAAATAGAGGGCTAAAAAGATTATTATTTTCTCGCGCACATGCCCACACCCACAAAAAGCAAAGAAGCAAAATTATTATTTTCTATATACACAAAGGATTTTTAAGAGTCGGACTATTTCTCCATCGATCGCCCAACGTACTAATTTGAAAATAGTAACGTGTATTATCAAAATTTCCTGTTGGACTTCAGCAGTATATCCTGCAGGGTATTCTGCAGTTCTGCATGATTTTAGTCTTTATTCCTGTAGAATTGTCCGGCAAAAAAAATCTGTCAGAATTATCTCCAGGATATTTCTAAAGGACTATCGTATCGACGCCCCGTACGAAGAAAATCCCCTGTCTGCATTTTTGCGACGAAGAAAATCTCCTTAGCTAATTTTCCGACGAAAACTATCCTTTTTAGAACTTTTGCGGCAAAAAATATCCTTTCTAGTGCTTTTGCAGCGAAAACTAGCCTGTCTCTGTCTCTGTCTCGATTTTTTATTTAAAAAAGAAGTGTTGCCACTCTGAGAAAACTTAACCTCTAATTTATTAATTTCTAATTAATTACTATAAATTAAATAACTATTTATTTTAAATTTTGGCTCGAGTAATAAAATTTTAAATATTTTTCTTAGGCTAAATGCACTTTTTTTTCTCACAAGTTTTAAACTTTTAGCAATTAAATTATTAGCAATTAAATAACTAATAAGATTCTCTGTTCCTTTTTAACTTACGTACTAAACCATATAATTTTTTACGTAAAAAACGGGTCAGTGGACAGTATGAATTTAACGATACAAAAGATATGATATTATTTGTTTTTTGCGTTTTGCTGTTTTTTTTTTATTATTTAAATAATTAATTAATTATTAGTAACAATAAAATCACTAAATATTTTAATTTAATTATTTTTAACATAAAATGGCTTTAGGTTTTGTAGATGAAATTTACCTCTTCCTTTTTTATTTTTCTCATTGTATAATAAATAAATATTGGGACTTAATTTATTTATAATTTTATATGATCCCTCGTATACATTAAAGAACTTAACGATTGTATTCTCTAATGTATCGGACATATTTAAATCTTTTATTAAAACTAAGTTATCATTTTATTCTGTAGAATTGTCCGGCAAAAAAAATCTGTCAGAATTATCTCCAGGATATTTCTAAAGGACTATCGTATCGACGCCCCGTACGAAGAAAATCCCCTGTCTGCATTTTTGCGACGAAGAAAATCTCCTTAGCTAATTTTCCGACGAAAACTATCCTTTTTAGAACTTTTGCGGCAAAAAATATCCTTTCTAGTGCTTTTGCAGCGAAAACTAGCCTGTCTCTGTCTCTGTCTCGATTTTTTATTTAAAAAAGAAGTGTTGCCACTCTGAGAAAACTTAATTACTTACGTATACCATATATTTTTTACGTAAAAAACGGGTCAGTGACAGTATGAAATTAAACGATCAAAGATATGATATTATTTGTTTTTTGCGTTTTGCTGTTTTTTTTTTTATTATTTAAATAATTAATTAATTATTAGTAACAATAAAATCACTAAATATTTTTAATTTAATTATTTTTAACATAAAATGGCTTTAGGTTTTGTAGATGAAATTTACCTCTTTCTTTTTTATTTTTCTCATTGTATAATAAATAAATATTGGGACTTAATTTATTTATAAGTTTATATGATCCCTCGTATACATTAAAGAACTTAACGATTGTATTCTCTAATGTATCGGACATATTTAAATCTTTTATTAAAACTAAGTTATCATTTTTAAATTAAAAGTGCGCAATTGTTAAATTTAATTTATTAGCTCATACGTTGAGCTTTTGCTTTATATTTTCGCGAATTCGGATGCAATTAAAAATCTACTTATCCGTTTTCTTTTTTTTTTTTTTAAAGAGAACACAAAAGAAAATCTGAATTGGCAAGTACATTAACTTAACGATTGAAATAAATTTTTTTCTCAATGAACTTACATATATTGTCAATGTCAGTTTTTAAAAATAGTATTTGAATTTTTTTCCTGTGTGTTCAATCAACATTTAAGCCAGAGAGTAAACATTTTTTACATCAAAAAATCTACGAGAGAATTGTTTTATAAGATTGTAGGAGATCTTTTTCGTCGGAAAATTCAGCGAGGGGATTATTTTCGTCGCAATAGTATAGAAGGAGATCTTTTTCGTCGGAAAAATCAGCGAGGGGATTATATTCGGCGCAAATTTTGGAAGGGATTTTCTTCGCCGCAAAACTGAACAGAGATTTTCTTCGTAGGGGCGTCGGTATGACTATTATACGAAATTATTTCCAGCAAGAAAAATACGAGTCATGCAGGATGGCCAAATATCCTATAGGAATAGAGCAGGATGTCCTGTAGGATATTTTAATAAGTTACTTTTATGGGGAAAAAAAATCATTTGTTAGTAATTGTAAAGTTAAATATTTATTAAATAGTTATTAACAATATTTTTAGAGTCCTTCTGTGGGAGAAATTGCTGAATCTGATTCAAATGTATTAATCCATCAAAAAAAAATAAATGAACCTTCCTGCCATACGCAATCAGAATGCACAGGTCAGGATGCAATAAACGAACCATTTTTTAGAGACTCTGACAGTTCTGTAAATTTTGAAACTGATAATAACACTGCAATCACTGAAACATGTGATAATAATGAGGACCTACATACAGAGGACAAAAATGCAGATGATAACAATATTAGCGAGGATAGTGATAGTAACTGTTCTGACGCTTGGCTTTTCGAAAACTTTTCGAATCCCGATTCAGATGATGAGACAACTGATACTCATATACAGGTGAATAATCTATAAAAAAGGTTACACAGCCCTGCTGAAAAAGAGTAGCTTATTGGGAATGTGATTATCACGTGAAGAGCAAGTGATTGTTAGTAGTAGGGGGCATTTTTTTGAGACACAGACATATGGAGCGAGAGAGAGAGAGAGAGAGAGAGAGAGAGAGAGAGAGAGAGAGAGAGAGAGAGAGAGAGGGAGAGATGGAGAGAGGGAGGGAGAGAGGGAGAGAGGGAGAGAGGAAGGGAGGGAGAGAGGGAGGGAGGGAGGGAGGGAGGGAGAGAGGGTGAGAGGGAGAGAGAGAGAGAGAGAGTGGTGATGGGTGCTGGTAGGTGTTTGCGGTATGACAATTTTATGCAAAAAATTTGTTTTTAAATGAAGTAGGAGCGAGTATGTGCCTAGTCTATCCTAGCCTGTCAGTAGTAGGGGGCATTTTTTTGAGACACAGACATATGGTGCGAGAGAGAGAGAGAGAGAGAGAGAGAGAGAGAGAGAGAGAGAGAGAGAGAGAGAGTGGTGATGGGTGCTGGTAGGTGATTGCGGTATGACAATTTTTTGCAAAAAATTTGTTTTGCCAATGGGAGGTGTTAGTTTGTGCTGTAACATTTCATTCCAAAGAACCCGCGCACCAGGTGGCGCACCGCTCTCACCCACTACCACCCACCACTCACGAGTTGTGTAGTTCACACGTGTAACCCTTACAATTTGCACCGTCTCCTACCTTGGGGGAAATCAGATATTTACTTATATCAGATATACTTTATTGTATTATACAATTTAATTTTTTTCAATTATATATTTGTTTTAGGATTCCGGATCTATTTACACTAATTGTGCATTAAGTAAAGAACAAAGTGAAATTCTTCTCTTAGCATACTCATTGAGATACAATGTACCTGATAATGGTCTAGACAGTTTATTATCTTTGATAAATTGCCACCTTCCTAGTGACATGCATAAATCCACGTACTTATTGAAACAGTCATTTCCAGTACAAAAATTCGTTGAATATTATTATTGCGAGGAATGTTCAACTATATTATATTCTGAATATGATGCTGCAATTTGTACCCAGTGCCTTAAACACTATCAAAAGTCTATGTTAAAAAAAAAAGGTCAATTTTTTATTCACATACCTTTAACTGATCAACTGAAGCGTATTGTAAATAGTAATATTTATTCTCACTTTCGCGATATTGATGCTAATGAGAATGATATTATTAATAACCGAGTTTATAAGAAATTAGAAAATTTGAATGAAATAACTGCTACTGATATTACTATAACATGGAATAGTGACGGTGTCAGCTTGTGCAAGTCTTCAAAACAAAGTATGTGGCCCATATTAGTTTCTATAAATGAGCTGCCTTACAGGATAAGAAGAAAGCATATTATTTTATGCGGTTTATGGTATAACAACAAAAAACCACCTATGCATATGTTTCTTAAACCTTTTATCGAGGAACTAGTACAGTTGCAAAATCATGGTTTTCAATCAACAACACTATTACATAAGGAATCTATTTTAATAAAGGTACACACCCTACTTTGTGCTGTTGATTCGGTTGCAAGACCAACAATTCAAAATATGAAACAATTCAACGGAAAGTTTGGATGTTCATATTGCCTTCACAAAGGTAAACAGATTAGTGTAGGAAGAGGAACCGCACGTGTATATTGTTATCGCGAATGTATTTCTCGCAAAACTGAGGATCATATAAAACACGTTCAGTCAGCCTGTACGTTAAATATTCCAGTGAATGGAGTAAAGGGTCCGTCCATAACAGCTCTGTTAAAAAATTTTGATATTATTCATTCCTTTCCTCCTGATTACTTGCATTCGTGTTTGGAAGGTGTAGCAAAGATGTTCGTCACGGAATGGTTTAGTAGTAAAAACAGCAGTGAAGTATGGTATTTGGGTTCCAAAGTAGAAGAATTTAACAAGCGATTATTAAGCATTAAACCTCCTTGTGAAATCAGCAGAGTACCTCAGACAATTGAAAGCAAATATAAAGCAAGCGAATGGAAGTCTTTCTTCCTATATTATTCTTTACCTTGCTTGAATAATTTGATGCCTGATCGCTACTTGAACCATTGGTTTTTATTTTCGTATAGTCTTAGTATATTTTTGCAATCGAAAATTTCTGAAGAAGAATTTGAAAAAGCAGAGAAGGCGCTTCAATTGTTCGTTGCAAATATTGAAAGACTGTATAACAAAACGTTTATGAAATATAACGTACATTTATTGTATCATACACCATTATTTGTTAAAAATTATGGATCCATGTGGGCTTGGTCCACATTTCCATTCGAGCACTACAATGGTATAATAAAAAAATTGTTCCACGGAACGCAATGCATACCGCAACAAATATGTAAAATATATTCCAGGTTAACAGCTGTAATGAGTCATAATTATGTTTTTAGCGAAGACAATAGAACAAATAAAAAAGTGAATCAATTATTTATGACTCTAATGAAAGAATGCAAAATCAAACGATGTATTGAATACGGAGAACCCTTGAGACTTTTTGGTAAAAGAAAAATTGGTGAAGTATCCGTCACAGAGCAAGTAATTATAGAAACTTTGATTGGACAAAGTATAGAAAAAACGATATACAAATATCACAGATTCATTTATAATCATATACTTTATCATTCATCAGACTATAAACGTTTAGTGAAAAGAAATAATAGTTGCATTATAACGAATGATGGTACATTATTAAGCATTTCGAGTATTATACAAATACAACTGAGAGATTCGCAAAGTCATAAATACCTAATCATTTTTTATTTATTTTAACCAGTTGATACAAAAGGATCATATTACATAAGTAACCCAGCAGAGGAAAAAATTCCTGTGCGCTGGCCTGGCTCATTACATACTAAAATTATAACTAACTTACTTACTAAAATAAAAACTTGTAAAAGAATTGGGCAAAAAATTGATTGCAGTCTTATTACCTAGTAGCATCGCTACTAGGTTAAAACTAATTCAAAATTTTTGCCCAAAACCACTTGATTATGTTGAAATTCTTTATTTCCAATATCTAATTAGCATAGCGCTGGCTTTGGTGTACATTTGGGTTGATGCATTTTTCCTTCTCTTGAAAATTTCCCTCTCGAAGTTATTCATTCTCTTAGGGCAAGTAAGACCTACTGCACATGTCTCTCTATAATGAGGGAACATGTTTTTGTGCTGAAGACTAGAATTACATTTACATTCAGACGTGAAAACAATATCATCCACCACTATTATATCTTTGTACTTTGGTTCTTTCGATATTGGTTGCATTGAGTTTTTGAATGTTTGCAGGCCTTTTATCCCTCTGTAGAAATATAGGAGTGCTTGATTGTTACCTAGATAATTTATATCACCGTAGGACATTCGATATTCATTTGAATTTTTGATTAATTTAGCCGGCGGGTTCGGGCTTTCATTTTGAAGTAGTCTGTTTGTATTGTTTACGGCTTTCACGTCTATTTTCGTAAATTCTTCCTCTATTGGTGTTGTCACGATTATTTTTACTTTCTTTTCTGGTTCTGTAGTTGCCTTGTTGAAATGGGTACAAAGTTTAATATTCTAAACGAAAAACTATGCGAAAGTAAACAGTTCACATCTAATCAGTTTTCTTTCATTGCGCAACCTACTTCTACAATTATGTGTTGCGAATTATATTCCATTAAAAACAAATGTATTAACGTTCCTTAAAAAATAATACTGTATGTCTTTTTCCTATTGTAAACACAATAGAAACAGATTAAATTATGTTCCTTAATGAAACTTGTTTTCATCATTCTTCCTTGCCAACTTCTACAATGTCATACATGTAATATATACAATATATGTTTGCTATTACCGTAATCCATATAAAATATTTTTTTCGTTTGCAGAAAATTACATTAGGAAAATCATTATCCTTTTTACCCTTAAGAGCATCCTGCAGGAAATCAAGCAAAATTGATTCATTTATGAAATCCTGTAGGAAATTCATGAAGCAAAAGCAGGATGTAATTTTCTGCATGATGTTCACTACAAAAAAATCCAAAAAATCTTGCAGGAAATGCTCGAGGGAATTTCCTGCAGGATGTTTACTAAAGGAAAGGACTACTTCTTTGAAGGAAATTCCTGTACGAGAATGCTGAACAATCTTGCTGGATTTCTGAAAGATTCCTGCAGGACGATTATGCTCGATTCCTGTACGGTATTTTGTAGCATAAAATAGGGAATGCTTGTAGAAAATTCCTGCAGGAATTGTTGTGAGTAATATCTTTTCAGCAGGAAAATGTGTATCAAATCCTGCACGGAAGCCCTGCAGGGTTTTATATTAGAATAAATACTCGCAGAATATGTTCCTGCAGGAAAATCCTGCAGGAAAAGTTGTCATCATACCAGTTCTTGGAGGAAATTCTACCACAATTTCCTACAGGAAGTATATTATAGAAAAATAAAATCAATTTCCTATAGGAAATCCTATAGGAAATTCATGCAGGAAAACCGCGAAAATCCGTACAGGATTGTCCTGCAGGATTTATAGAGGATTCCTGCAGGGTTCCTGTAGGAAATCATGCAGGATTCTTGCAGGATTATCCTGCAGGATTCCTGCAGGATATTTTGATAAGGGGAGCTTCCAAGCATTTCGTGAAATATTTTCTGAAATATTTTTGCAAAGATTTTACTTTCTTTTCTTGAAAGGTTTTAGGCTTTTCAATAATAATATTTGAGTGACACCTTTCTGATATGTTCTTGAAAGGATTCAAGAAATATTTCTGTGAAATGTTATTGCAAGATATTAGTAAGCTGTGGGAAAGGATTCAGCAACGTTTCATTCAAACCTTTCTGTAAATCTCTCTCATAATTATTTCATGCTATGTGGGATATCATAATGAAAAAATTATTATACGGAATATATAAATATTTTTGAACGTAAAAAAAAACAGAAGCAATTCTTCACAAATTTTTTAAAATTGATAATATAATTGAAGTCTTTTTTATTATTTTCTTTCGAAAGTATAAAAAGGGGTTGGTGTAAGTAGTGTCAATGAAATCTCCTTAATTACTTCTTTAACCCATAAACGCTGAGCTCATCATAATTTTTACTAAGTTTCCTACGTGTTTATTTACTATGTTATAGGACAAAAAAAAATGCAATACATCTATTCCAACGTAAAATCGTTGCTCTTTCAGAATCTTAGCTAAAAATTTTGACTGGACATCGACAAATATAATATGGCCGATATAAACGTAAAAAACAAAAATATTTTTGAAAAAACAAATTTTTTAAATTTTAAATTTTGTTTTACAATAATGCCGCAGTGATCAACATTTTACTATGATCAGGGGTGATAAAGGCACTCAAACATTAAGAGGAATTTTTTTCAGCACAATTCGTCGACGCGTTTTTTTAAAATGGCGGCGAGAATAAAAAAATGTTATACAAATGTTAATATATTGTTTTCTTAAAAACTATAAAGTTTAGAAAAAAATTTCAAACAATAAAAGAGGCTGAAAATGACTCAAGGAACGTTATCATATTTTTTAAAATACTTTGTAGGTATTCTTAAAGGCAGCCTTCTTAAAAAATTTGATTTTTTGAAATTTTTGAAAATTACAAATTGTCTAAAAAAAGTTTTGAAAAATAGAAAAAGAATGTCCTAAATTAAGTAAAAAATTTGTATAAATTTTTTCATTCACGCCATCATTTTGAGAAAACGCTACGATAAATTTTTATGACAAAAATAGAATAAAGTTCATATTAGAAGAAAGTTTATATGTTTCTGTGCACAGAAAACATAACTATCAAGCAGCAAGAGCATCGGTTTTGGAAATATCAAACGAGCATAATGACATATGCAGCGGTCTTTTCATTTCAATTGTAGATGCAGCGGCTACCAGCAGCGGGACGATATTTAGGTGCGCTTCAAAAAATGTCACTAATTGTGGTGCAAAAATTTATGTGCAGTCCCTACATAATTTAGAAGAGCAGCATATAAGACTTATCAATTAGCATAATCACAACGGCGATCCGCTTTTATTATTAAAGGAACCATTTATGGAAGAGGTGACGTTGATCACAAGAACAACGTACGACGAATTAAAAGACATTTATGACCAAGTGAAAATGAAAGTTGTGTAAGTACATTGATACACACATGTCATTTTGCGTGTACTACAGAAATACACAATGAGGAATATATTTTTCTGTTTAGATATCGACCTCTACAAAATCATCTGAATTATCATGGTTTCTATAAGCAAAAAATGTTATTAGCTAGAAAAGCAAATTTACAGCCAAATCCGGCTAATTTAATGGAGGTTGCGGAACGTTTACAAGAGCACAATCCTTGGAGCGATTTATACAAGAGTTCCGTTGTTGCCGACGATAATTCGTTTGCACTTGTATTTGCGCATGATACAATGCTGCAAGCATTATCGGAATGCACTCAACTTTTTTGCGACGGAACGTTCAAGGTAAATACATATCTACTGTAAAAGAAAATTCAGTATTTAAAATGTAATATAATATTTTAGATAAGGCCAAGAAGAGTACAATGTGCGCAAGTTTTTATAATTCGTTTTCGAAAAGTAACTTCGGTATGATGAATAATATATTATTGTAAAAGAAAATTTCATAAAACGTATTTAATATAGTTTAATAAAATTTAATTGATTTAGGGATTCCCGGCAATGTTTGCGTTAACATCGTCAAAAACGTCGTCGATGTATTGTGCGATTTGGAGAAAGTTGTTAGAATTGGTGCCGGATTTAAAGTTAAATGTTAATACTTTAACAATGGATTTCGAAAGGGCGCAAATAAAAAGTGCCAGAGAGGTATTTCCCGACGCAAGGATTTCAGGTTGCGTTTTCCATTACAAACAAGTAATGTTTAGTCCCTTTTTGGGACCTCCGTTTAACCCATTAAGTCCGGGCGGGACACATTTTCAATTTTTTTTTCAGCGGCTTTATTCGATATGAAAACGGTCTATAAAAAAATCAACAAAAGGTAATTCTTATGTAAAATTGTCTCATCTTTCGATCTACGCTATTAGTTTTTTGAAAAAATGTGTATTAACAAAGTTATATTTGTTTATTTAACAAAAAACATGGTTTTCGAAATGAGAAAAATTTTTCAATCAAAATTTTCGAGTCGAAAACGCTCATAAAGGGAACCTTATTTATAGACTAAAAGTGTCCACGGACCCTAAACTTCAAAGTATAGTGGTAGGTTTTTTCAAATTCAACATGGCGGCACCCAATATGGCGGCTTTAAGTAAAATTTTGTTTGATAATACTGCTAATTTTTTTGGTAACTAACAATTTTTTCCTATCTTTATGAAAATTGGTATATAAGGGTTTTTTCGGTCGCTGATTACGAATTTGGTATCAGATTTTAAAAATTCAAGATGACGGATCCAAGATGGCTACCACAAATTTTGAAAATTCTCCAAGTTTGATGAAAATTGGTATACGGGGGTTTTCGGGGTCGCTGATTACGAATTTGAAATTAGTTTTTCAAAATTCAAGATGGCGGATCCAAGATGGCTGCCAAAAAATTTTATGCTCTAATTTCGATGATAATTTTAAGAAAAATTATCTAAACATCAGATCCTGTATTAGTAACAATACGTTGATACGATTACAATACGTAATAATACATTTTCTTTATAAGAAAATAATTAAATAATTAGCTAAATATTACTTAGTTTTGACAAGCGATAATAGAAATGTATTCTACAAATAAAAAATATAAAAAATACAAAAAAATGTTGGCTAAGAAACGAAATAAAATTTACATCGAAATTAGAGCACTTTTGAAAATTTGTGGCAGCCATTTCAGATCCGCCATCTTGAATTTTGAGAAACTGATTGCAAAATCGTAATCAGTGACCCCGAAAACCTCCGTATACCAATTTTTATCAAAATTGGAGAATTTCCAAAATTTTTTGGCAGCCATCTTGGATCCGCCATCTTGAATTTTGAAAAACTAATTTCAAATTCGTAATCAGCGACCCCGAAAACCCCCGTATACCAATTTTCATCAAACTTGGAGAATTTTCAAAATTTGTGGTAGCCATCTTGGATCCGTCATCTTGAATTTTTAAAATCTGATACCAAATTCGTAATCAGCGACCGAAAAAACCCTTATATACCAATTTTCATAAAGATAGGAAAAAATTGTTAGTTACCAAAAAAATTAGCAGTATTATCAAACAAAATTTTACTTAAAGCCGCCATATTGGGTGCCACCATGTTGAATTTGAAAAAACCTACCACTATACTTTGAAGTTTAGGGTCCGTGGACACTTTTAGTCTATAAATAAGGTTCCCTTTATGAGCGTTTTCGACTCGAAAATTTTGATTGAAAAATTTTTCTCATTTCGAAAACCATGTTTTTTGTTAAATAAACAAATATAACTTTGTTAATACACATTTTTTCAAAAAACTAATAGCGTAGATCGAAAGATGAGACAATTTTACATAAGAATTACCTTTTGTTGATTTTTTTATAGACCGTTTTCATATCGAATAAAGCCGCTGAAAAAAAAATTGAAAATGTGTCCCGCCCGGACTTAATGGGTTAAAATACGCCTTCCCCTTTACCCGTGTGCGAAAAATATTATAAGCCGCGTAGGCGGCGACCCTCTCGCCCCGATGTGGCGCATATGTGCGTCATCTCCCGCTTGAGCCGTAGAAGCTAAGCGCGTCTAGGCCGGAAAAACCCCAGGATTGGGATTTCCCTCGCCGAGACGTCTGGCATCTGGCGTCGCCTTGCGCCAAGCCTATGTTCAGCTACGCCGGCCGCTCGGACCATCTCAGCTGCTTGGGTCACCTCGGCCGCCCGTCCGCCCGACGCTCCTTTTTTATAACACCCCTAACGACTTGGTTACAAGCGGTTTTTCCAGGCATCTTCTCCTTCCCTCTTACCTTAGAACAACGGGACCTTTAAGCAAAATATCGGCTGCCCGGCCCGGGCAAAAGGGTCGACTCTCTTCACTTCGGCACGGAACGTCTCACCGTGCAGATCGGCAAGAACTTTTACCGCTTCGGTTAGCCGCGTCAGTTTCTCCTCGGTGACGAACCACTACGCGCCGTGCGTAACCGGCCGACAGGCCGTGACTCCCTTTTTCGACTGTGCGTGCTTCAAGAACATTGTGCGTACGTGTGTGTGTGCTTCGCCTCTGGACGCAATTCCTGTTGCGCTACGAACGCATCGTGTTTCCGGGTGTGCCTTCTGGTAACTAGCGGACGTGAGGAAGGACTGGTGCGCAATCTTCTCGGACGAGACGCCAACACGCTCTCGTAGAGGTTCCCCTGCGCGACCCTCTCAGGCGCATTCCCAAGGCGGCATGAGCCCCACGAGCGTGGCGTCGTCAGGTGACCCCGTTCCCGAGACGTCGGGACGACCCCGCGCCGAGAAAGCACTGCGGAATCGCCTGCCGAGCCTTCAGCCCCCGGTAAACTTGCGCGTTACCGCGGCGGCTCCTGATCCACGCTCCGAAAACTCTTGTGTACTGCGGTAAGAGCTCTTTAGTATTAATTTGAATGCATTCAAAGCGCGCGTAGTTTATGTTACCATAATCATTGTAATTTCTCTAATTCTTTTACGGCTTTTTCCTCCACCTTCCGTGGAGGTTTTTTTATGCCAAAATAAATTCTTTATACCTAGTTAATATAATCGCTTGTGTATTAATTCGAACGCCCACTCTACCTAATATTCCTTCATTATTTGCATATTATTTAATTCAACATATATTTAATTTCACATCTCACGGAAGTTGAAGATGGATTCAACAAGTAAGTTACTCGTACAAAAGTGGTACACCTGCACAAGCACGCACAAAGATTAATGCTTACGAATAAAAAAAATATATTAATTTATACGTTTATTTTAGTCCCTTGTAAAAAAATGGGAAAAATTGCAGATATCTGCAAATTATGAATATATCCTGGAAAAAGCCTATCCGTTGGCTTATTTACCAGGAAACAAAAATTGAAGAGGGCATGGCGCACATTACGGATTTGGTAGACAACGTGTGGCGAAGAAATCCTGTAGAACCCGACCGGCAAAAGCTTCAGAACTTTGCAACGTATCTAAGAAATTACTGGATTCCGCTAAAATCTTTATTTTGTGTCTTTGATAATCCAATAAAAACTAACAACACATGCGAAAATTTCCACATGCAGGCTGTGAAGAAGTTGGGGAATCGCCCTGCAGTGTGGAAAATGATTGGTAATAAACGTGTTATTAAAACAAAAATTAACTAATTATTGTATTGTATTTAAATGTAATTAACGTTACAGATTCACTGGTAAAATTAATCAATAGCATTACTTTTAATTATGAAAGGGTACAAAGAGGATATTACATACCGCAGCGCAGGCCAATGCATCATGTACAAGCGGATTTGGCATTGCAAAATTTAGAAAATGAAATGCGCCTGGGAAGGTAAGGATTCATTTAAATTTTAATGACCTCAGTTTACTTTTTAGTATATTTGATTATTATTAAAAAACTAAATTAATATAAAATTATTTGCAGAATGAATGTTATTAGTAATTTAACTAACGTCGCTAATTTAAGGCGCTTTGAAAGAGCTAGGATGTTTAATTATGAAGAAGCTATTAGGCGTCCTAATCTTATGCCTTTTAATAGGGATCAGGGCGATAGTGAAAGTAACAGCTCCAATGAAAGTGTCAGTGATGAAAACATTGAGAACAATCTGTTTATTAGAGAAAATATGGATAACAATGTACTTCCCGGTAAGACATTTCAAAAAATATTATTTTCGATCTTGAAAAAACATTTTTTTTAAGTATTTTAATCCATTCGATTTTCCTACTGCTAATCATTTAAAGATAATTACTTAACTAAAAAAGATTATGATTGTTACAGGAGGTGCTTTCAAAAATGAAATAATCATTCAAAGAAGAGGAAGAAATAGAGTTGGTAAGAATAACAATTATTGCCCATTAAATCAAATTATACAAAAATATTTCTTACAGTACGTGACAATGAGCAACTGCAGGAAGCAGATGCAGGAGGTAAGCCTATCCAACTAAGATGTACATTTGAAATAATATTGACACAAAAATATTTTATACATAAAGTGAATTATTCTAATTTACAGAGATAGCACAACAAATTGCAATTGCACCGGCTCATGATGGTGGAAGGGGAAGGGTTAGGTCACGCAATCAACCTGGGGTAGACCTTCGTAAGTATAATAAAACGTAGTAGCTTTATTCTAACCTCAAAACAAAATTTATTTCACTAGCGAGGTAGGAAGCCTGTGGCTATAGCTCAGAAGTATATACTATGAATACTTAATCTGTTAGTTAGGCATTCCTGCTATATACTTCTGAGCTATAGCCACAGGCTTCCTACCTCGGTGGTGAAATAAATTTTGTTTTGAGGTTAGAATAACGAGGAATAATTTTTTATTCAGTTATAATGTATCTTTGAGAAAAATATGAGGACAGTTTTAATCCAAATTGTATAGAGAATATGACTAAAACTTTTCTGTTTTCAAATTTTAAATTATCATGAATGAAGTTCACCCTTTTGAATCCGCCATCTTGGATTTTAATTTTTTCTCATTAAAACAACTCAAATGGTCATTAAAACGTGAAACGACATAGATGAAGCATGAATATACACTCGTGTATTTACGGCATGTAGAGGCATACGGCTGAGAGTTATCCTGAAGCTGGACGCATAAATTAAACTGTAACATAACCTCAAATAGTTTCAAACTCTTTTAAATTTAATTGAAAGAGTAATTTCATAAAATATTGATGTGACCGTATAGCTAACAGTACAAATAATGCTAACAAATAAATTTTGTACCGTAGTAATCTTTTACTATACAATTTTTTTGTTGTCCATCTTTAGGTTCCATTCTAGAACGTGTCCAGCTTTCGGGTACTTTACGTTATAATTAAAAAATAATTAATTTTGTGGAATTGCCTAAAAAACAATATTCTAAAAAATTAAAAATTACAAAAATAAAAAATACCACCATATTTGTCATGCAATTCTAAATGAATAGTATTTTTAGAAATTTTTCGATTAGATGCATCCTTTTGAGAAAAAAATTGAAGAGTTTAAAAATCTTAAAATATTATCGAATTTTTTTCTCAGAAACTATGCGTTTCGTCAAAATAGTGTTGTATGCATTTTTGATCCAAAATTTTTTGCTCTTTGCGAATCCGGTGTCAAAAATAACAGTTCGCATTTGAAAAAATAAACTTAACCTCGAAAGTCAAACACAAGGTCAAATCAAAGGTCACTATTAAATTCCTTCAAAAAGTTACCTTTACATTGACCTTGATCTTGTCCAAAATCAGTTTATCTGGAAAATTATTATGTTGTTCCGGTACTTTTGGCCAACCCTGTATAATAAACGGATGACAGACGAATTCATCGCTTTTTGGTTAACGGAAATAAGATTATTTTGTTAATTAATTTTTAGTTTATGGGTTTATCGTTTAATACGCGTTACCTTGTACTTCAAGAATATGCATCTTTGAACAAAGTCTTGTTAATACTATTACTATTATTATTATTATTATTATTATTATTATTATTATTATTATTATTATTATTAATATTACACAGCCAAACAAAAAAAAAAAATCAAAACCCACGGACCAGACCATATATACCTTATGTTTTTGAGGTCGCTGATTCCGAATCCGTGGTCCATTTGACCCCATCACCTCAGGGTTAAGGTCAGGTCAAAGTCAAATTTACAAAATTAACGGGAACCAAGGTTTAACAGTATACATATGTTTTTGGAGTCGCCGAAACCGAATCCGTAATCCGTTTGACTCCATCACCTCATACTGAAGGTTATTTGAAGGTAAAATCGAGAAAATTCTTGTAAAACAAACCAAACTTCATGCCATTTATTTTTTCTTACTATACCTTACACGTTTCTCATCAAATGATCGGTGCAAAGGTTTCCTTTTACGTTTTTTCCCAGTAGTTTCACAATCTCTTTTCAACATCCAGCAGTAGTCGGCCAGCATACTAGCATCCCATCTACCTTAATAACGCTTTTCCATTACTTTAACATCTTGGTGAAAACGCTCTCCCTGTTCTTCGCTAAAATCGCCACAGTTTTCAGGAAACTATCCAAGAAAAACTATGCTTCAAATACTTGGAAAGTAAATTTCCAAGTAAATCAGATGCAAAATTGAAGGAAGGTATTTTTGACGGTCCAGAAATTAGAAAAATGATGGCTGATGACCAGTTAATTAGTTCCATGAAAAACATTGAGAAAGCTGCATGGCTTAGCTTTAAGGAGGTTTGTCAAGGTACTGCGTAGTCAAGCACGCATCATGCGATGGAACTCGTTTGACTTGCTAGGTACTTGCACACGGTCTGGCACCGTTGTGCGACAGCTCATTTTCCATCTTTTTTTCCGTCTGCTCCTCGATACTTGTGTATACTGTTTGTAAACAATAATGTCAAGTGGAAATATAAAAAAGAAATATTTTTGGAAAGGAGAGCGTGTGAGTGAAAAAGTTTACAAATCCAGAGTGCGTCTGCAAGCAGTAGGAAAAAATTTAAAAAATGTTTATGGCTGCAGTCATAGAAATAAGGAACCTAACCTCCATGGCAGTGAAGGCCAGGTAGATTTACTCGAAGGACGACGTATCATGCACTTAAAAACTTTGGCAAAAGAATTATTTTGTAAAAACTGCAACGCGATACTGTCTTTAGTTGACACGTCTGAAGAAAAAAAGATTGGTCTGGCCTCAATTTTTTATATAAAATGTCGAAACTGCCTAAATTTTAATAAAGTCCCTACTGACAGGACTCATGAAGTGAAAAAAGAAAAGGAGCAAAGTCGACAGACTGTTCACTACGATATTAATACTAGAGCTGCAATGGGTATTTTTATTTTATTATGTTAATAAAAGAATAATATTAGTTTATTAATTGTTTTTATGCTGATTTTAGGAATTCTTAATTCTGGCACAGGAAATTCTCATCTGAATTCTTTACTGTCCTGCTTCAATTTTACACCATATCATTTTAATACATATAATACATATAAATTACATGAAAAAGAAGTTGGTCGGGTCCTAGAGATAATGGCTGAGAACAGTTGTACAGAAGCAACTCTTAGTGAGAGAAACTCTTCAATTGAAAATATTGAAAAACTTCAACGATTAGTGTAAGCAATAGTTGTAGGAACTTATTAAGTCAAATGAATTTTAATCATCGTATAGGTTTTTTAGTATTATTACTATTTTTTTACTATAAAATATTTTTAATAAAAATTTATTTGTTTTTTAAAAATATTTTATATTTTTTTAATAATGTTTTAGATTTTTTATCAATTTAGATAACTTTAGGTAACTTAAAGATTAAATAAATTTTATAAACTACACTGATTTTTTGTACTATAGTTATAAGTTTATTTAATTTATATACAGGGTGTCAATTAAGTCCCGGGACGGCTGAATATTTTCAGAGGTAAAGTAATTCTGATAAAGGTCAAGATCATTCTTAAGTAACTTTCAACGAGGAATCTAATGGTGACATTCACTTTGATCTTGGACTTGACCTTGAAGGTTATTTCAAGGTCAACTGTTTTTTTTTAAATAGGAACCCCCATTTTTAAGACTGGTAATCGATAGAGCGGGAAATTTTACATTCAGATACGTAATTAAGTCAGAGCTAGTGTTTAAACTTGAGGGTTACTCCAAGGTTATTTACACTCCAGCAAGGTTCTTAGATACCTCTTAATATTTTTGCAAGCGGTAAAGCTATTCCTCGTGTAACTTTCAACGAGGAACTCAATGGTGACCTTATACTTGACCTTGGACGTGACCTTCAAGGTTATTTCAAGGACACCTATTGTTTTTAATGGAAATCTTCATTTTTTACACTGGCAATCGATAGAGTGGGAAATTTCATTTCGAAAATAGTATTTGACGTGATCTTTAGAAGGTCAAATCAAGGTCAATTTTGGATAAACTGTCAAAATATTGTCGTATTCAAACTTTAGAGGATTTATGAAAGACTAAATGTTTAAAAAAGTTTTGAAACCAACAACATCGACCACCTTGACTTTGAGATTAGCTTTGCACATTATTTGAAAGTTCAAGCACCTTTTAAATTAATAACCTTACTATCGCCCTTATTCTTACTTTTAGCGTTACCCAGAAACAACGACGTGGACGTAGTAAGTTCTGTTTCCTTTGGGGTGCTTGATTAACGTGAGTCCCCTTGCCTCTCACGATTGGTGTGCTAAAGTCTTTTGCGTTTTACTTAATGATTCAAAGTTTAACGGCGGTGCTCAAACTGAAAACCTTCAACTTCTTGACAAAAAGCTAGGCGATTGTAAAAATGAGTTACTGCATCACGAATCATCCCTCTATCGATTCTAGCAGCCTCTTGCATAATTCGATTGCGCAGTTCATCTAAATTGTCCGGTTTAGTGGCATAAACTTTACTCTTAAGGTAGCCCCAGAGAAAGTAATCGAGTGGTGTTAGATCCGGAGATCTAGCAGGCCACTCGATTTCACCCCTTCTTCCAATCCATTTATGAGGAAACTGAGCATCCAAATATGCTCGAACATCTCTACCAAAATGAGGGGCTGCTCCATCCTGCTGAAACCACGTTTCATCGTAATCATCAACTGCTATCTCTCTAATTCGTGGTATAATTTGATTCCTAAGTAGCTGTTCGTATGAAGCGGTAGTAAGATTACCCTCGATAAAAAAGGGGCCTACAAGAGTATTGTTTAAGATGCCAGCCCAAGCATTCAACTTGTGTGGATATTGTGTGTGATTGTCCAACATCCATGCAGGATTTGTGTCTGACCAATATCTACAATTGTGTCCGTTAACTTCACCCTTTAAAGTGAAAGTAGCCTCATCCGAAAAAACTATATTGTATAAAAATTGAGGATCTGCGTCTATTCTGTTCATCATCGCTTCGCAAAACTCGATCCGGCGATCAGGATCATCGTCATTAAACTCCTGTACCAAATGGACTTTATAAGGATGAAAACTGATGCTTTTCAGAATTTTTCGTACAGTTTCATGAGAAACGTCATGCTCATGCCCAGCTCTACGTAAACTAAGATGTGGATTTTCAATAAATGCTTCAGCAATTTCAATCTGCTTATCCTCAGTTGCTACAGATTGTGGGCGACCAGTTCTCTGAAGATCATTGACAGTCCCAAATTCTGCGAATCGCCGTACAACCCTTTCGACTGTAGATTTTGAGATAGGTGTTTGTCCGTCTTCATTACGAAAATGGTTATTAAACAACGTACGAACTTCGAGGTAAGATCGGACTCGATCTCCCCAACCACGCATCATCAATAAACTTATCCTTTCTCGCGTCGAAAGTTTAGCATACGCCATTGACTTTTATTTAGATATGAATAATACACGAGTCAGAATATTTATGTATTTCAATTTAGTTTTAATTTGTTTATTTAGAGGAAAAAGAAGAATAGTGGTAGCGACTCGTCCGCAAAAACTGAGCTAAAAACTTGTCAATTGCAAAGAAAAACGAATTGTTCAAAAAGAAATGTTTACAATGAAGAAAAATGTTTATTACATAAAAAAATTTTTGTTTAACTTGTTCTTAAATTTATTTTGAACTCATGAAAAGGTTAAGAAAATGAACAGTGACAATAATTTTTTAACAAATAATAAAATAAGGACTATCAGTTACAAAAGAAATATTTAAAAGTTTAGAAAGAAATTTAAAAAAAAATCAGAATTAAATAAAAAAACTTCTTAGAAAAAAATCACAGAAATTTATTCGCAATTTATAAAATGAGCTAAAAATACAAAGAACTTGTATAAAAAGAATAGGAGGTTTGTCGGTTTGTGGGATAATTTTAGAATTTATATTTGTAGGTATTTGGGTTTATTATCCATATGGGTGTTAAATTTATTGATTTAGGGTTCAAAGATTATGAGTTCAGGGTTTATGAGTTTGCAATTTATGGATTTGTTAATTAATGGGTTTTAAATCTACCGGATTGAAGTTGGACACATAAATGTCAAAGCCTGAAACACGGAACCCATGAACCCTCAACTCACGCTAACCAATCGCGAGAGGCAAGGGGACTCACGTTAATCAAGCACCCCAAAGGAAACAGAAGTTACTACGTCCACGTCATTGTTTCTGGGTAACGCTAAAAGTAAGAATAAGGGCGATAGTAAGGTTATTAATTTAAAAAGTGCTTGAACCTCCAAATAATGTGCAAAGCTGATCTCAAAAATATACCCTGCCAGTTCCAATTGTAAATTACTGTACACTCATACAGATAGCTAAATGTATGAAATTGAAGATGTTGATATGTATGAGATTATGAAAGAAGATATCGATAAGTTCCATAGATCAGATTATCCTGAAAACAATCAATTTTCTATACCTCATGCTAACAAAAAGGTTCTAGGTGTAATGAAAGACAAGTGTAACGGTAGTATAATGAAGGAATTTATAGGATTACGTAGCATAATGTATCATATTCTAATTAAAAATCAGTGACCAATAAAAAAAGTAAAAAGAATTAAAAAACATATTGTCATGAATGAAATTGTACATTAAGATTATCGATATTGTTTAGAAAAACTAGAAATTATTAAACGTACACAGTGTAATATACAGAGTAATTTACATACAGTTCAGACAGTTCGAGAAGAAAAAGTTGCATTGAGTGCTACTGATGATAAACGCTATATATACCCTAATGATCCAAATTCTCTTTCATGGGGTCATCATCGGACTCTAGAAATATCAAGTCTGAAAGAGAGAATAGTATTACAACGTAGTATTACAGCATTGAATTGTAATCAAGGTATAGAGCAACAACAACAACAACAGATCCTTCTACAAGGTGATGATCGACGTCACTCAAAAAATAGGACTTGTGATGGGGAAGAATGACCTCCGCAGAAAAATTAATGTTTGAGATGGAGGGGAAAACGACTGTGTAGGCAGTGGTGGCTTGAGATGTAGGAGGGGGTAAAGCTTGTATATGGAGAAGACTATGAGAAGGGGAAATATGGAGGGGATAACGGAGACGGCGGCTCAAGATATGAGAGTTGGGAGCTGGATACAAAAACCGATAGCTCACCATAGACGAATATAGTTCTCTAGTAGCATCGTAAAGAACAAACTATCCCTCTTCTCTCGAGTTATTCTCTTAAATACCATTACAATCAAGTATGTTCTATTCAATATAACAAATAATACCCTCTCATATTAATTAATTGAAATTTGATTCTAATAATTAGTATTATTTTTATAGAATAGATTTCTCTAAACTCAACAAAATTGCCAAGGAGACCTATCTCCCAAAAAAATCATTGTCAGACTTGACCGACAATAGTAGATATCAAGTCACAAAAGTTCGATCGCTCAACACTCGATATGGATTCGGTGTGGTTGTGACAATTGATTCGGAATTTCCAGTGTTTATCCCGAAGCGAGGTTCCACGATCTTGGAAGGAAATAAGACAATGCTCAACGCTTTGATTCAAAAGGCTGAAGAAGGAGAATTATTTTTACTGCATATTAAAGGCATTACCTTTGAATTTGAATAAGAAAAAAAATATAGCTGTTTTAACATAAAGCAGTAGTATAAATATTATAACTTGAGTTGAATAATATTGTAATATTTTTATATTAACTCAAATCAAAACATGTTCTTTTTATTCTTAATATATAATGTGATTTATATTACAATTTAAATTTAACTTAAAAATAATGGAGAGAGAAATATCTAGAAGAGAGAGGGAGCTCCTTGCTTCTGAATCATTTACAATATTTTTTTATCAATCCATGAATTATGAGTGTCGTCAAATCCTAGCCAGTTTACATAAACTTGTTTACCACGATTTCTAATTATCTACATAGACTTTCTTTGATAAATGTCTATTAGCTATTAGAATATAACCTTACTTAAAGGGGTTAGACTTTCAAAATCTTACTGACAGAGCTTTCGAGTTTAAAACAAATGACGCGCATGCTGTGGCTAAAAATGCTCCTTCTTCTAGCGTAAACAAAAGGTGAAACCTCGTACTTTCGCCCGAGGGATGGAGAAAAATTATTTCAAGAATTTCCATCTGTTCTTCAAAATTATTTGTCCCTATTAATGCATCGTCAATGTAGATTTTAACTTTTTTTTCCTCAACGATATTTCCCATTGCTTTTTTTAATGCTCTGATAAAACCCGCGCTCGCTGTTTTTATTCCAAATGGTAATCTTTTAAATTGGTACTGTGTGTTGTTTATTAGAAATGCTGTTAGTGGTCGTGACTGTTTGTGTAACTTGATTTGCCAGTAGCCGTGCATTAAGTCAAGTTTTGAATAAATTTTTGTTCCGATAAAATCCTGCATTAATTCCGATATGAGCGGTGGTGATTCTTGTTCGTCTTCGATTATTTTGTTCACTTGTCTAGCGTCTAAACAAAGTCTTATTTCCCATCTCCCTTTCTTACTACGCGCACTGGGTTACAGAGGGGACTAATTGCCCTTTCTATTATGTTCGAATTTATGTCATCTATGGTTCGGTTTCTCAAACTGCAAAAAGTAACGGGTAATTTTTTTTTATTATTGGTTTGTTAGTTGTTAGTTTTAATTCATGTTCGTATCCGCGCGCACAATCTTCTTTCTCCGTAAATACAGTTTTATATTTTTGTAATAAGTTTAAAAAATGTTCTTTTTGTGTTTCATTCACTCCTGTTAGTTTTCGCGCGCACTAACGAAATTGTTCAGACAGGCTTTGTTCCGGTTCTATATTTTTTTAAATTCATTTTCCTCTACTGAAGCTTCATTGATAGAATTATTTTTGCTTTTATCCTTATTTATGATTTCGTTTTCTATCTTCTTTATAAATTTATATTCATATTCTTTTCTTTTTCATTTTTATTTATATAAGATTTATGTTCATTATTTATGTATATTTTTTTATTTGTACTTCTGTAAGCATTGGAAGTTTTTTTTATTGTTTTTTCAGATGCATTAATCTCTTTAATTATAAAAACTGTAACGGGGCCGCCCCTGGTCCTCACCGACGTCCCTCGGTGCGGCTGTGTGCAGCAGCGTGCTGCACACGTGCGATGCCGTGCGCTACAAACGCCGGGAGAATTCAAACTCCCGGCTTTCTCGAGCTCAGCTGAGCTCGAGCGCGTGCTGAAAAGGACTCGCGAAAATCCTCTGCGCCGGCTAGCTCCCGGTCGCAGTTCACGGGGAAAACGGACGTTGGCTAAGGAAAATTAATCTGAGTCGCGTGTCAAATATACGGATTTATTTCGCGTTCACTATTTTGTACGACGGTACACAAACGCGATGTAAACAACCGCGGTCGCACAGGTCGAGGAAATTCGCGGTCGCGCGCGACGTTCGGGCCGATGCCCTCGCACCAACAGACGCACACACTCAAAAACGCACGCTGCGCCGCTCGCAAACTCGAGGAGATATCCTGGACACGTCTGTCCAGGATACGCGCACTCCTCTTACCTCGAACAGTCGGCCGACCTCGCAGACTCTCTCTCTCACTCAGTACTCCGCTCGGCTGTTCCACCGCTGTCTCCGAAGCAGTGTCTCGCTGCCGCTGTCTTTCGAGCACCGTCTGCTGCTGCTGCTGCTCATCGTCGCGATCGACCTCCTTCCTCGGGCACCTTCTCCTCAGCTTCCTCGCAAAACTCTCCGAAAAACTCACGAAACCGGTCTAACACGTATTTTCCGCGCGAGAACCACCAGGAACATGGCGGCTGCCGCGCAAGCCCGCGCGGAGCGCCACTCCTTCCTTCTCTCTCTATCTCGCGCGCCTCCTACCTACCTGTGCGTTTCTCGCTCGCACTCACTCGAGCTCGCTCTCCGCGAGCAGCTGACGAGCCGTGACAAAACGTACGTAATATCATCGTTTCTCGATAAACTAAGTCTATCTGGTACATATCGATCGAATATGATAGAATGATCGCTGAGCTTATTATTCACAATTTGTATAGAAGCCTTTTTATAATTTAAAATCAATTCATGTTTCCAGTGCCAATCGTCCCCTAAAATCATGTCAGAAACTAGGTGGAGTACGAATAAGAACGCATGCGAATTGACATATTTTTCTATGGTAAATTCTATTAATATTTGTTTTTTTTTTTTGCTACAGTTTTTTTTCCTATTGCTACCGATACCACAATGTTTGTAACTGGAATTCCTTGAATATTATGATTGCTTTTTAACTGATTATAGAAATTTTCAGATATGCACGTTATGTGACTACCCGAGTCTGCTAATGCCCATACGTTTTTTTTCCTTATTAATTTGGATTTTGTAATGTAATATGTGGTCATTGTTTGTTACTATGTATTTGCTTTTCTTTTGGGGTACGCTTTTTTTTATTTCGATATCATAATTTAAGTCGTTTATTAGTCCGAAATCATCACGGTGCGGTGCCGAACCCTTTCTCATCGCCCCGATTACCCGTTTAAATGGCTTTGATTTCCGTTTTGTCTATTTTGAGTGTTTATATCCTTGCGTTCCCGTTGCGTTATATTTGGCGGAGGAAAACGGGTGTCGGGTATTTGAACCGGTGGCTCATTTTTTTTACTCGTTTACTTGCTTGATGGTCAAAGTAGTCTGTATATGTTGCCTGGTCTTGAAGTTCGCGGTGTCTATTGTTTTGATAATTTCCCCCCTGATCTTCCAGTGTATGGTCGATGGTTTTAATTATACGGCTTGTTTCGAAATCTTATTTGTCTTAACGGGATACTTTGTTCACCATTTCTATTATCGTATTCTTTATTTTTTCAGTTTTTTTCTTTATATAAATTGTCGAGTTGTGCGAGTGCTTTGTAACGTGGCGCTTTTTCGCCCGTTACTCCGCGTGCCAGTTTTATTGGTAAACAAGCAGCCAGATGGGAAGTCCCTCCACCACTGCCTAAATTGCGTTAGAAATAGTCTTTTTCCGCGGAAGCGCTTTGATATTCCAGAGGAAGATGCCTCGGCCAAGATACCTGCAGATGCGCACCGAAGAGAGCCAGGTACCGATTGCCGTCGTCATCCAAGGCACGCCGTTGCTGGGATAACAGCCAAGGGCAACGGAGGGTCCAGTTCGTCTAAAAAGATGAGTATTGCCTCCTATTTAAATTCCTCGATTTAAGCCTGTAAAATATTGCCTGAAAGCAGTGCTGCCAAGCCGCACAAATATAGGAAAATTCCATCAGCGAGCTAAACTCGCTGCGGCTCGGAATAATATTTACTCGAACCAGCACTTACCTCCCCTATTTTTCAGGAGGACGGGCGAGGGATGAGAAGGCGAAAGGCGAGGTGTTTTCACCTCTACACTGGCCCTCCAGAATCACCCAAGCTAAGGCGACCAATCAGCAGCGGTGACGCCGACGAGACGACGAGCGTCGGTGCCTTGGCCTAACCGAGGGAACCAACGCTCTGCGACTTCGCAACTGGCTAGCCTACAGGGAGGATCGCCTGGAGCACCTTCCGCGCCGCGTTTGACTTAAAAGTCCATAATTGTATTAATTTTCTAATTTGTTCCGTGGCGGACCCACGCTGAATTATTCTTTAGCGTTTGCGTGCCTTCGTTCAGGCCTCGTGGCCGAGCAACATCGATTGATACACTCGGCAGCTTCAAACCGGCAGGACAAGGTGGTAGCACATTTTGCGAGAGATAAGTGGTTTTGTTTGCCTACGTTGAGGCAATTAGATTTTACGCCAGGGTGCTCGTGCCTCGCCCTAGACTACGCGTTTTTAATAAGGCATTTGTATTCTTTTGCTGCGCCTTTATGCGCCTTTTTCCTAAATAATTAGCTTCTGCGTATATTTTTGGTGGAGTTAATTTAATTCTAATTTTGTTGTTGAATTCAAATATTGAAAATCTTATGAAGTAAATCTATAATCTCAACTATTGATTTGATTTGTTAAATTCTAAAAATCATTGAATAATCTAAATTGTAAATCTTATTTTGTTACATTCTGAACTAACTGCTTATGATTTGTAATTTCCTATTTTGGAAGGCCGCGCGCCTTATGTTGCTGGCCAAATAAAAGCACATTTAGATTTAAGCTGTTTAAATTATTTATTTTTGTGTATTACTGTTATTGTGTTGTCCGCAACCTCCAGCGACTTTGCCTTTCACGACCTCACGACTCTCCGCTGAGTAGCCGGAGCGAGAGTCCGTATCGTGCAAAGTAAATTCTTTTGCGAGAGGCACTGCTCACCAATATTTTATTTTACAGTGCCTGGTACCCCATCCCCTCTTAATTGGGATGTTGAAAATATTTAATTGGATTGCGACGTTAATTTCTTCCGCGGATCCAGTCTTAACATTTATTCTAACTTGCGCGTTAGTTTGTGCGCACCTTGTGCGTGCAGCCCGTCGCGATCACACACGCGGCCGGCTGCTCGTTACATCTTGTACGACTAAATTTGTATCTATCCTCAAAATTGACCGTGGCCAAACTTTCTTTCATGCGTTGTAGCATTTGTTGTATTATGTTGTAATTAACTTTGTATTCAGAAAATTTTGGTTGAAAATATGATGCTTCTTTTAATTGAGAATAAAAATATGATTGTAAATTTCCGACTTAGCTGTTGAAACTTCGTGTGCTCCATTTACTTTCAATCTTTAATCTTATTGGTACCGAGAAAAATTCGCTAAGGAACTCCGCTTTAAACTGTTCGAATGACAAAATGTTTTCCCTTTTGTATTCCATCCATATTCGAGCTCTGCCTTCAAGTGACATTTCACTAATTATTACTTTTCGCGCGTCGTTTGTAATATTTTTAAATTTAAAGTAACGCTCCAACTCTTCTACAAATATTTGAGGATTTTTTTCAAATTCATCGGTAAATTTGGGCAACTTTAATTCTATATTAGTGTTTTGTAAAGAACTTACAATCGTGCTTACTTGATTAAAAATATTTGTATTATTTTCATTACGAATTGCCATGTCGTTATTACATTGAGCGTTATTTCCACGCGGGTCGTTAATATTTAAATTTCTCGCTTCTCTAAAATTTAAGAATAATCTATCGATTTGTGCTTGTTATCTTTGTCTAATATCTACCTGGTGATTTTCGTTCCGGTTTGCGTTTTCCAAACTTACTTGTGCGGCACGTAAACGTTCTTCTTCGATTTCCGCGTTCGCTTGGGCTGCTCGCTGACGCTCTCTCTCTCGATTTCGGCGTTCGCATCGGCTGCTCATTGACGCTCTCTCTCTATCTCTTGCAATTGTTGCTTGTCTTCCTTTCGCATCATAAACATTGTTCAATTTTTTTTATTAAAATTTAAGTTTATATACTTTTGTCTAGCGACCTGATTTAGTTTTACATAAATGTGATTGTTCCATGCATTAAATTTATCCTTACGATATGGAATATTATGCGTATTTGTTTATCCCAAAAGACGTTGAATCCCTTACGGGGTCGCTCCTTCGCCATCTTCGGTCTGTTGTCACGCCCGGATCCCCGCGCTCACTGCTTATCGCGTAACCGGGACACCCGCACTACACTGTAATCGTCAACTTCGATTTAGGAATTCGTACTTAAAATTAGGGCTTGCACCGGATCTGTCGTGCGACCTCTCGGATTGCGGAGATCGGCGAAGGTGTCCTTGGTGAGGCGGGGAGCAACGACTTCTAGCGGCGAAAGAGGTCGACTGTTTGCGCCACGGCCTATTTATATAGGCAATGCGCTCATTGCGCAATCTTTGCCAATTCCGCGAACTAGGCGCAGCTTAGCCCCCCCCCCCCCCCCGGCCTTGATCATCCGTCTGCCTCGTCAATCTCGTTACAGATGATAACTAGACTTATTCTTTTTTTATATATTTTAAAAATTTACTATGCTGATTCTTTATATTAAACTTCAAATCTTTAATATTCTTTTGCATTTGAGTTATTTCACTCTTGAAAGTATTTACTTCAGCTTCAATTAATTGCGATAGAAAATCAAAATTTACTGCGTCATTGGCTTTATGAGGATAAGCAACGTTAGAAATCCTTTTATTGTGTGCATCATACTGTCCATCTTCAGTTATTTTATATCCTACTCCTGGAGGACCACGAGAACCTTCCTTTTTGTCAAGTTTACAACCAAACATATCAACAATCATTTTGGGACTGATATACATATGAATGAGGTTTCTAATATATAGCTAGACTCGCAAAGTTCTTTAATGATTGAATGAATTTCATTAATATGACTAGGATTACCAGCTGCATGCTCGGCTATTAGCAGTCTAAGTCGATCGTCAAGTTCGTTTGGATCATTCCACCACACGAAATCAAATGTCGTATGTTTCTAGCTATTTTATGAGTAGGTAAAAGTCCAGACCCACCAATGGACTCTCTCTTTTTTTTCTGATGTTGGGAGATAAATTTGGAGCAATAAAACTTTTGAATTTATTAAAATTATTATTGCAATATTCTCCATCTGTTTTATTTCTTTTCCTATGTGCTTTAGTGTTTTCAAGAATTTTCAAATAAGGAGGATCTCCGTCAAACCGAGAGTTGTTGTGTATATTTCATTATTCACAATCACTTTATTGTTTTTAAAATTAATAGGAGAGTCACCAATTACAGGCGATGGCCAGCTGAGCGGCGCCGCCATGTTGGCCACCACCGACGACACTAATACCGCCACACACACACACACACACGCACGCACGCACGCATGCACGCATGCACACACACACACACATCCGCGAGAAACGACGCGCCGCGACTCCCCCAGGGTGCGCCACGCACCTGGGGAAACGTATACTCGGCCCGTGCCCAACACGTGGTCGAGCGCGGACCACGCGTATGGGCGTGAGAGAGAAAAAACGAGTATAGAAGTTGGCGCGCGAGTCGAGACGGCGCGCGCGTATAGGAGAGAGAAAGAGATAATACACGAGGGCCGAACGCAGCCGAGCGCTTACGGGAACGAACGACTCGGCGCGAGAGAGAGAGTTAGCGTGCGAGAGAGAGGGAAGCACGGCGAAGCACGGGGAGGTAGAGAGCGGCCGACTGCGTGCTAAATATTAGGCTTAAAAATAATATTTTGCACTTAAATGTCTACAATAATTTTTTCTTATTTTTTTCAGAAAAGTAATCCATAACATTTGAGGTGCAAGTTATGAAAAGTAATATAGGCCTGGTCTGGTGACATATAAGTCATGGTACTAGAAAAAAGCTATGGCAAGTGGGCAAATAAATAAAACTTTAAGATATTTTTGATGGAACAATAGTAGAGAATTTGTATAATGCAATTTCTCGTATGGTATTGAATATAAATGTTCCAATCTAAGTTCACAAACCTCAACTTCAAGTATATGCGGACGGTTGGAATGTTTTCCACGAAGATCGGCCATATCAACATTATTAACATTAATTTTACATTGAACTGTTTGTAATCATTTCTTTGTAATTTTAAAAACGTTTAGAAAAAATTGTCTACATACGTTTGTTGGGACTGCGTTAATTTTTACAGAATAATTCCAAGAACATCCTCGAGGCTTACTAATTATGTCCAATTGTTTTTGCCTGATTTCTTGACGTGCCAATAAGGGTGAAATAAACGAATCTTTTCTTACTACCCTGGCCGAAAATTTGCCGTTCCTCCCTGCGCATGTAAACCGAAACGCGAAAATTCGTCCGCTTTTGCGCGCCATCTATACGTGCGGGAGGAAGCTTCCAACTCGAATTTAAATGCCAGTATTGCCAGTACACTCTGTAAAAGTGGTAACCTCAAAAACGTGGACACGTGCTCGCTTTTAGATTTTCAATCTTGTACAAAAATAATTAATACTGTAATGTTATTGTTAAAAAATTAATAATCTGGGTGTAATGAATTAATGTTAGTTAATTTTTGAAAGAGGGTGTTTGTTTTAGCTCAGGGCTTTTAAACATCCGCTAACCAACAACACTCGCTTCGCTCGGGTTGTAAATGTTAGCGGATGTTAAATCCCCTCGCTCATTATTAATTACTTAACGTATCAGACAGAGACGTTATACACACATTATAGGAGGGAGGAAAATTTTATCTGTATACCACAGTAGTTTTGTACAGAGATGGCGCTGCATGTTAAGCATGGTCATCGATCTCGAAGCAAACTGATACAGCTCGTGTGCACATTTTGTGTTAAATATTGTTAATTAATCACAAATTTTCGGCCGGATAGTAAGAAAAATAGTATACTTCACACGGGACGAACGTCGATAATCATGCCCGGCGAATTAAGCCCCTCGGCTTCGCCTCGGGGCCCAATCACTGCACCGGACAGAATGATCGTCGTTCGTCCCTTGTAAAGTAATATACTATTCTTTCTTTCTCTGTCAAATCATAGAATGTATTGAATAATAATTCTTGCTCATTCGCTGAGATTTTCTCAAAACATTTTTGTTTACTACATTCATTTATAGCAACAAAATTCTTGCTAGGAACCTAAATCGAATATAACTTTATTATAATATAATATACAGAGTGATTCATTTTAATTGCCCCAGGCAAATATCTTGAAAAGTACGGGAGATGGAAAAAAGCGTTAAATGTAAAAGTTGTAGGGTTCAGAGGGGAAAATTGGTATTTAAAGTTTTTCTCAACCTTGCTTTTTTCAAGATATTGGCCTACAAATTGTGTAGACAGCTTGATTTGACCTTGATGCGACTGCAGAGCTCAACTGGACCCCATGACATAACATCATGTTTGAATGTAAAATTTTCCGCTCTTTTAATTTCCGAGGTCAAAAGTTGGTGTCCCTATTTAAAAAAAATATTTTGACTTTGAAATGACCTTGAAACTTTACCCCAAGGTCATGGTCAAGGTCACCATTGGATTTCCCCCTCTGAACCCTACAACTTTTACATTTAACGTTTTTTTCCATCTCCCGTACTTTTCGAGATATTTACCTGGGGCAATTAAAATGAATCACCCTGTATAAATACGAGGTTGAAAATACTTAAAAAAAATTAAAAAATTATTTCTTTTCCACTTCACTTATGTAAGTTAATCCTTAGTTTCTCTTTCGTTTGCTTATTTTTTTGTTTGTGTAATCTTGTAAATCGTTTTCTTTTTTTCCTCCATTTAATATTCTCTCGTGCAGCATTTCATCTTTAGAATCATACGATTCACAATCGGAAGCATTCAAATCACTGTTATAATAACTACTATTTGACTCCACGGTTAGATTTATTCGATTATATACGTAAAAATTAGATACGCAATAAAACCGCTTCGATCGAAAATTTGCTACACATTAAATAAAAGAGTAATGTACCATAAGAGGCGTTTCAGCAATTTACCTGTTGCGTAATCATATTATCCTACTTAGTATACCACTGCACCTATTATGTATATGACAGCAGGATAGAATGTCAACAAACTGCTTTTATAATAACGGGGAATATTTCAATACGGATTTCACACTATTATAGCGATATTCGGAATAACGGTCTAACGCGGCTTAGATCCTTTTTTCATCTCGGGCATCCCGCCTGCAGAGCGGGTAGAGGCTTTAGAAGGGTCTCGCCTCCAAAAAAGAGGATCGCTGTGCCTGGAAACCACAGAGTGAGAAATTTGTAGCAGTCGTCCTGTACGATCTGCACGAAGATATGGGCGTATCCCATTCCCGACGCCTCTAGGGAGGCCGTGTGAATAAGCGGCAAGGCAGGTGTCGCACGTTAAACAAAACGGATATATGTGTCAAAGGCTTCGGTTAAATCTAGGAACGCAGTTGCAATAAACTTACTTTTATCTAGGTTATTATAAATTTTGTTTGTAATGAGGCTAAGAGCATGTGTAGTACTGAGTTTTTTTCTGAAACCAAATTGTCTTTGTGATAAGAGATTATTTTTATAACAAAAGTCAATTAATCTATTGTGCATTAATTTCTCAAAAATTTTGGCTATGTTTGACATAAGGGACATAGGTCTATCATTATTTTGTAAAAATTCCTGTTTTGCTTTATGTATTGGTATTACTTCAGCTACTTTTAGCGCTTCTAACCATATTTCTTTCTCAATACATAAGTTAAAGATAAAAGTTAATGGGTTGGATATATGATTTATAATTTTCTTGAGTACAAGAGAATTTATCTCATCATTTATCCATTTTTATTTTTCATATTATGTAAGATTTTTTTTACTTCATCCTGTAATACTGGTTTAATATAAAAACTATTTTGGTTCATTTTTGGTAGTTCTATTTTACAGTTAGTTGGTTGAGTTATTTATTCTTGTAATTGCTTGCATATAGAGCTAAAATAATTATTAAGTTTATACGCTATTTCCTTCGGATCCGTAAATTTATCTTCGTTTTTATGTAGGCTGTATCATTGTTCTTTTTATTATTTTTACCCATTTTGTTATTTATGATTTTTCAAAGGTTTCTTTGGTTATCAAGATTATTTTCAATTAAGTTTTTATCGTATTCCATCTTAGTTTTATTTAGAATTTTAGACAGCGTTTTTTCATAGTTTGTATAAATAATTTTTTTTGAATCGTTTTTGACATCATTCTTCCAAATTTAGTATAATTTTTCTTTCATTTTGCATGATATTATAATACCTTTATTAATCCAACTTTTTCTTGGTCTATTTTTTTCTAGTAGTTTTTGCTTGGTTCACACAATTCTTTATATTTTCTATTAAAGTATTTATGACCATATTTGGGTCGGAATTTTGTTGTATTGCATCCCAATCAGTTGAATTTGCACAATTTTTCAATTTTCTATAATCGAATTTTCCATAACTATGTTGTTTATTTTTTGTAGTTTTAAATATGTTCTCTTATAATTTTAAAAATACTGTATAATGATCGTTAAATGGAGTCTGAAGTAATATTGTTCTTATTATATTTGTTGAATTTTATGAAAAAATTATTTATACATGAACGTTTGTTATTTTCTAAATTTGACGGTCTAGTTATTGCATTAATTTCCGGGCAATAACCATTTTTAAAGAATGTTACAAGGAACTCTTGTTCTATTGGTTCTTGGCTAAATAGGTCATGATTAAAATCTCCTACTATTAAGTTGTTCTTATGTTTTTTGTTTATTTTTAATAATTCTTTAATATTCATTAGAAATTCAGTCTTATGGAGGTTCATGGGATCTATATAAGGCTGAAATTACTAGTTTTCTATTGTTTTCTATATCTATTTTGGTTTTAATGATATTTAATTTATTTATCTTAATAATTTCCGTGACTTCCTTTATATCATTTCTGATATAAGTTACTGTAACGTCGGATTTGTTTATTTCACTACAATTGTAGTACATCTTATAGTTAATAACGTGAACTAAAAATAAAATCTAATAAAATGAGCTAAAGATAAATTATACTGTAAGTCAGTATAAACATAAGTAAATAACTTAGGTTATGTACTATAATGTTGCGTCTTGCTATGGCCCGCTTTAAACAAATTAAATAACGTCGTTACCCCTCTCCCTAAACCAACCCTGTTGGTTGATTGGCTTAATCAATAAAAAATGAGAAAGAAAGAGCTTGCCTTAGGCTGTACCGCGTGGCTCTCAAGGCCTTCATAAAACAACAAATCCCATTTGCGGGACAGTGCTGAAAAGACAATTCTGATTAAAATAAAGCTATAAAAAAATAAAAACAAAGGTACGGATACCACCACCAAATCCTCTTACCCAGGTGAGCGGGATAAGAAATTAGAAACTCATGGATTACAAGCCCAATACTTTATTGGAGCGTCAGTGCACAAAATTATAAAAATAAAATAAATAAATTAATTAAAGCCTGGGAAAGGCGACTCTCCCTAACCTCCGAGGACTGGTCTTTCCGACCCCCATTAGGTCCCGGTACCGACCCCACCCTGCATGCCATGGCTGGTCTGGCAATATTGCATCAAGCCCGGGCGCCAGCCATCCTTGCAATTCGGACAGGTCCGAACGGTGACACCCGACTTACGCACCTGAAATAAAATCTCTGGCCATCCAGGGCGTAAGGGCAATCCCGGAACCTGTGCCCCTCTCCGCATCCCCAGCACCCATTCGGAGTCACTTCCGGACCTCCTGGCCTAGCGGACAGAGGTCTCGGCCGTTGACGTCCGGTCCGGTGCTACGTCAGTCGGAGCGTGGGAGGCCGGAAAGCCATGGGTGCTCCAACAATCCACAATGGATCGGCCCACAGACGTCCAGGTATTCCTGCTTATGTACTGTGGGCCACTCCTCTCGGTTCAGGACTGGACACGACCCGCGGTTCCAGTCCTCCGCAGCCTTCGCCCCGCTATCTTCCCCTTCTGGATCCTTCGGCGCAAACGGTCGCCCCCTCTGTCGATGTTACTGTGGGCTCGGCGGGCGCGTGTTCGAGTGTTGGGACCCCTGACTGCCCGACAGGGCTCCTCGGCTAGGGCCATTAGGCTGGTAACACCACCAGCTTCCGTGGGTGTCCACGTACGCGGTGGTTCGCAGCTAAAGGTGCGCGATTATGGGGCTGTGGGGCCTCATGGCCGTCCCTGGGATCAACTCCTACCTCAGAGCGGTGCCGGGTATCAGCTCGTATGTTTGGTACTGGCTCATCTAAGAAAGAAGGAATAGGAGCTGTATTACGCTCTACTTTTACCTTGAGATCCTTGATATGAGCCTTACCAGCCGCCTTTCCAGCTAACGCTTGCAATTCAACAACCACCGGAGACCGCAATTTGACGACCTTAAACGGTACCGCAAATCTCTTAAAAATTTTCCCATTAAGCCAGCTAGCTTATTCTGGTCAACTTTAACCTGTTGACACGTTTCACAGATACCGTGTCTTGCCACATCCCCAGCCAATAGTAATCCCTCACTAGTCGTTGATAAGTCTTTTGCATCCCTAGATGCCCCGCCTGTGGAGGGTCATGACTTTCCCTCAAATCCTGCGCATGATATTCCACGGGAAGGACTAATTTCCACCCATCTAGGTCCTTAATAGCTAGGGAGTCCAGTAACGGATCCTCCCGATTATAGTAAATTTGTCCGTCACGTACTGTCCAGTTTTTAAATAATTTTGGGTGCGTCTGTACCGCCTGTGCCCTCTTTACACGAGCTCTCCATTTCTGCAATAGCCCTAAACGCCTCCTCCTCGGTCTCGAACATGCGCGATAACACGTCCGGCACATGGTGCATAGCTCTCATTCGGAGTTCAATTTCAAAATCTTAAGAAGCAAGGTCCATAGCCCATTTCGCGACACGACCGACAGGATTATGCTGACGGTACGTCCATTTCAAATTACTATGGTCTGTAATGACCTTAAAATGGTATCCTTCAAGGAACTTACGAAATTTCTATACCGCCCATACTACCGCCGAACACTCTTTTTCGGTAACGGTATAGTTACGCTCCGCGGTGTTTAAAGTTCGGCTCGCATACGCGACTACACGCTCCTGTCCACCTTGCTCTTGGGTAAGTACCACTCCTAATCCAAACGAACTCGCGTCCATGTGTAAACTAAATGGTACTGAAAAATCCGGGAACGCCATCACCGGAGCCGAGGTCAACGCTCTCTTGAGCATATCAAACGCAGCCTATTCGGCTTCTCCCTACGACCAGCGACTGCTTTTCTTCGTGAGACTGTGTAGCGGCTCCGCTACTGACGCGAAATTGTCTATAAATCGATGGTACCACGATGTCATCCCGACGAAACGACGCAGTTGACCCGTCTCGAGTAACCGATCGACCTCCGCGTACATTGCTTCGCGTACTGTAGGTGATATTGAATAGTACCGCTGTTTAATTGCGCTATATCTTCACTCCTTATACCCACCTCGTCTAGCACTCGTTTAATCTGTTCGGTTTCGTCAACCGAAACTCCACGATCCCTGCTACCGATTCCGGTATGTTACCTTTTTCGTACATCTCGAGTATACAGTCATACGCTAGTGACTTAACGAGTCGAATGGCCAGTTCGGTACTCATCCCACCCAGCTCTACCGGTACCGTTAGATGACTGGAAATCTGCTCCACGGCCCCATTAGCTAGCGTGATTGTCCGCGCGTCCGATGTCCCGAAAAACTTCTCACAGAACGATCCCGCGAATCTCGGTCCCACGTACGTTCTGCACGCTCCCGAGACCACTAATGCCGATACTCTCGTCCCCAAAAATCTTCTCGAAAAAACGACGATCCGAGCCACTCCCTGGTCCCAACGGATGAAAAAAACTCCGTAACATCTCGGAATCGTTTTAATTCCGCGGTCCCTCCTACGTTAATTGTTCTTGGCTTCGTATAAGTCGTCCCTACTTCCGGTACCGTCAAGAGATCCTCCATACTACCTAAATCGATAAAACCATCGTTCGAACGCCGATGCTTCGGAGAGAATGCTTTGCGGGGCGTTGTCCACGACGACGCCCCGCCACCTTCCGTCACTCGAAACGAAACGAAATCCTTCGAAACTCCTCCATTTCTTGTCCGCAACCGTCATCTTCTCCGTGCACGGTATTGATAGCCATTGTCTTTTCACATCCTCCTTTCGCTTCTCTATTACCTTGAGGTCCTGGTACGTACCCCGCAAGCTCAGACACCTCCCCCTGCGCCCGCGAAATTAGTTTTCCGATGAACCGCTGGTGCTGGTCGTCTACAGCACCGTACTCGTAGGTGTACTCTGTATCCGGGATATTGAAACGCTTACTTGAAGGACATTCTCTTTTAAAATGTCCAAAACCCGGGCAGCGAAAACATCGTAGTTTTCCCCCAGATCCCTCTTTCTTGGGGTTCTTTCCCCCTGGTCCGGAACTATCTCGATCCGAATGTTCGCGCGTCGCGTCCCTCTGCTACCGCCACAATTTCCTCAGTCTCCCCAATAGCTGCCGCCTTCGCGGGAAATACCTGCCTTTTATACAACTTTTCCGCAACGCGGATCGCTTCGAATTTTTTGCCCAACACTTCTAATTCGCGGAATGTCTCGAAATGAGTTCGATCTATATGCCGCTTATACTCGGGTAACAAATTATTATATATTAAGGACAGTTGAGTCTCGACACTGGGTCGCGGATACAAATACTTCAACACGTAACGATAATTGGTGATATAATCAATCACCGGCTGTTTTTCCCCCTGGGTCCGATGTAACAATTTGTATTGAATCCTCATTTGAAAATGAGGATCGCCAAAATGCTCCCGAAAATCCGTTACGAAATTGTCCCAGCACGACCATCGATATCGCTCTAGCCTGGCTCACATTGCTGCAGATCCTTGAAGCACGTCTGACAGAGCTCCTAATAAATCCTCGTCCGTGATACCAGTCCCTATGCTGCCTCCTCTACCCTGCATACAAATTCCTCGGCACTTTTATCGATACCTCCTTTAAACTTTAATTTCCATTCGCGAATTATTTTCCCTCGGTCAAAGAAACGCGGTCCCCAATTTTGATCCCTTTGAGAATCTACAAAACTCGCCGCACTATCTCCTATTTTTGGGACGCGTCCCGGTCCGCAACTGTCGCTCGCGTTTGTTTCTGCGCCTGTTCTCGTCGGTACTCCTGCCAAGGAATACGGAGGAACATAGTAGCTTGGTTGCGTTCCTATGTTGATCAGCTGTTCCGATGGTTCCGATCCCGTTTCCCTCTGATTCGGTACAACCGGACGTTCCGCGGGTGCAATCGCGTAGGTTAGGTTGCCGATTTCCCGCTCTACCCGGTCACGAAAATCCCTCTGCCTCATTGTCGATGGTAACGCGAACGTGACACGGTTCGTGGGTAGCTGTTCACCTTCCCTCGACACTCCTACTCCCCCTGTTTCCCTCTTCCACTAGACTGCTTTGCAGTAGGTCTATCGCCGGGGCTGTACCACCGGCAGGTACCGTTAGCTGTTTTACTCCAGCTGCGTCTTTTCGTCCTGCGTAATTTCATCATCATTCAGCGAAATTAAGTCCACTTCGGTTGAATGATGAATTTGGGCCTGAACTCGCAAGGTATAAACGCCACCAGTCAATTCCTGCAGCGTTAATGCACTCCCATGTACCGACCCTGTTACCGAGTTCCCTGCACGATGAGTAGTCTGCAACCTGCGCGCTAGTTCCGCCGTGAACGTTATGTCCTTATCTATAGCTGTCATTTTAATTTCGTTCACGTTTAGCGAGTATCTCGTTAAATAACCCAATAAATCCGGTACATTAAGCGAATTAACCCACGTTTCTATCACAAAACGTGACTGGAATTGTGAGGTTGCATTAAGTAAATCATCTGCCACCTCAGAATTAGCAGCGCCATTGTCTTTAATTTAAAAAAAAAAAATTAAATTATTGTTATTAATTTTTTCTATATTAACCCCCCTGATACTTAATTGCTTACTAACCTACGTTGAGATCCTTAAATACTAATTTAAAACTGCGAATTAGGCCTAAAAATGTAAATTTAAATTCAAATTTTCGCGCGCTGCCCCGTCTACGTTTCTCGCGTCACTTGTTAAAATTCACGAATTCGATACGGGAACAATATATTTATGGTGAACATAGTAAGGAAGCAACAGAATAAAAATGCTTTATTAAAACCTGGTTGAGATCAGCTTGGCTGCTCCCTCGGTTAGAGTGGTGAGGTCACCGAACAAAAATCAAAATATCAAACAATTACTCCTGGGCACGACCCAGGGTACCGGCGCAACTTCCCCTTAGTATTCTCCTTCAACCCTGGCGTGGCTGGCTCACAGCAGGATCCCTCCAGGCACACATACACAAAAAGAACAATATAAAAATCACTGCCCCTAATAGGCCCGTACCGTGAAGCTACTCGAAACATTTTTTAGTAATCTATTCCAACAAAAAATGTCAACGATTTTTCCGCGTCGTCAAGTGACCGGGAATGTGCGGGAGAGAGTGCCGCGCAAGCTCCCGCCTGCTGGCTCGTCGATCTGCCGACGACAGCGTCCTCGCGCTCTAGCATACAGTCGCAGGACGGTACTTCGGTACTTACCCAGCCTTTGAGTATTCCACTCCGTCGGTAATTCCGGTTGCCACCTTCAACCGGGGAATTCATACTCCAGGTGCCAGCTCACCCACGACCTGGAGTCTAGGAAACTCCAGTTCTCGGCTTCACGCCTCAGGATCCTCCGAACGTCCAGCAATGGAGCCTGAACCCTAAGGCTCTTCACGCCCATATCCCGCTCGTACACATACATACACTTCGCCTGCTGAGGTCCAGCCGACCCTCTCTCCGCCATATCTTTCTTTCTCATAGTACATACATTTGAAAAATTTAGCAAACTGCTGCATGTAAAGAACACGTCATAGCTTACTCAAAAGTCCGTGGAGACATTCAAACCAGAAATGCAGCAAATCGAGTTTTGGCTGAGAAAGCGTGACAAAGAGACAAGTGACTCTAGTCTAGGAGAAAAGGCTGCTTCATTAACAGTAACTAACATAATGAAAGTAAAATCTAAAATGGGTATGGGAGTAGAACGAAAACGAAAATGATAGAAAAAAAAGCTTCATACATTAAATCGTGTGATTAAACGAACAGCAAAATCTGATATTCTAAGTATAATGCGAGTACTTTTATAAAATCCGCTTTTAATGTAGCTCAAGAACACACCAATAATGCTGGAGGAAAAAGTAATGTTGAAACACCACGTATACTGCAAGTTCCAAAAATTGGAGGGTTTCTTCCTGCTATTCTTCCTACTTTTTGTTGGGCTTGGTGCATTAGGTTCACTAACAGGTGGAGCTGCTGGTATTTCTCAAGCTGTAAATAAAGCAAAGGGTGCGAGAGAGCAAATAGAAGACCAAAAGAGACATAATAAAATGGAAATGCAATCTCTTGGAAACGGATTATATTTAAAACCGTATAAAAAAGGATATAGAATTTATATAACTCAAAGTAGACCTAAAAAATTAAAAAAAAAAAGGTGGTATTAAGAAAAATAAAACTTTGTTGAAGTAAAATTGCACATCAAGCATTGACTAATATAGATATAGAAAAACATACTCATATACTGAATATTCCAAATTTTTGAGGTGTGATTATGAGAAATAAATTACCCTCACAAAGTTCTCATTATAGAGAATCCGGAATTATTAACATAAATGATAAAACTGGTCCTGATACTCATTAAGTAGCTTATCGTAAAAATGGTGACAATCTTAATTACTTTGATAGTTTTGGTGGCTTATGCTCCCCTGAAGAACTCATGAATTACTTGAATGTGAATAAAATCAAGTATAATTATCATCGATATAAAAACTTTGGCATATTCGTATGTGGTCACCTTTATTTAAAATTTTTATGTAATCAGCTTCACTTGAAAAATAATTTTTCTCTGTACAAGAAATAATCTATCCTAGACAGCGAATATAATCGGATTGAATAGTTTAAGAATTCTTACAAATGGTTCTATTAGAACTCTTTTCTAAGAATTATAAAAGAGTTCTTAATGAATACATTGTATGTCCAGTTGTGTTTAATAAATCAGTTTCGCATTATGAAGTGCATGCACATCAAACCTATACTTCTTAACAATTTAATAAAAGTGATGAAATTCGTATAGCTATTTAACATTAAGATTTGTGTTTATTACCATCAAAAGGTTGCTTACATATTATTACCAAATTAGCCAAGGTTGTTGGAACTGCTATAACTGCAATTACATTAGTCAATACTGCAATTTGTTATGTTACAATATTTTATTCTTTTTAAATCTTTCTCATTAACAATATACCGCATGTAACGATAATTTTCTGGCTGAAGTGAGACAGAAGTTTCAAGGCCAGAAAAGTGTCCAATATTACACTCCACGTGTTGGAATGCGGGGGAGGAAATGCTTTCTAAGCATAAATTGTATTAACCGCTCCGCCGTTTTTCGCCCGTCTTGCAATGGGTGCCAGGGAGAAAGAAAGTCGACACCGCGATAAAGAATTAAAAAATATGAAGCACTCTCATAGCTGAAGTTTGAAAGCCAGGACATGCGCTAGTCAATCCGCACTTTTTACTTCAAGACTTTTCCTTAAGTTCTTTTTAAGTATTTTCCGGATTTCCGTGTGCGTTAGCCGCCTGTCTTTTCTTTTTTTTTGGAATTACCTTAGAAATTTGCGTGCGTTAGCCGCCAATTTTTAAAATTTGTACTGGAGTACAATAGGGCTCCAGCCAACAAACTTCAAGCCAATCCTCGTCCTCCTCTGCGCTATCGTCCTCAGGAGTAGGATTTAAAAAGGTAAATTCTTAAGGGGATGACTTACTTAATTTCCGCGCTCTGCTGTACCGACGATTCTCTATGTTCTTAGCTAACCTCTGAGGCCAATTTGATTTTTCAAATAATTTTGAAACGGCTTTCTTAATCGCATTTCTGATTGCATCAAAACATTTTTTATAATACGTAGAGTGTGCGTAGACTTCTTTTTTGGATGATTTCAATTCCAATTGAAAAATAAGTCAGTATTTTCAGCAATAGGAAATGAAATCAGCCAAAAAAGAAGTCTACGTACATTATACGACTTATAAATAATATTTTGATGCAATCGGAAATGCCATTAATAAAGCCGTTTCAAAATTATTTGAAAAATCAAATTTACATTAGATGCTATAGCAGAGAATATAGAGAATTGTCGGTACAGTAGAGCGCGGAAATTATGTTCGGCATCCCCTTAATTACTAAAATATATACAGGGTGGGGAAAAAGAATGGAAACCCCTAACTTTCCGTCAAGGCTTGGTCAAAAATAAAATAACCAAGGTCAGACCTAATGTAACTTTCAACGAGGAGTTTGGTGGTGACTCTGGATTTGACCTTGAACCTCATTTACAAGGTCATTTCAAGGTCAGGTTTGTTTTTTTAAATAGAAACCCCTATTTTTTACACCGGAAACGGGAAGAACGGAAAATTCTACGTTCGAATATGTATCAAAGTATGAGGTAAGCATAACCTCTAGAGACACACTAAGTTTTATTTGATCTTTGTTCGTCCTCTAGAGGTAATGCTGACCTCATACTTTGATACATATTCAAACGTAGAATTTTCCGTTCTTCCCGTTTCCGGTGTAAAAAATAGGGGTTTCTATTTAAAAAAACAAACCTGACCTTGAAATGACCTTGTAAATGAGGTTCAAGGTCAAATCCAGAGTCACCACCAAACTCCTCGTTGAAAGTTACATTAGGTCTGACCTTGGTTATTTTATTTTTGACCAAGCCTTGACGGAAAGTTAGGGGTTTCCATACTTTTTCCCCACCCTGTATATACTAGGGGGGTACCCCCCTACTCGCTCCGCTCGTCCACCCCCCATTTTACAATACAGATGAATTCTAGAAAATAATTGTTGCATTTTTCTCCTTTTTTTTTACCTGTATACGATATGAAACTTCATTTATCCAATTATTTTAGCGATACAATTGAATATATTTATTTTTTCAGTCAAATTCTAGAAAATAATTTTTATAATTCCCATTAACTCTCAGTAACTTGATTCCCAAATGTAACAATTAGTAACATATGTCGAAAATCTCTTTCAAGAACGTCTTTTGCTCCAAATACTTCGCTATATCAGATAAATCAATTAAACATTTTTCTACAGCCTTAGGAATTTCCTTATAATTTTTATTATTATTTTATTTAAACCTCCTATTTTTTATTATTCCCTTTTTTTTATACACCTTTGCTTTAGCGATACAATTAAATCTGTTTACTTTTTGAGTCATTTTTCAATTTTCACTTTTTTCCCATTAAGTGGGCCAGCCTGGTTTAAATTTAAAAAAATACACTTTCCAGTATAATAGGTATAACGATTGTATTCATTACTTTTGATTGCTGGAACTTTTTACACTGATACAATAATCTTTTATGGAATTTTTTTCAGATAAGTGATCCGATACATCTGAAGTGCAGGTAATGAAGAGTATTTTAAACCTGGTCCGGTAAGATATAAGTTACTTTATTGCGAGAAAAGCTATGGTAAGTGGACAAATAAATAAAAATTTTAAATGTTTTTGATGGAACACTACTAGAGGTTAAGAACACTGTTTGTTTTAAATTGTGTGAGTAGTTAAAGTGTAAAAAGTTCCAGCAATCTAAAGTGATGAATACAATTGTTATACCTATTAAAGTGGAAAGTGTATTTTTTTCAGTTTAACCCAGGCTGGCCCCCTTAATCTACTCTTTTGCTTTACCGATATCATTGAATTTATTTATTTTTAGTCGATTTCTAGAAAGTAATTTTTCACCTTCTATTTACCTGTATATACGATACAAAACTTCATTTACCCATTTGCTTTAGCGATATAATTGTCTTTATTTTCATTATTATCTTTTTTTGCTATGTTAATGATTCAACATACCGTAGACTGTGTCGCTGTACGATTAAGAAATTTATTGTAAATTTTTTATCCACAGTTTTTAGAGCTAAAATTACAATTTCATAAAAATTGAGGAGGGTCTGAGGAGGGGTTCAATAATGAGGATGTTACTGAGTAGGGGTTGAGGAATATCACTGAAGAGAGGGGAGGAGGGGGGAGGAACGGGGAGGAGCAAAAATATTTTTTAAATATATGAAAAGATATCATTAAAATGATAAATATAACATAAATTAATGAAAAAAATGAGGAGAGGAAAATAAAAAAGAGGTGGGGAGATTAGGGGGTGGATGAAGATAATCTTAGGTTTTGACCTTATAACTATATAATATACGGAGATATTTACATAAACAAATTCATTTAGTTTAAGTTGCGTCAATTAATCGCGGAACGGCAGTACGTATTTTTGCCCTCCCTGGAATTATTGTTAGAGTTAATAATTTATTTTGTTTACGCTCGGAGTTTGTATTTAATTATTAAAAATTAAATTGAAGGCATTACAAAGAGACGTACCTTACTTGAAGTTGCACCCTGTATAATGATCGAAAATAACACTACTGAACAGAAAATCAAAGATGTAAAGTTCCACGTACCTAGATTTCATTGAAATTTATCTGGAAAATCCACCCAGAAAATGTGCCTGCAAATCCACATGGAAAATCTACATGGAAATCACATGGAATCCATCCATCTGCATGGAAAATACACTTGGAATTCCATATGGAAATCCACGTATGGATTTTCTACATGAAATTCCAAGTGGATATTTTTAACAGGAAGCTCTTTATCCAATTTTTGATATAAATATTTCACTTGACAGTAAGCAAGCAAACCAGGTGTTGCGTTAGGACTCCCAGCCTCTAGCAGACGGCATACAGGCGCAAGCCGTAGGCTGCGCCAGCAAGCGCGCCCCCTATAGCCATTATATATATAGGGTAACCCTGCTTCGTGCCACAGCGCACGAATGCGTACATATATTTAGCATAGGGAATCCCTTTGTAAGACTTAGGAATATTTTTGAAAACATTCCTCTGTTAATTTTGTCAAAACTCTTTTATTTTGCTCCGTTTATTTTCCAATTTTCTCACGCAATTATCAAGAGCCATACTGCACAAGAGCGGGGGCCGCACGGGACGCGCAACGCGTCGCGGATTCCACTGCTAAAACTTTGCCGCGTTATAAATTAAGGATTGTTGCATGTGGCGTACTGACTATGTGCATGCGCATGTAGTTACGTGCTTTCCACGTAACACAATTTGTCACCTTTTTGAAGAAATTCGTTACAAAATGAATGCTATAGAGGTTGATACGTGCAAGAATGTTGGTGTGACGAGTTTCATAAACGCATCATTTTCCTCTAATAATAACAAGTATCTGGAAAATACTGGGTGGACAGATGTTGCAGAAACTGGAAAAATTACTAATAATAATGGAAATTTTGATGTTTCCATACCACTTTCTATGATATTAGGATTTGCTGAAGATTATCATAAAATTGTTATTAATCGATTCTGACGCGATCAAGAAGTGATTTGAACGCAGTATTTCAAACTCTGGTTTATGAAGTCAATAATCGAGCCATTTCGATCACCGCAACATAACAAATATAAAACATTTTCTCAATTCACAGTACTATCCATATGGAAACCTAAATCTTGATATTACTCGTAATCAATACTCATTGCTTTATAATATGTAAATACAATTTCCCGATCCACTGTTGAGTAAAGCAGATTTTATAACTCGCACACCATTTGTAGTTATTGACTGCTCTAAACAAAATGATTCGTTAAAACAAGCAGCTGTCGATGTTTGTCTTGAACTGGAAACGAAAAATAATATACCTGTTAATACGACTGCTTAGTATCTTATTATACAATCCGCTAAGTCTTTGTAATAATTCATAAATTGTTCTAATAAATTTATATCAAATTAATAAATAAAATGAATTTATTTTTGTACTTCACATATTTCCTAACTTTAAGAAAAAATAATTTACTTTACATATTTCCTTTACAATTTTCATAACTTATAAAAAAAATTTACTTAAAATTTCAACCCACAACTTATAAGAAATATTTTTTTACACAGCTTACAATACCGCGTATCCCCAGCCCTATGCCTTATGTCCATCCGGCGCATTCGCGCACAAGCGGGCGTAGTACCCACCTGGCGCGATAGCTACGTCGCTCCTACTAGTTATGTCTAGAATAAGAATTAATTCTAGAATAAGATACAAATTATTTGTAATAAAACTTTCTAATAAGTATCAGTAATAATGATTGCAGTCGTGATTACGAGTTTACGGTGAACAGACGTGTTTACATTACGCTCTGAAGTCGCGAAACAACCCAGACAAACATCGGGGCTTGGCCCTACTCTACTCGCGTCGCGAGTGAGAAACCAGTGCAATCATGGCTGATTTAATTCAGTCACAATCTATTCCGAATTCCATACCAACATTTGTTATAAAAAGTCCAGTCAGCTACTCAGAAATTACTCAGGATGCTTCGCCTAAGAGAGATCAAGGAATAACCCTAGACTGTACTGAAGGACTAAATCTCACAGATTATGTTTGTGCCATCGGTGATCTTGTACAACCTAAAAATATCCATTACGCTTCAAGAATCTCAAATAACCGTATCTGTATGTATCTAGCCAACAAAGAACTTGTATTAAACCTAACCAATAAGTATGAATTTATTCTAATAGACAACAAAAAAGTTACATTAAGGCCTTTAGTTTCGAACAATAAACGAATTATCTTCTCCAATGTGTCCCCAGATATTCCGAACTATATATTCGAAAACCTTCTCGAAAAGCTCAACGTGAAACGTTTATCTACCGTAACTACACTGAAAGCGTCAATAACAAAAGAGGGGTTCGGACATATAGCGAGCTTTAGGAGACAAGTGTATATTAAGCCGACAGATGTAACTAAAATTCCTGAACTTTTTAAAATTAATTACAATAATGCAGATTATTTTATTTTTGCTGGAACCGAATTTCTCAAATGCTTTGTATGTAATACGGAAGGCCACTTAGCCAAAAATTGTCCAAACAGTACGACACAAGCAAACTCTGAAAATAAACAGCCACTCGATAATATAATAGAAAATCAACAAGTCATCCCTAATATCAATAACACGCAAGAGAAAAAATCAGACGATAAATACACCACGAGAAACAGTACGTTTGACCGTAGAAACACACAAACAATAACAAAAGAAGGTACACAAATCGAAGAAACTAATGACAATAATAAACGTACGCACTCTGTAATTAGTTCAAATTCGTCTCAAAAATCCATGTTGCGGGTGGGCTGCTTCAGGTGGTCTGGATGAGGAGGCGGCCACCGGAACACTCGAGGTCTTCTGCTTGCTCTCCTGCGGGAGAGGAGTCCACCGAAGAATCCTGAAGTTCTGGAAGATGGCCTCTTCGATGGGTGAGGGGAGGACACAGCACTAACCCCCTCACCTAGCCCTCTCCGGACCTAGAGTCTCAACTTCAGAAAGAAGGAGACCCAGTGACTAAAAGGTCACCGATGAGCTAAGCTCATTGCGTACCTGTGAATTTTGTTTGTGGAGGATTATGGCCCCAAGCGGGGGCACTCAAAAATTTACAACCGGAGCGACGTTTGCTCCGGAGGTTTTCGCCTGATTAGGCGGGGAGTGCCGAGGAGGCGCTCAACCCGTCTTGTCGCCGGAGCCACTCCCTGGCGCCATCTGCTCCTTGCTGCTCCTTGCTGTCTTCACCACTACGTTGGCAACGACCTTCGGCCTCTTCCTGGTCGGGGGGACCGCCTTGCTGCCTGCGGGCCTCTTCACGGCCTGGAGAGGCGGCGGCACCAGCAAGTCCCCCAACTCCGCGTCTCTGTTAGTAATTTCCAACAGAGGCGAGGAGGAGTCGCGGCTTCCGGGCGTCCTCGGTCGTTCCAGCTGATTCCTTGGTGGAGGCTGCGGTGCGGCTGGAGGTGTCGCCTGGGTGGTCGCCACTCTCCTGAAGGCGGCAGGGCAGCCGATTTGGGTGCCTCTCTCCCAGACCCGCAAAGTCCGAGGAGACGTCTGGCAGCCGACGGTGGTTGAGGGTCCGCTGCTCCAGTCCGTCTGGGTGAAGGCGTCGATTCCTCTGCGCTGGTTGGTCGGCCTCCTGGAGCGGGAGCGTGAGCGAGAGCGAGGCGGTGATCGAGGGCGGGAGCGAGCTCGGGATCGGCGATCTCGGTGTTCGCTGCTGCGGCCGGGACTCCTTCTGCGGCTGCGGCTTCGGGAGTGGCGCCCGTGACGAGGGCGGGAGACTGAGCGTCTCATGCAAAAGACTAGTTCCAAACCTGAAAAGGAGGTGGGACTAGGATGCGCTAATAAATAGGCAGAAACTTTCGAAAGTAAACTGCTAAGCAGGCTTTATTTCTCGACCCTCTGGTGTATTCCACTGGAGGAGAGAGGCTAGCTAGCGGTTGCCAGACCTCTCCTTGCGCCTCCTTATATGCCTCATGGGCGTACATTTCCATATTGGGTAACGCGTCGCCGCCTAGCGGCGGTGGCGCGAAGCGTTGACGCGGCGGCAAGTTTGACTTGCGCGTAGATCGGGTTGACGTGCTGCAGGGGTAGGCACGTCATCGCAACATCCAATCCAGAAGAAAAACAAATGTCAAAAATAAGCAAAACTGAAACTGAAGTAAACCATATAAATACAGTGGATACGAGCACGGAAATACCTATTAATGCACAATTGGACGATTTAGATAAAAAATTAATAGCAATAAAAAATTATCTAGATTCCGGCAACACACTTTTAAACTATAACCAATTCAAAAGTCTAATATAAAATACTACGAACATAAAAGATCCGCAAACTATTATTTTACAATATACAAGCAGTTTGGACGAATTCACAAAATTTATTACTAATGACGTATACCCTAATGTAAGAAATTCTGCGATAAAAAATAAGTGTACCAGATTATTGAAAAAAATTAATAAAACAAGCAATTCCTCCCCAAGTGTAACTCCCACAGAATCAGATACCGAAAATTAAATTATTTATAATGGCAAAAATTATTCAGTGGAATATTAATAGTTTTAAAGGTCAGTATGAGCTACTCCAGCAACTGATATCGAAGGAACAACCTCTCATAATTTGCCTCCAAGAAACAAATCGTAAAGAAAATCAAACAACAAAAATAAAAAAATTCAATAGTTTTAACAAAAATAGGACAGACTGTAAATCTGCGAGCAGTGGAGTTAGTATTTTAATAAAGGACCATTTACACTGCGAAGAAATAAATATAAAAACAGATACAGAATGTATAGCAGTAACCGTCACAATAGGAAAAAATAAAATCACAATCTGCAATATATATATCAGCAATAAATACGAAATGAATTACTCCACCATAGACAATATCATTAAGCAACTACCCAAACCATTTATTCTATCTGGTGATTTTAATAGCCATAGTCCTATCTGGGGTTCTTATAAATCCGACAAAAGAGGCAAAATATTAGAAGAAATTTTAAACAATTACAATGATATTGTAATGTTAAACGACACTTCACCCACCCACTTTAATGTTGCCAATGGAACTACAAGCGCCATCGATCTAACCTTCTGTAGTAGTGACATTTCAACCAATATAGACTGGCAAGCATCTGACGAATTATATGGAAGCGACCATTTTCCGTTACTCGTGACATATAAAACAGCCAACGCAACATCGCCTGAGCATTTACCAAGGTGGAAATATCACAAAGCAAATTGGTCATTGTTTAAGGAAACAATTGAAAATAATATACAAAACTAGAAAACTATATTCATTCTATGGTGGCTAATAATAAAATTAATATCAATAATATAATAAATGAATTTTCGAATTTGATTCTAAATTCAGCAAGTATAAGCATACCGAAAACTAGTGGCAAATGTCAAAAAAAGAAAAATGACTGGTGGAATGAAGAATGTGATCAAATTATTAAAAATGCAAAAAAAGCCCTCAACAAATACCGTAAAAACAAAACATTAGAATCTAAAATAGAATATAAACGCCAGAAAGCATTGGTAAAGCGTACAGTAAAAGAAAATAAACAAAAATCTTGGCTCAACTTCCTACAATCGATCAATTATAATAGTACTGCAAAAATTATGTGGCAAAAAATAAAATCTATAGAAGGTCGTAGTACTTTTGGATTACCTATACTAAAAGACAACAATCAAACTATTGCCGATCCAAAGAGAGTAGCCAATCTCCTAGCAGAACAATTTTTTTTCCAATTCTAGTAACAACAACCACAACGAAGAATTTCTAACATACAAGAACAATATTGAAAGGAATTCCATTATCAACATAGAGGATGCCGAGGATATTATACAAAATCCAATCAACGATCAGTTAACTATGCAGGAATTTTTAGAAACACTAGCAGCAACAAATGATACTAGCCCAGGCCCTGACGAAATTCCAAACATTTTTTTAAAACAGCTCCCGCAATCTGCACATACAATCCTCTTAAAAATCCTAAATCTGACATGGTCAAATAGACTTTTTCCTGATATTTGGAGGCAAGCAACAATAATACCAATTCTAAAACCAAATAAAAATAAACACAATAAAGATAGCTATCGACCAATTTCTCTATCTTGCTGTTTATGCAAACTATTAGAAAAAATAATCAATAAACGTCTTCGTTGGTACCTAGAAAGTCATAATATAATAAACCAAAATCAAAGTGGGTTTAGAGAAAATTGCTCAACAGCTGACTGTTTGGTAACGCTCGAATCTAATGTCCGAGAAGCTTTTAACAACAATCAACATATGATAACACTGTGTCTGGACATGGAGAAAGCTTACGATCTCATCTGGCGTCGCAGAATCCTAGATATTCTAATAAAAAACGAAATAAAAGGAAATATGTTTCAATTCATAAAAAATTTTCTCGAGAACAGAACCATTAAAGTTAGAGTCAACAATATATATTCAGATATACAATACATAGAAAATGGAGTACCTCAGGGCTCTGTCATTAGTGTTACTATATTTTTACTTGCAATAAACGATATTGTCAACTATACTAACCAACCAGTAGAATGTACAATGTTTGCCGATGATGTAAACATTTTCGTAAAAGGAAAAAATCTACAAACCAATCAAAACTCCTACAAGATACTCTAGATCGATTAGTCGAATATTCAAACAAAGCAGGATTTAAAATCTCCAAATCTAAAACACAAGCCATAATATTCACCAAAAAGAAACAACAAACTGAATCACTAAATTTAAAACTAGGCAACGAAACAATAAAAATAGTCAAAGAAATTAAAATTCTTGGAATAATTTTCGACAATAGACTTACCTTTAAGACTCACATAGAAAATTTAAAAGCTCAATGTAGTAACAGATTAAACTTACTAAAAGTATTAGCAGCCAAAAATTGGGGGGCTAGTCAAAAAATCATAACAAATACCTACAAAGCTCTTATTCAATCTAAAATACCTACATAACAAAAGTTAATTCATCAACAATAGCAGTCGCAAATATCAACGAAACTGAAAATATTTTAATAAAACTGCCGGCGTGGGTAAGCACAACAACAGTGTGTCAAATACTAATAAATAAAATAATAGAATCATTAGAAAATCAAAATAGAACTGTCATTATCCATACAAAATATCTCCAAACCACCAGCGCATTCACAAACATAAATAAATTATCAAACGAGGTTTTAAACAAATTATTGTCTCTAGAGGGCAAATTCAAATTGTGCTCATACGAAACGCCAGAAAATATATTATATAGAATCCAAGCAGCAGCCAAACTAGCCATTCACCTCCATTATGCTATCTCATCATTCAAATATAATAAAGACGACTTCTATAAACTCATAGACAAGAAAATAAAAAAGAGTGGAATAGAAATTGGAGAAATAATTCTAACAAAGGTAAACTTGGGAAGATTATTCTCACTCGCATTCGAATAGGACACACCAAATTAACCCATCAATATCTGCTAAATAAAGAAGATCAAGCTACTTGTAGAAATTGCAACATAGCGCTTACAGTTGAACATATCATTCTTGACTGCCCTTTATATGAAGAAGCTCGAAAAAAAAACAAAATTAAAGAAGAATGTGAACACTGTATTAAATGACATAAATCAATGTAAAAATGTAATCGAATTCATAAATTCATGTAATTTGCGGAATTATATATAATTATTGTAAATATGTAATAATAAGTTAACTATGTATGAGAACCATTGTATGTTGTCGTCAATACCCGCAAGGGGGACGCGACTTTAAATAAAATAAAAAAAAAAAAATAAAAAAAAAAAAATAATAATTGAGTATAAGCGGACAAAATAATTCCGAGTATATCGGTGATGCTGCTGGCGCAGTACGCTTTATATTATTATTTATTTTTGAGTCATTATATAACCTCATTTCTATGCAGGCTGTTGCTATTTGTAAAATATCTTCAGCATTATAAATTCAACAAAAATAGAGTTAAAATTATTAAGTTTTATACTGAGAATATTAATGATTGATTAGATTTTAAGATGCAGTAGGAATTTTGTTCTCAATTTATTTCCAAGAAAACTCATCATTTAAATGGACTATGTCATCAAATGGAATATATTGTTAGTTGCAAGTACTCTTAATTTTGTTAAATATTAAAAAAGAAATTTTGCAGCAGATTAATTAATGTTTTTTGACTTTTAAGTACTACATAGTAAAGTAAACTATACAGATATTTTCTGGAAAACATGAAAATAGACGCTTTGGCGTAACCTACAGGTCCCATCGATGCATGAACTTTAATGGGATGGGGCTTAAATTGTTAATAATTTATGTAATTCTGGACTGAAGAATTGTAGGATATAAAATTATTTGATTAAGTAGTTGAAAAAGTTCTAAAACTAAATAAATTAAATAAATTTCATAAAAATGAAGAGATATAAATAGTTTTAACATTTTTTTTCAACTACTTAATCAAATAATTTTAAATCCTACAATTCTTCTGTCCAGAATCCGATGGGATCTGTAGGTTAGGCTAAAAGCTTTTTTTTTAACAGGCATAGAGGGTCATAAAATGACCTTAAAGACTTTCTCCTGGGCTCATTTTGTAAATCAGTGATAATATTTAAATAATATTAATTCATTTAAAATTATGCCTTTTATTTTTACCTAAAGAATAAAAGGCATAATGTTAAATAAATTATGTTACTAATATTATGTAAATATTACCACTTATTTACAAAATTAACCTAGGAAGAAATCTTTAATGTATTTTTTTCTTGTTTTACGCCTGTTTTACCATGGTCAATCTTATTCTCTACATAGACTTGATTTATGTTGATTGGAGTCGAGGCACCAAGCGATGACGATCGGGAAGGGGCCATGCAAACCAACAACAAGGCTTGCCTCGCCGAGCAACTACGTGCCGGAACTGATACTGATATATTTTTTTCAGCTGATGCATTAAGCTCCATTTGCGCGCACTTTCTATGCCAAGGTTACCTACAAAGCACCTCTTAATTAGCCTAACACCGCACCCTTGCTGGAGATCGCAGGACAGTGTCGTAGGTGCAAGGGCTTAACCACAGGGCCCATTGAGGGATATTGTTGATAGAGAGGGATGGGGTGCAGGTGTCCTATAAACGGACATATCCCGTATCATGATGCAAGTGCTCTATAACCGGGTACCCGATTCAAGATCCATACATGGATAGGAGACTTGCTCCGTTCCACGGTGGTAGATACCGAGCCCATGGATGCATGGCACAGGGGAAGCTGTGTCACGAACGGTTCCTTCGGGAAACCAGGTAGAATCCCGTCGTATGTAGGCCTTACCCAGTAGAACGGGCAATGCCGGGTGGACCGTATACTTCCGCACTACTCGTGTATTCATAAACAATCAGTAGCCTACGCGGCAGTGACATCTAACTTCTCAAGGGTAACCCTGACTTGTGGGGAATAACTTGAGCGGACGATGCCAGAAGACATCTGTGCCAAAATCACAAAGGCAATCATCAACAAGATGTGCAAAATTGAGGAAGAGGACTTTGTACATCGCTATAAAGAATTCTTTCCTACGAAAGGGACGGTAGTGGCTGTCTGCGAGGACAAAGACTCGGAGAGCTGGCTGGGGAAGGAGGCAGGCAACCTAGATCTAGGGGACTTGAACCTGACGGTCAGGGTGGTAGGAACGGAGGAACTCAGGACTACCAAAGTAATCACTCAAATTCCCCCAGGATTTGATTCTGAACAGAAATTCTTAAAACTGGCTAGGATACGGAATAAAGGTGTGAACACAACCAAAGGGGGGCCCTAAGCAAGGCAAACATGCGCCATTTTCTACTATGGCGCCTTTAAGGGGATGCCTAACTTAATTTTCGCGCTCTACTATACCGACGATTCTCTATGTTCTTTGCTAACCTCTAAGGCAAATTTGATTTTTCAAATAATTTTGTAACGGCTTGCTTAATGGCAGTTCTGTTTGTATCAAAATATTATTTATAATTCGTAGAATATGCGTAAACTTCTTTTTTGTCTGATTTCAATTCCAATTGAGAAATAAGTCAGTATTTTCAACAATAGGAAATGAAATCAGCCAAAAAAGAAGTCTACGCACATTCTACAAATTATAAATAATATTTTGATGCAAACAGAACTTCCATTAAGCAAGCCGTTTCAAAATTATTTGAAAAATCAAATTTACATTAGATGCTATAGCAGAGAATATAGAGAATTGTCGGTACAGTAGAGCGCCGAAATTATGTTCGGCATCCCCTTAATAAAAAAAAGCGAAAAAAAATCGATTTTCTTCTTGTATTTCCTAAAAATTGTATAGGATCGTATCATAGGATCGATCTGGCTCGATGGATCTGGTGGCACATTTAGTTTAGCAAAAACATGGCACCGATCCCGACTTGAAATTCAATATGCATAATCCAATATGGCGGTTTTTGACGAAATTTTTTTTACACCTTTGTCGGTTTATAGTTTAAAAACTATAAACTAACCCGTTAACGTCCACGAGACGGAATTTTTAAGTTTAAGTTCGAATTGATACGTCACAATCACTTCTAACACAAATAATTTAAAACCAACCATTCCCTATAATTTCAAGGGTGCTCTTTTGAATGGTGGTGGTTATAAGTCAAAAAAAAATTTTACCTCTGAAAAATCAAAATTAAAAAAAAAAAGTATGGTTTTTCAAATTATATTTCTTTTGTAACTGATTTTTTGCAGCCTATACATTTTTTAATATGTCTGAAAACGGTATAACTGGTGTCCACGATATCTGAACTAAAAGTTAGGATGAAAATATTTATTTAAATAATTTCTTATCCAAGCAAAATGGCGGCCGAAACAAAATACTTTTTTAAAACTTTTTTTAAACTTGATGATTATTTTCTCAGAAAATATAAGGTTTAGAAAAAAACTGATAAGAACAAAAATGTCTTAGAATCGGTCAGAGAACACTATTAATTTTTTTAAAAAAATTTAAAAAAATTTTAAAAATTATAATTTTAAAAAAATTAAAAAAAGTTTTGAAAAAAATTGAAAGTGTTCCCTGACTAATTCTAGGACATTTTTGTTTTAATAAATTTTCATTTAAAGTTTATAGTTTTAAAGGAAAATATTCGTTAAAGTCTAATGAAGAACTTCTTAAGAAGTAGTAGAATTAGTCAGGGAACACTCTCAAATTTTTTCAAAATGTTTTAAAAAAATTTAGGAGTGTTCTCTGGCCGATTCTAAAACATTGTTGTTTTTATAAATTTTTTTCTAAAGCTTATATTTTCTGAAAAAAAAAAAATCATCGAGTTTAAAAAACGCTTTTTTGTTTCGGCCGCCCTTTTTCTTGGATAAGAAATTATTTAAATAAATATTTTCGTCCTAACTTTTAGTTCAGATATCGTGGACGTCAGATATACGCATATAAAAGCATTAAAACAAAAATTGCACTGTATTCTTTTGGTGATTTTAAGCACTTTTTAATCTATACAAATTTTTCGTAAAGTTTCAAATTTTCGACTAAGAAATTTTTGATATTCGTAATATGATTAAATGTTTTAGAAAATAAATCATGCAATATGCTAGTACCGAACACAATGAAAAATTAAAATTAGATTATATCGGTACTCGTTTGCCTTAAATACTATACGTTTCCAACTCTCACCGCGTGAGGGTCAGCACTGTTAAAGAGTCTTAAAGAGACTTTTATTTTATATAGCACGAATTGCACGGTATCGGCGTTATTTGTTTGTGTAAGTTGGTCGCTGCTTTGTCGCGTTATACTGCTGACACCAGTATTCGCGAGTCAGCTTATCCGACTTATGTTCCGTAATATTAGTCCTTTATAAATAAAAAAATTTCAGATCAGATTTTGGCATAAGATCATACGTAAGTTTTTTCAATAGGGTATCACATAAAGAGAATCATAGCAGTAGTTGTTCCAGTATCCGTAGAAACATTTAACTGAAATAATTATAAAAGTTCCACAGTATATGTAAAACAAAGTTAGAACTACATCAGAATTATTTCATGAATCTAAATATAAGACATTAAGATTAATTATTTTTTTTACATAATTCACAATCTACAATTACAACAATAAAAGTGTTACAATGAGTAATTGAATATAAAAAATTATTTTTTAAATATATAAAATACTTAAATACTATTCCTAAATACCATTTATTTACCTCATCATTGGAAAATGTATTTTTCATTTTTACTTGTACTTTGTAACGTTCAGCTGGGGATCGGAGCTGAAGTATTCAAGCATACACAGATTGTAAAATAAGCACTAAATGACAAATTTTATTTGTTATGTGGTTGTACACTGAACTTTCCCGTAGCCGATACGGGACTTTAACTCCACACTACTATCGCGTCCACACATCGGAATCGACGCCGATAGGAGAAGGAGAACACAGGAGTTAAAGAGCCTACATCGCTCAGTGCGGTTGTACTCTCACTCATTCCGTTGACGGCAGTCTCTCTCTCTCGCTCCAGAATCGACCTCGGGTTCCTATGCTGGCACGCCTCGAGACTCACCCAGACATCTCGGCGGCTCTCCGGCCGGCACCCGCTCGCCTTGTCTTTTTTTCGTCTCGTGCGATGGGGGTAGACATCCTCACAGGATGACCACCTGGACCGGAGAGAGAGAAAGTCGACGCTTAACGTTGCGCGACGCTCGCGATTGATCAGCTGATAGATCTCCGGCGCCGTACCTTGTTTATTTGGTTCTTGCACGTTTCAAGGCTTTACAGGAATAACGGGACTACGGGAATGGATGAGTTAGAGCCATTAGAGTACATTGAGAGACTCACCTGGGTAAAATTTAAAAAGTGGTTAGTAAAAATTACCAACCTACGAGGGTAAACTTGTTACAGACTGCCCAAATTGTAATTTTTACAAACTAGGTTGGTAAAAATCCTCATTAGCAAATTTTACTAACCTACTTTCTACTTTTACAAACTAGGCTGGTAAATTTTATTCACTCAACTTTTAATTGTTTCGTGAATGGACTTGTAATTTTTACTATATAAGATTATAAAATTTATCTAAGCAAGTTTGTAAATTTTATGAAAGAATAAGTATTTTTAAAAATAATTAATTCAAACATTTTTTTAGAAATCACTTGATTCGTCTTTTTTTCGCTTAAAGAATCATTCCATGATTTTTTTCAATCTTTACACCATCGCTATATCAAGATCATCGCATCGCATTTATTTGTACTATTTACAGTTTTATTGCAGTCTAACGCAACCTCACCTAACGCATATTGCAGCTTACTAAACATATGCATAGAATTTGTTCAACCATCTTATATACAAACCGAGGCCAAACCTAACCACTTGCGAGTATGTATGATAGTCGCGACATCATCTAGTGGATATTTATAAATTAATTTAAAACAACAAAACAGTCGGTACACACGGTCGCGAGAGATCGTGAGTGCCGCTCTGTTCCGCGGCTCCGCAAATGCGTCTTTGCATACCCTTGTGATAAATTACAAGCTAGTTGGTAAAAACTACAAGTACAGTTGTACACAATACAATTAATTTAATAATTATAGAAAGAAAATATATTTAAGTTTACAAGTTTTCAATTATTACCAACGTGGTTAGTATTTTTTCGAAGTTTAGTTTGTATTAATTACTACGAAAATAGTAAATATTATTAAATAAAATGATAATTAGCTTTATTTTAGCAGTCTGTGGTCAGTTTGCTCAGGAAAATGTTAATTTTACAACCCATTTATTAAATTTTACCTAGGTGGGTCTCTCAGTGTAGGGAATGTATGTATCCTGGCTGAAGCTTTTATTGCGTCCTAATTTTCCTAGGTCCTATCTAATTTCCGCGAGAGGCTCTTTGCAGTGAAACTGCCACGTCACAACCTTCTTCATAGGAAATTTGTAATTAAATATATTTTTATCAATTCAATCAATCAATCTATTTAATCAATCCTGTACATTAAATATTTATTAGTAATTCAAAGCGTTTTCCAATAAGCAGGTTATAATTTTGGCCTCAAGCACATGAAAAAATAAATAAAACAGGAGTTTCAAGACTGTGTTTATCTTTTACATATGACATTGAACACTAGTTCTATTCCGTTTAATGTATTTTTTCTTAGCATACTGCGTGGCTGTCAGTATTTTATTTGGTTAGTATATATCTTATTAAAAAAGTGACAAACTTTGTTGTATTTAATACGATGTATTAAATACGTAAAACTTTCCAACGTTATCTTATTCTACGTTATTCTTTCGGTTGTGAAAGATCTGTAAGGTTTTTGACTGTATCACGGAGCTCCTTTAACTGCGACTTATTTTTTTTATGTATACAATGTATGCATAATGTGTGATCTCGCTTGAGTAGAATAAATCCACTATTATATTAAGGAGCTTAATTCCAGGGTTTTTTTTCCGACCACTTTTCAAGTCTTTGACCGACGATACTTGTAGATGATGTAACTTGGTCCAGGAACATTTTTTCCGCTTCGATTTTTTTCTCAATGACCAAGATCGGGGTGGACTTCACTGTAGGCGACGTCCCGTCGTCTTGAGGGTTTTCCTGAACACCTGGACATCGTCTATAGGAGCAGCACCCGATTTTTTTCTTAATGACCAAGTGCGGGGTGGTTTGCCTTGTAGACGACGTCCCGTCGTCCTGAGGGTGTTGTGACGTCCAAGTTAATGGCACGCCAAGAGAGTGACGGAAGGTCGACTCTCTCAATACCCGGTTGCATATGCCTTAGCAAAGCTAATGGGCAATGCCGAGAAAAGATTGTTTCTTTATACGAGAAAAATTAAGTTTCGCTCGCGTTTGCGTAGGGATGGATAAGAGTGATTTTAATCTAAGAGGTACAGCGTATCCAAGCGTCAACCTGTACTACTTCGATTAAATTGAGGAGAGGAGTAAAAGGAGTTGATTCTAAAGTCTAGAGTACGAACCTAGCTATGCAATGCTAGTTCTGTACAGTAGACTGAGTAAAGATTTTGTTCGAAATAAGGAAGAAAGTTCAGAAAGAAATAGAAAATTGTTAAGTAAAAATAACTCACTTTTATTTTAAACAGGGCCCTGGGAGCCTGAAGTGGACGAAGTCAAGAGAGAGAGAGAGAGATATTGGGCAGATGAAGTTGCTGTTGATCCTGACGACCTGGTGAGCCTAGAAGATCGGTGAAGATGCTGAACCCTGGAAGAGCGGTGGCCAGACCGAAGCCACTGGAGAACTGAGGTTGTCGACTTGAAGTCCGGAGGGCGAAGTAGTCCTGAAGAGCGAAGACTTGTAGAGCGGAGTAGACCAGTGAACTGAGTTTTCCAGTGCGTGCGGTCCCTTTTAAGGCCCAAGGGCCAGACATCCCCACTAGGGGCGCCGGGTCAAACGTCAGAGTTGATTGGCTGAGGCGTGCGAAAATTCGGCAGCGTGGGAGTTGGAAAAGCGTCTCTCTCTCCGATCTTCCTTCTCACTTCAAATTCGTTACATATTTTTCATAGATTTTATTTATTTATATGTCGCGTAGATTTTATAAACAATCAATTATATAAAAAACAATGTAAATAAAATTTAATGTTGATACAAAAAAGATTTGAAGTTTTAGCTATAACATTAGAGAAGTTAACAGAGATTGTTTTAATAGTTTATGATTTATAAGTTTTAACATTATTTATTAATTGGTTAAATAATTAATAGGCCATTTATAAAGAATATATAAGTGAAATTCGTTGATATTATTTATATAATGAGAAAAAGGGAGATCTATATTTATTTATGTGTAAATAATTTGAAATATAAACATTCATTTACATTATTTCTTATCTATATTGATTGTTATGAATTTCTTATAATTACAAGTAACTTAAGCTATTTAAATGCTAATATAGAGGAATAATTATTTTAATTAAAACTACGCATTTTAACTTAAAACTGATGAATTAAATATGGCTTGGTTTGATTGTCTGCTATTGTAGAAACAGCTTGTTAAAGTTATTTGTTTGCATGTATATTGAGATATATATAATAATAATTAAATGTATTAATTTATTCTGTTAAAAGATCTTATTTTCTTCGAAAATTGTGGTTATAAAAATTAGTTTTTTGTATTTTCTTGTATGAAATATTTTGAACAATTATTATTAAAATATATCACAATATTCACAAATGTATCACAAACTTAATCCAAAAAGAATTTTATGTTAAATGTTCATGGAGAAAAAGTTATAACGATTTTAAGTTTAGAAATAAACAATTTGAATTTTTCGATTTCTGCATTTTTCAGCTTTTTCGACTTGAAACTTTATAATTTCGACTATTAAAATATATCACAGTATTCGCGAGGAGACAACAAATTCGTTGCAATAATAAAAGTGTGGTCAAATGTTTATAGAAGAAAAGTTATAATGAATTTATGTGTAAAAATTCTTAATTTTAAATTTCAGACTTTTCGGATTTTTTTGTTTGTTGCCCCTTTTTTATAGGAAATTTTGTAAGAAATCATTATTAAAATATACTATAATGTTCGTGAAAAGATTACAAATCTATTGCAAAAATAAAACTGTGTTAAATCTTTATAGAAAGAAAGTTATAACCATTTCAAACTCGAAAATAATCAATTGAACATTTTTAATTTTTGTGTTTTTCGCCCTTTTTTTATAAGAAATTTTGTAGGAAATTATTATTTAAATATGTTACATTATTCGTAAAAGGATTACCAATTCATTAGAAAAAGAATATTGTGTAAAATGTTTTTAGGGAGAAAGTTACAATAATTTTATGTTTGAAATAATTTAATTCATTTTTATGAATTTTATGTTTTTTTGCCATTTTTACTAGGAAATTTTATAAAAATTTATTATTAAAATATGCCGTTCTATTTGCAAAGAGATTATAAATTTAATCCAAAAATAATATTGTGTTAAAGGTTAATAGGAAAAAAGTTATTATAATTTTAACCTTAAAAATAAATAATTCTATTTTCTTCATTTTCGCTAGGAAGGCTTTATTCAATTTCTTTCAGATTTGTATTGATTGATTTGTAATTTAAATATCTATTGATATAAAAAACAGTTGAAATAATTTATTGTTTATTAACAGAGTTTGTTTATAAATCGGTGGAAAAATTTCCTGAGTCCAGGTATAGATACAGCGGTAATTAGGGGTCGGGCGGTCGGCGCGCAAGGGTCGGGTCGTCATAAACCTGGTAATGTGTTTTTCCCGGGTGACGCATCGCGAACGTGACTAAACGCGCACTTTCTCTTTTGTAATTTATTATTTAATTTATGATTTAAATGTAGGAAAGTTTTGAGAAATCTTAATGTAAAACAAAGTATGAGTCCCTTTTAAGTTACTGGGAGTGGCGTTAAAGGGACTTAGTGGGATTGGACCTGGAAAATCGTAGGGTAAGGGACGCGAAAATGTTTACCACGCGGGGCAAAATATTTACCGACGGGAGAGAAGAGGAAGAAAAAAAAAAGAATGAAAATTTAGTTGACGTCACAGTGTTCCTGGACACCTGGACATCGTCTACAGGAACAGCGCCCGATTTTTTTCTCAATGATCAAGTGCGGGGTGGGCTGCCTTGTAGACGATGTCCCGTCGTCCTGAGGGTGTTCCTAGACACCTGGACATCGTCTACAGGAACAGCGCCCGATTTTTTTCTCAATGACCAAGTACGGGGTGGGCACATGTGTTTAATTTTATGTCTATAACTCCCCTTTTATGATTCTGTTAATATAAGCATGTTGCGCTAGCGTGCCTGCCCCTGCAGCACGCTAACCCGATTTACGCAATTTGAAATTGCCGCCGCGTCAACGCTTCGCGCGCCGCCGCTAGGCGGCGACGCGTTACCCAATACTAAATTGTACCCCCACATAAGGCATATAAGGAGGCGCGAGGAGAGGCCTGGTAACCGCGAGCTAGCCTCTCCCCTCCAGTGGAATACGCCAGAAGATTGAGAATAAAGCCTGCTCTGCAGTTCTTTTTTGAAAGCCTTGCCTAAATTATTTTAGTGCACCCTAGTTCCCCCCTTCACAGGTCCGGCAACTAGCTTTTGTATGAGACGCTCAGCCTCTCGCTCTCGCCACGGGCGCCGCTCCAGGAGCAGGAGCAGCCGTAGCCACGGAGGGAGGGATCATTGCCCTTCCCGTCCACGCTCACAGCCTCGCTCCCGTTCTCGCCGACCGGCCAGCTCTACAAGGAGGGAGCGTACACGAGGAGTCGACGCTCATACCCAGACGGAGTGGGCCTCCGGAGTGTCAACTGGCGTGGCTTGCCAGACCTCTCCCAGGACTCTGCGAGTTCGAGACAAGACCACTCAGGTTGGAAACTCGGCCTTCCTGAGGAGGATTGCGGCCACGCAGACGGACCCGGCCCCTCGCCCACCTGCCGTCTTGGAGAGGCCAAGGACGCCCGGACGATCCAGGACACCCTCTCCCTTCCTGGAGATCACCAACCGGGACTCTGAGCTGAAGGAACTCTACTTCCCCAAGCCGCTGCAGCCAGTGAAGAGGCCGGTGGGAAGCGGCAAGCAGGCGGCGCCTCCCAGGAAGAAGCCGCGGGTGATCTCCTCGGTGGTCTTGGAGAAGGGCGCATCCAGCGACAAGGAGCAGCGACCTCCCCGGAGCGACACCGTGGAGCTGGAGGATTGAGCGAGTTGGCGACATAGTGCCTTGCACTCTAAACCTTTAACTCTGATAGAGTAATTTTTGAGTGCCCCCGCTTCTTACGGAGCCTGGGGGCCATAATCTTTCCCAAACACAATTCGCAGGTACGTATATGAGCCTGGCTCATCGGTGACCTCGTGTCACTGGGTCTCACTTCTTTCAGAAGTGAGACTCTAGGCCCGGAGAGGACTAGGCGAGGGGGTTAGTGCTGTGTCCTCCCCTCACCCAACGAAGACGCCATCTCCTAGACCTTCTGGCTTCTACGGTGGACTCCTCTCCCTCAGGAGAGCAAGTAGAAGACATCGAGCATCACGACGACCGGGAAGCAGCTCACCGGCGACAAGCATCCAAACACGTGCCGAAAAGTATAATTGTCTTATTAGATATTAGGATTAGTACACACTAAAAGAATTAATGCAGAAGAACAACAAAAGACATAGTATAGGACCTTTGCCGGACTCTTGCGGTAAGGAGTAGGAATATGTAAATAAGGGCGGCGGAATAAGGAAATAAGTAGAACTACAGCGAAAATAAGAAAATAAGACATCTTATTCTCGTAACATATTATTTACGTATTTACGTAATTATCTGTTACTGTAACTAAAGCTATTCCTTGTGTTTTATCTACTGTAAAGTCTAATTTATAAAAAATCTTCTATTATATATAATATATTAGAAAATTTGTATTAAATGTATTTATATTAAATAAAATGTAATTCATTATAATCATTTAATTGATAAAATGTTATAAAAAATGAAAATTTGTTTTCACTTTAAACAATTAAAATTTAAAACATTAATTATTTTCAACATAAATTCAAAAATTATTTTTCAAGCGAACATTATTTCTTTATTCAGTAGATATAACTAAAATTATTATTAAATAAAGAGTTATGAGATCAAACTGAAAGGAATTTATTTTTTTATTTGATACGAAAAATTAATACAAAACGTTTCATGTAAATTTATTATCTAGAGGGTCTGCACTCTTCTCGTAAATAGCTGAATAAGTTTTTATAATGTATTTCATGTATTTGTTATATTATTCTTATAATAATAAATTTTAAAATAGAAATTAATACAAATTATGGAATGTAATAATATTAAGAATAACATTCTTAAATATTATACAGGGTGTCCAAAAAGTAACGAAACACTTAAAAATTCCACCTAATAAAGATGTTTTTGAAAAAAACGAAGATCATCCTAGTCGTAACTTTCAACGAGGAATCAAATGGTGACCTTGGAGTTAACCCTGAACTTGACCTTGAAGATTATTTCAAGGTCAACATTTTTTCCTTAAATGGAAACTCCTATTTTTGACAACGGCAATTGATAGAACGGGAAATTTTACATCCAAATATGTACTGAGGTCATAGGTAACGTACGACCTTGAGCTCATCTGAAGGTCATTAAGGTTGAGCCAGGTAAGAAGCGGCTCTTTCCTGCACTTCTTTGGGGCAGCTGTTTACGAATGAAGTCAACTAATTCTTGGAGTAACTGTTTCACGAGGAGTCCAGTGGTGACCTTGGATTTAACCTTCAAGATCATTTTAAGGTCAACTTATTTTACATTTAGCGTTTCTCAAGAACAACGACGTGGACGTAGTAAAATCTGTTCCCTTCGGGGTGCTTGATTTACGTGAATCCCCTTGCCACTCGCGATCGGGGTGCTTGATTTTTGTGAATCCCCTTGCCTCTCACATTAATTAGCACATCTCACTTCAAGTGCTCGAATTGTTCGCCATTTACTTCTTGACAGTAGGTCGAAAGAGCGATTGGAGTTCTATTAACTCTAAACGTTTCATTGAATGCATCCTTTACTGCCCTTAAAGTTCTTTTCACTTGACCCCAACCTCTCATCATGAGAATCGTAATACTCTCTCGTTCAGTCAGGCGTTCCATTTTGAGTCTGTAGATCAAACCTTACTCAAAAACTAATTGAGATGAAAAAACATAAACTTGTATCACAGTTAAACGTAAAAAGAAAGAAATTGTAGAGTAGTGTTTTAACAATAAAGCGCGACGTTAGGCGTGTATATCGAGGAACCCGAGGTCGATTTTGGTGAGAGAGACTGCTGTTAACGGAATGAGTGAGAGTGCAACCGCACTGGGCGAGGTAGGCTCTTCAACTCCTGTTTTCTCCTTTTCCTATCGGCGTCGATCCCGATGTGTGCACGTGGCAGTAGTGTGGAGCGTCTCGACTCCTAATTCGCAGCTGGCGCCCTTCAAGTCCCGTATCAGCTATGGGCAATTTCAGTGTATAAGTAATATATCAAATAAACTTTATACTTTAGTGCTTATTTTACAATCCGTGTATTTCTTAGTACTTCAGCCCTGATCCCCAGCTGAACGCAATTTACAAAACAAGTTTTGTAGCACATATACACGACTGCAATTATCTCAGCGGTCTGTGAAAGGCGATTCACCGTCTTTAACTCCTCGTGGTAAAAATTCCAGAAAATTGATTACGCCCGAAAAAAGTAAATTAATTGGAAGTAAGTTGTCCCAACAGCTATAAACTTATGTAAAATTAAATGGTTTAAAATTTAAAAAATTAATATTTTTTTATTTAATTGTAGAATGTATAAGATTGTATTAGAAAAAAAATGCGAAAATCTAGGAAAGAAGAAGAAGCAGAAGTGGCAAAACTTAATCATTATTTGTACGAATAAATAAATAATACAATTAAAAATTTTAAGAAGGAAATCAACGTGAGTAGTTTTTTTCTTGCTCTCTATTGATTTTTCTATCGTTATTTTGAATGGTTCTGTACATGCCTTATGTTATATATTTTTCAGGTAAAGAAGAACGACAAAAAGAAAATGAGGTAGATTTAAGCGGGACAGAGTTAAATTCTACTGATGAAAATTTTAGCGACCAAGAGCTATAAGTTTTATAAATTAAATATGTATGCTGCAAATGATCAGATTAAAACAGATTTTTATTAACTTGACTTTATTTGATTTTGAACAATATTAATTTTTTTTTTACAATATATGTTTCGCTCGCTTACAATGTCAAAGTTCTGTCTAATCTGGTCTAAAATCTCGCTCAACAGCTCCTTTTATTGGATAACAACGCTTGCCTTTTATTTTTCATTTTTTATTTCAACCACTAACTTCTCAACTTGTAAACAGAAAAAGAAAAGAAGTCTCGGATGGAGAAGGTAGTTAACATCGCTACTCATTTAATAACTCGATTGCTTTTTATTTTTAATATCTACCCGCTTGAACTTTTTCGGTGCCACGGCCCGCCTTTGAGGCTTTCCCGTGCATCGGGGAACCCTAAAGTACCAGGGAGCAAAGGCTCCCTTCGGGGGTCCATACATCCTAAAGCTAAAATATTAGCTTTAGCTGGGAGGTTAGATAGCTGCGTGGCCGCCGTAGTCTCCGTGCTACAAGTTTCTCGCCTAAATTTAATTCTAAAAAACATAATGTTTACCAGACGCTCTCCATCCGCCTCACAATCATAAAATTATCAATCGCGTCGTACAGATATGCAATACATAGTATTCATTTTATAACTAATAAAGTATTTAATTATTGTATAAGCATAAATAAATTATTTAATTATTTCAAAGTAAATTTCAAATTGCAGGATTTTTTTGGTAAATGACCTAATACAATTAATAAATATAAATTAATAATACATATTTTTTACTGAATTTTCCTGCAGAATTCTTCTACAGGATTTCCCTACAAGATTTCCTGCAGAGAAATCCTTACAGGGTATTTTCAACAGTGGAGTGACTCAAGAATAAACAGTAATATATATTGTACTGTAATATATATTTCGCCTGCTTATATTTAAATATTATTACTGATACTTATTGGAAAGTTACAATAAAAACAATTATAATCTGATTTTAGAGTTTAGAGATACATTCTTAATAATTATATCCTCACAAGAAAAATAAAAAAATGAATTTATTTGTTTCTTTTTTACATTTTGAGATCTAACTTCTTTAATTTTTAATGATTTTGTTACAATATTATTTGTAAATTCAAAATGATTTTTAAAATAAAAAATACAATAAAGATATTGATTTTTTAAAAAATTTTAGTTCAAAATCCTCCTTAAGCATATATCACAGTCGCTAACGATCATTCGGTTGAAGAATTTTCACTACTAATGTAAAATATCTATTCGATAAATATTTAAAATAAGTAATTCTTTTTAAAAAAAAATTATTTTTCATTTCTTTTTTACATAAATAATCTTAATATAAAATAATAAACTGATTCTTTTTAAGAATCGAAACTCTTTGGAAATTTAAAATATGTTCCATAAGAATATTCTTCAGGTGAGTGTACATTACAAATACATTCTTGACACAGCGTAAATTAGTCTTGTTTACCTTTCTATGTTACAAGTACACATGCTTTTGGAGTAGTGAGATCATAATGTTTATGTTGCTCAGTGTTTCTTAGTACATGCGCAATATTAGATGATTCGACAAAATTTTATATTTGAGTTGTATAAATTAAATTTAAAAATTGGAATATGCTGTCACGGCTAGGTTTAAAGACTCGCGCCGCGAATGTGCGAGGGTAGGAGCGACACATAAGGCAGGCGGGGGAGGGGAGGAACTTAGGGACGCTCCTTGCAAAATATTAGACAAAGGTCACATTAATTAGGGTGATCGACCGAGTCGGTCGATCTCCGTGCGGAAAGTTCCGTTTTGGTCCGCCTACGAGATGTCGAGTCGACAACCGACCACGGTGGCGTGAAGGACGACTCCAGGAGAAGAGGTCCAAGAGCAGAGCAGTCTTGATACCATCGAGCTGCTCTGAGCCGCGGAAGTTCCTGGAAATGAGAGCGTGGGAGAACGAGAGCGGGTTGGCCTACCAAGGTAGGAGTGCGCGAGTCCTGGACGGACGCGTCCAGGAACACTCCCCGCGTATATTTGCGTGGCGCAACGTGCGCAAGCGTGTGTCTGAGGGCAACGGCCCAAACAGCTTGCGAGTTCGCAATCGACCTCGACCTGCGCGACAACGACGCGTGATTTGTATTGTCTTGCTGTTTTGATTCGAATGGTTTTTGTTTTGTCTTGACATTGGTTGCATTGAGTTCGTGAAAGTTTGTGTGCCTTTAATTCCTCTATCGAAGTATAATAATGCTTTGTTGTTTCAAGGTAATTGATATCTCCATATGACATTCTAATTTCATTTGATTCTAATATTTGATTGCCCGGAGGTGTTAGGCTTATATTCAATAATGTCTTGTTTGAGTTGGACTGAGCCTTCTTGTCTTTTATTGTAAATACTTCTTCTGTTGCTGTTTGAATTTTTTTTATTTTTCCTGTTGTTGTGACTTCGTTTGACTTGAGAAAATGGTGTAGTGTTCCTTTTACTTTAGGATAGTGACATTGGTCACATTTTTCCTCAGTATATATTTTATTTTTATTATTATTATTTATTATTTATTTATACCAGATTTTACATATATTATCAATTACAAAAATTGGTGTATATATATACAAGTTATAAGAAAAATATAACCCAGCAGTGGAAAATCTTTCCTGTACGCTGGGCTGGCTCGATATTTATTTGCGTAGGTGACGTTTTTTTACTATTGTTTTTTAGGTCTTCTTCTAGTTTAATTACAGTTTTTTCAGTAATATGTAATGATCAACTGTATCAAAAGCCTTGGCTAGATCTAGAAACCCAAGTGCTATTGGGTTACTTTTGTCTAAGTTGTTATATAATTTATTCGTTATGTGGATAAGTGTGTGGGTTGTGCTAAGGTTTTTTCTGAAACTATATTGCCTTTTTGATAAGTGGTTATTTTATTAAAAAAATGTATCAATATATTGTCCATCAATTTTGTAGCTGACAGAATTACCTATTTAAATTTTACATTCTTTTAAGGCGCCAAAGATCAGTCTGCAAATTGTTTGTCATGTTTAAAAGAAAAACTTATGTTCTTTTAAGTAAATTTATTTCTGCGTTTTTGTATTTGATTTAGAAATAGAATATTTTAGATTAAAAATTTGTATTACCGGTACGTGCCATTAGTACATTTTAGCGTATTATAACTTATAAAATTTTAAATATATTGTAAATCTTGGTTTTCGGAGAGGGTTTTCTCTGACGAGGTTTTTCCCATCGGGTTTTACTCGTTTTTACTCGTGGAGTTTTCGCTCTTCCCCGGGTTAATATGTAAACCCGTGCAAATGCGAAAACAAGGAGATTTTTCGTGCTTTTTTCACTCTAATGCTTGTAATTAAAAGGGCAAAGGTGATATAAAAGGGGCCTTACGGTGACATAGGGGAAGCGGCGGCCGAGCCCGAACTGTGCATGGGATAACCCATGGCCTGGAAGCCAAGCGTGGTCGGGAAAGTCCCGATGGCCGCGAATCATTTTAGCTAGGAACATGCGTTCCGCAGACGAGCGTGCGCGGAGGAAATATTTTTCTCCATGGCCGCCAGAGACTATAAGCCGGCCTGAGTACCGGCAACAATTTTAGGCGGAGCCCAGGGGGTTTCAATGCCGCGCGCCCAAAACCCTGCCGCCCTCAAACGCTCAGCGCGTCGGGTCGCCTTGGCCCGCCAACTAACTGAGCGGGCAAGGATCGGCGGCGGAGAGCAATAAAGTAATTTCTGGCCTTTTCCTTCTACGCCTTTGCGCGGAAGGAAATTTCCAGTTTTTACTTGTTTTGCCCTAATGATGCCTCATCTTTGCCGCTTTTCTCCGTCACCGAAGCAGCTATAAGAAGGGCAGCGTCGCATCCGCTGCAGCTCATTCTGTTTATACTGGTTTTCCGTGTTGCATCGCTTACCAGTATTTATAGACGCGTCTCGCGAATTTAGTTTTTGTTTTATTTTGATATTTACTGAAATTGATGTTGGCTTTCACCCTTCGCCACAATTGAATAATTTTTCTATAAGAATTTTATGATTAATGAAGATCTTACGTGAGATTTTTCAATAGGGATGTATTTCACTGTGGTTCCACAGAGACCAGTATATGGCTGAAGGAGATCGTGCCAATGTTGACACAATGGGAAGGCGCAAAGCTCAAGGTAGTTGAGTAAAGCGATTAATCCAAAAACCTTGGATTAACGCGAAAGGTGATGTTGCTGGCTTGAGTGGCTGTGGCAAGGTGTTCTACGACAACGGTCATAATAAAAGTGAAAAGGGAACAGGCGCCTCCATGGAAATAGTGATGGCATCAACTTACTTCTCAGAAAATGCTAGCGAAGGACCCCTGACGTCCAAAGTGAAGGCCCTTGTTGAGGAATGCCAAAGAGATGGCAAAGAAGTTATCCGGGGTTGCGATGCCAATGCGCACCACATCATCTAGGGTAGCACACATTGCAACACCGGAGGTGAAGACCTACTGGAATATGTAGTCTCTACGGAACTGGATATTCTGAACAAGGGGGATATCTCAACGTTCACAAACGCAGTTAGAGATGAAGTTCTGGATATCACTCTAGCGACGAAGGGAATCGGTCGCATAGTCACTGGCTGAAGAGTCTCCGGAGAGGTCTCGATGTCGGACCACGAGATGATTCGATTTGAACTAGAGAAGGTACGAGGAGAGGTAGAAAACTGAAGTATACAAATTTGCGCTAGAACTAGGCAAGAGAGAAGGCTGGAAACGCTACTGCCAGGAATTAGATAGAGTACCCGAGGTGGCAAGACTAAATCGGATCCTTGCCAGACCAACAGCCAACACCTCGGATAAACCAAGAACCTCCTCGGGGGAGTGGTCAGCAGATGGAAACGAGGCACTAAAGTGCCTGCTGGCTGCACATTTTTCGGGGTTGATAAGGGAAGATTAGCGGAACATATAACATTTGAGGCCGCGTAGCCACCGCCGCATGTCCGTGGCCATCGCGGCACGTGAAAATGAGCTGACACCGTCATTGGACTGCCAAGATTACGACGCCCGAAGAAGCTCTGCTGCCGCCGAAGGCATCCTCATCTAATTGCTAAAGCTGTGGCGCTCGAAACATCGCTGTTGCTGACCCTGACTACACCGAGGTTACCACGCTCAAAAAAGCTCCGCTGCCACCGCCGAAGTAGTCGGTTGGTCTGGGGTACGCGATCTCGTCATCTCTAGCTCCACATTGTTGAAGCTGTGGCGCGCAAAGATGAACTGCTGCCGCCGAAGTTTGCTGCTGAAGCAACAACTTCGGTCATATAATTCTCTACATCGCCAATCACAGCTATAATAAAATCAAAATGTGTTAAGGGGGCCAGCCTGAGTTAAATTGAAAAAAATACACTTTCCAGTATAATAGGTATAACAATTGTAATCATCACTTTTGATTGCTGGAACTTTTTACACTTTAACTACTCGCACAATTTAAGCTATTTGTTCATTATTAAGATCCAAACAATGTTCTTTACCTCTAGTATTGTGCCATCAAAAACATTTAAAAATTTTATTTATTTGTCCACTTGCCATAGCTGTTCTCTCAATAAAGTAACTTATATGTCACCGGACCAGGTTTAAAATACTCGTCATTACCGGTACTACAGATGTATCGGATCACTTTTCTGAAAAAAATTACATAAAAGGTTATTGTGGACACTTTTTGTCCATTTTCGTGCAAAATATTAGTAATTGCCTAATATTTTGTCTAAAATAAACAACGACAACGAGAACGTATCTCGGCAATTACTAATATTTTGCACGAAAATGGACAAAAAGTGTCCACAATAACCTTTTATGTAATTTTTTTCAGAAAAGTGATCCGATACATCTGTAGTACCGGTAATGAAGAGTATTTTAAACCTGGTCCGGTGACATATAAGTTACTTTATTGAGAGAACAGCTATGGCAAGTGGACAAATAAATAAAATTTTTAAATGTTTTTGATGGAACAATACTAGAGGTAAAGAACATTGTTTGGATCTTAATAATGAACAAATAGCTTAAATTGTGCGAGTAGTTAAAGCGTAAAAAGTTCTAGCAATCAAAAGTGATGATTACAATTGTTATACCTATTATACTGGAAAGTGTATTTTTTTCAATTTAACCCAGGCTGGCCCCCTTAAAGAAGATTCATGCAGCCCAACCTCAAAACCATGATCTGAAATGTGTCATCCGCGACGACTGTCCAGTGGCCATTCGGACGTCAACAATGTCTCGTAAGTCAGAAGAGTCGCGCAAATCATGCGGCGAAAAACTCCGCTCCAAGCTCCAGGATGAAGTCGCAAAAAAAGCATATAGGAGGTTCCGGCAGCTCCGACATCACTGGCCACCATTGACACTTGCAACAAATTTCTATCGCCGCTGCAGCTAGCAATATTTCCCATCGACAATGCATTTTTAATTTTCATTTCAGGGGACAAATAGTTTCTGGGTTCCGGCACCAAAAATGCTCCCGACAACATCAGGAAATTTGCCGGCGAAAGAGACAATTACAAAACACTTAATACTTTTTTATATCTTATTGAATTTATTTTCATTTTTTACTTCCGTGACTAATCGTGGCGATTGATTAACAACAACTGAACTTTTCTTTTTTGTTTGAAGTTTGAACTTTTTTTCAAACAACTACGTGTCCAACTTCATTCTTTAACAAACAATTAATAAGCATTTTCGTCAAATTCCTTCTTAAAAACATTCTATGGTAAATAACAGTAATCCTATCTGTAACCAAATTAGTATATGGATGGAGAAAAGTGCACGACAGAAAGCTTTTTTAAATCTATAAGGTTTTTGTTCTGAGATAATTAACGGGTTATTTAAAATAAATGAAATATATTTTCAATGTGTTAAATGTGTATGATGAATCGCACAGTGATGAATGTAGATTAATAAGTTAGCGGATTAAATAAATGTTAAATATTATTAAATATTATTATTATATATAATTAAGTAAAAGTGTAATTTGATCAGTAAGGTTTCAGAATGAGTAAATACATAATTACATGTGTTTTCTATTGACTGAAGCCACCAAAAGAATTTTGAACAAGATTGTGTTTGATTCGAAGGTGCTATATAATAAATACTGAATATTGGTAATACACTTTTCATAAAAATTAAAGGAACAAAAAAATTTTCGAAATTTTTTGGCGATTTTTAACAGGCTGTATCTCAGTGAAAAATGGTCGTACAGGAAACAAAAGAAAAGCTTTTGAAGATTAAAAACACTAGTTTTCAGATTTTTAACTTAAAAATTTTTCGGAACACTGGTAGTTTGGCAATCCTTAGATAAAGCACAAAAAAAAATTACCAATTTTTTTGCATTTTTTTTCTCGCTCGACGGATATGGAAAAATTTTTTCGAGCTAATCCAAAGCATAGATCGCAGAGCCTGTTTATTCAGCTTCAATTTGCTTTTTTACTAGACCAGATACGACCATTTGTCTTCGAGATATCGAATTTTGAGTACAAAAAGATCCTATTTCATTCAACTGCCGATATCTTTGGAAATACTGGGCGCCCAGCAATCGGACAGAGGGTTTCGTTTTCTGCAGAAATTTTCCTATAGAAATATGTTATGTTTAATTTAAAAAAAATAATTCCATCTGTAACGTTAACGTGAAAAAAGAGCAAAAAAATGCCATTTTCCCGCTTTTTGATTAATCGACTGCATCTTTGTCGATATTGGGCGCGAAGCTGAAAAGGTGAACGACTCGGCGTAAGTGCTTCGGTTGTATCTTATGCCTATAACCGATTTCTACAAACAAATGCATATGAAAGACGTGCTGGACAAGGCTGACAAAGAGCAACGACTTATCGAGACGACCGAGCAATCATTCGACAAGCTCTTCAAGATCCTTTCGTTCCAGCAATCGACATCGCCCAAAATTTTTCAAACCGCCCACATCGAAGACAACAACAACAACGACAACGACAACGACAACGACAACGACAACGACAACGACAACGAGAACGAGAACGAGAACGAGAACGAGAACGAGAACGAGAACGAGAACGAGAACGAGAACGAGAACGAGAACGAGAACGAGAACGAGAACGAGAACGAGAACGACAACGACAACGACAACGACAACGACAACGACAACGACAACGGCAAACATTTCCCGATCGACGGTAATAAATCGTCTTCACGAATTTGGACTGTGTCCTAGAACTGCTGCCTGTGACCTGATGTTGACTGTTGCACATCGTAGAACTCGTCTACAGTATGCTCGCGACCATCTAAACTGGTCAATGAGAAATTGGAACCATGATTTTTTCTCTGACGATTCTCGGTTATGCCTGTATGGTAACGACCAAAAACCTCGAGCTTGGCGTCGAACAGGACAACGTTATGAACGACGTTTTATTCGTTCCATAAGTGCTTACGGTGGAGGATCGGTGATGGTTTGGGCTGCAGTTTCACGGAATTCTCGAGCTCCGTTAGTAATTGTTCGAGACACTCTCCATGCTAGGTGTTATATTGGCCAAAGCTTGTGATCTCATGTGTTACTTTTAACAAGAAACAGAAGATTTATTTTTATGCAGAATAATGCTAGGCCTCATACAGCGAATACGACACTCCAATTCTTTCAAAGAAACAATATTAGATTGCAGAGGCATCCTGCAACGAGTCCTGATCTGAATCCCATTGAGTCAAAATTATCCAAATTTAAACAATTTAGTAGCATTAGAAAACGCTTTAATAAGAGTTTGGGGTTAGATAACTCAACGGATGATCCGAAATTGCTTTTCGATCACGCACACAGACAAGTGCATACCCACTTTAGAAAATGAGTTTAGAGTCATAAAATACAGTGGAGCCGACGAACTACAGGGTCTCATAAAGAAGCATAAATCCTACCGTGCAACTTCCACGTGGTATGCTTTGGATAATGCTAATGCCAATGGTGATTCGGTCATTAATCAAAATTTTTTTCAGAAACTTGGATTTTTTTAAAAACAAATAAAAAATTATTTTTCAATTTATTTTTTCAAATTTTGGAAATTTTTAAAAAATTTTATTTGGTCTTTTTTGTTGTTAATTAATCTTTAAAAAACATAAAATTGAGTAACAATTAAAAAAAAAAATTATTGATTTTTAAAAAAAATAAGCTTAATTTAAGGAACAAAATCCTGTTCCCTTAATTTTTTCAAAATTTCTATCGATCGACCCAGAAAAGCCGCTAAATTGAACGATCTAAAAGTTTAGGCGGTTCTTTGGAGTACATTAGGCTAAAGAATTTTCCTATGACCCAAGCTTTCCGCCTAATATTAACAAAGATGCAGTCGATTAACCAAAAAGCGGGAAAATACCATTTTTTTTCTCTTTTTTCACGTTAACGTTACAGGTAGAAAATTTTTATAGGAAATTTTTTGCAGGAAACGAAACCCTCTGTCCGATCGCTGGGTGACCAGTAGTTCCAAAGATATCGGATGTTGAATGTAAAAAGATCTTTTTGCACTCAAAATTCGTTATTTCGGAGAAAAATGGTCGTATCCGGACTAGTAAAAAAGAAAATTGAAGCTGACTAAACAGGCTATGTGGCCTATGCTATGGTTTAGCTCGAAAAATTTTTTCCATGTCCGTAGAGCGAGAAAAAAAAATGCAAAAAATTTAGAAATTTTTTTTTGTGCTTTATCTAAGGATTAGTAGTAGTAAGTAACCTTCTACGGGAAGAAAATACCGTATGCAGATGGAGTAAGATATCTAGAGGTTTGTCTGGATAAGAAATTACACTGGAACCAATACTTGAGTATATAGTGCAAGAAGGTATTAAACATTTTCATGCAGTGCAGATTGGCTATTGCAACAGGCTGGGGGCTAGAAGGTGGGAAGCAATCCGTAAAAGAACCTCAATCAAAAGCCTGGATCATACACAGGATGCGGTATTGAGGGGGGCATACGGTTTGAGAAGAAGTACACCTATGCTGTACATATAAGTACATCAGAATGTTGCTGGACATAAATAGCCTTGACCTTGACATGAAGGAGGTGGCGGCCAGGACAGCTTTCAGAATAATATGCAGCTGTTACTGGAAAGAAAATGGAATGGGACACACGACCATCCAAAAAGAAATTCTAATGAATAAAATCCTTTGGTTGTTACAGGATCAAACGAAGAGACATTTTAGCTTTGGGAAACGTTTCAAAACAAGAATACCGAACAGAGAAGAATGGAAAGAAAACCAGTTCCTGGGACATGGAGAAATATGGTTTACCGATGGATCCAAGTCAGAGAAAGGAACTGGTTTCGGCATTTGTAGACCATGCAGGAAAAATAATTTCAACTGCAGGCTGAATGGTTTCAACACAGTCTTTCAGGCAGCAATGGCTGCCATAAGAGCATGTGCGGATAATCTGGTATGGAGAGATACAAAGGGCGGATTTTTACAATTCTGTACCGCCAGCTAGGCTTCAATAAAGGCCCTGGAAAACCCGCACACCAAATCAATACTAGTCAGGGAAACGAGAGCCACGCTCGATGAACTGACTTAGACAAACAAGGTTATAATTAACTGGATACCGGGCCACTCAGGTTACAAAGGTAACGAGAAAGTAAATAACCTTGCAAGACAAGGAGCTTGTTTTGGTAGGCAACCAGAATCGGATGTAGGACTACCATACCAGGAGGGTTGCAATGCCATAAGTACCGTATAAAGAAGGAAAGATAGGAAGCCTGGGAGAACTCTGAAGGTTATAGGTGGACCAAGGATCTACTTGGAAATCGTATTACTGAATGGATTAAAAAGAGCACAACCCTAGGTCTATTAACGGGACATTGCGACCTCTGCATTTATACAAACAAAACTAAGGGAACAGGTGACCTATGTAGGTGGTGTCAAAAAGAGTGAGAAACCCCGAAATACTTCCTTTGCGAATGCCCTAACCTCACGGGCACTCGCGTGAAGTGGCTCGGAACAGGAGTTTTGGACTCGGAGCTATTCAGCAAAGTGGGTATAAACAACATAATGGCTTTCTCCAAAGGCTTAGGAATGAACTACATGCTCCGCGATTCCTCCGGGTCGGTTTCCTTTCTCTCTCCCACTCTTGTAGGAGACTTTCGTGAGTGCGAGAGTCGCAACTCAGGTTGTCGAGTCGTGCGGCATAATAAAGTCGCGGGTCAAGGGTACGTGCCCGAGACCAGACTTCGTTGTTATCGCGTGGCCGGGAATTCGTAGGAGCGCGCGCGGCTGCGCTCAGCAACTTTCGGGCGCACCTCTGGGCATTCGGCCCAGACTAGGGGCAATAAGGGCTTCTATTCTTTATCGTACTTGATCGTGTCATTTCTTTGAGTAGTCCGCGGAGCTACTCTTCCGTAAAGCTAAACGGCTGGTACCAGCTGTCCAGCTGTAAGCACGCGAGTACTTAAAGCGGGCCGCAGCGACACAAGCTCGCCGTCGATGCGCTGAAAGTTTCGCCAGACTGATATCCAGCGAAACAGATGGACGCAGCTTTCCGCAAAGGTAAAGCGGCAAAGTATTGCACGACATTAGACGTCAACATTGCGTACTATCAGGTACTCTTGGACAAGGCGTCCTGGGTAATAACGGCTTTCTCAGTACCTGAAATGGGCTATTTCCAGTACAAGAGAATGCCATTTGTCCTGGAAGACGCAGGGACATCTTTCCAGCGCCAATCGACGTGGTGATCACTCCAGATTGCGAAGACAACGCATTTACATACCTGGATGACATAGTCATAACGTCGAACACGTTCGAGGAGCATCTCGAACACCTTTGCAAGATATTGGGCCGTCTAAGGGAGGCGGACCTAATGATCAATTGGCAGAAAAGCCACTTCTGCCAACGTGAAGAGATGTATCTGGGTGTAGAGCTAAACCAAGAAGGGTTCCGCCCCGACTTAAAAAAAATAAGGCCGGTATTGGAGCACCCGCCGCCGAAGAACGTAAAGCAGCTAAGGCGTTTCTTAGGCATGACATACAGGCATGACATACAGGAGTTTCCTGAAAAACCCCGCCAAGATTGCTGATAAACTTACGCAACTGACGACAAAGAAGCGTAGGTTTGAGTGGACGGAGGTGCAACACACCGCATTTGAGCGGATAAAGGCACTAATAGCCTCCGCCCCAGTCCTGCAACGTCCGTATCCGACAACAAGTTCATTGTTCAGATGGATGCAAGTGACTCGGGAGTCGGAGCGGTTCTCTTCCAGTTTGAAGACGGCAACGAGCGAATCGTCAAGTTTGCCAACCGCGTCCTCTCACCTGCCGAGAGAAACTACAGCGTGACAGAACGACAGTGTCTCGCTGTAGTATGTGCAATAAGAAAGTTTCGGACATACATTGAAGGCTACGCTTTTAGAGTAGTCACGGACCACAGCTGTCTGCAATGGCTGCGCACACTGAGTGGTCCGACAGGCCGGTGGGCAACACGGTGGGCCTGTCGGACCACTCAGTGTGCGCAGCCATTGCAGACAGCTGTGGTCCGTGACTACTATATAAAACCGTGACTACTATAAAATTCGACCGATGGTTGTTCCGGCAGATCTTGTGAATTTGATCCGGGAAAATGGGCCAACAAAAGACACTCGAGAGCCTTCTTCTTTTCAGATGCCCACTACACCGAAGAGTTCCTAATCTGCTATTTTGCACCACCGGACGGCCTGCATGGCCAAGATCCTGTTTAGCCTAGCCATATCTGGGATACTGTTGAGTTCTTCACAGTAACGCTTCCAGCCTTCCTTTTTTTGCTGCCTCGAGAGCCTTTTTCTACTCCCGCCTTGTTTCCTTGTAGGCTAACATCTACTCAGAGCCACTTCACTTTTTCCACCTGTTGAATAGTTTGCCGACCTCCTTGCGCGGAGCTCCCAATCTAGGATTCCACCAGGATGCCCCTTTACACTCTCTGCGCTTCGTTGGTTTGCAGCTATCCACGAAGGCCCCTATTATGGCAGCTTAGATCCTGCCATAAATATCCTCTACAGTTTTTAGCCTTCCTGCGTTGTCCGGGAGTTTTTCCGCTAGACGACTGCAGTACAGATCCCAGTTCGTCTTCCTGGGATTTCTTCGCGTCTTTTCGTCCTTGCTCAACGCACCCAGCTCAAAGTGGATCTGCTCATGGAGACCTCTTCCGATACCCTCCATCTCCGAACCTTTGGGAATATACCACTCGTGGCTAGAGTGATGTCGATAACCTCCTCCCCTTTGTTCTTTCTAAACTTCGGAACTCTGACCCTGTTGACGATGTTCCATCGTACAGAGATACTCCAAGAGCTTCTTATCTCGATCATTGCAGTCTGAGCTGCCCCACACAAGGTTGTGTGCGTCGCATCATATAATGACCTCCCTGCCCTTTTTGTGACGGTCGTCAACCAACGCCCTCACCTCCTCAGGGGGTGGTGAGTCTATTGAATCACTGGGAAAGTATGCCGAGGCTAAGATAACCTCTTCCCCTGCCCTCCCTCCCTTTGAACGCCTTTTGAGAGAATGCAGATGTGCACCTGTCCTTCCCCCACCGCCTGGAAGAGCCGACTACAATCTTCTAAATCTGCCACTCTACTACTTGTATTGATCCAAGGTACTTGAATCAAGGCGACCATTTTGTGCAAAATCTTTATACAAATTCCTTAACCAGGCATCCGGTTGGATATCTACAAAACGAAAAACATAAAAATTATGTACGCTAAGTTCTTCGTTTTTTAGCGATTTAAGGGGATCCTATCTTAATTTCCGAGCTCTACTATACCGACAATTCTCTATACTCTGCTAGCATCTAAGGCAAATTTGATTTTTCAAATAATTTAAAAATGGTTTTTTTGATGGCATTTCTGATTGCACCACAACAGTATTTATAATTCGTAGAATGTGCGTAGATTTATTTTTTGGATAATTTCAATTCCTATTGCTAAAAATACCGAGTTATTTTTCAATTTGAATTGAAACCAGCCAATAAAGAAATATAAATAATGTTTTGATGCAATCAGAAATGCAATTAAGGAAGCCATTTCTAAATTATTTGAAAATCAAATTTACCTTAGATGCTAGCAGAGAGTATAGAGAAATGTCGGTACAGTAGAGCGCGGAAATTATGTGCGGCATCCCCTTAATTACTAAAATATATACAGGATGGGGAAAAAGTATGGAAACCCCTAAGTTTCCGTCAAGGCTTGGTCAAAAATAAAATAACAAAGGTCAGACCTGATGTAACTTTCAACGAGGAGTTTGGTGGTGACTCTGGATTTGACCTTGAACCTCATTTAGTGAACATTACATTTGGATCCAGCAAATCAAAATACTATTTATTCCAAATGATGAGGGTGTCCGATCTAAATAAACTTCAGATTCGGATTCAATGGATTAAAATGCATAAAAAAGGCTTGCTTAAAGTTGATCAAGAAATCTTTTTCAATTTGATTGAGTTGAATAAAATTTTTTGCAATGTTTGTCCGTTTAATACTATTAAAAAAAGTTATCTTAATTATTTGCTTTTAAAAAGCATTCATCCATTGATTAATTGTTTTCTTTGTAACGGTGAGTATTTTTGGACTAAGAGTTTAGCAGTCCCCCGCTCCAGTTAACCAATAATATCGAGCCTTTAATTTCCAAGCACGTGATGCCCGTTCTCGTATCTGGAGATTAAAGTAGTACTACGATCGATCCGATGTAGGAAGGGCCATGACCAGTGCAGGTCGCATAGGTTTATCAGTCATCAGGCAGGACATAAGCAATTACTTCAAAATAACGATGCTGATATCCTTTAACATCACCTTGAGACAAAAGAGACGCAAGTGATATTGGGAGCATGCACTTGCATGGCATTGATTTGCGGGCTGAGGAGTTCATCCTGCTTAGTAACGACTTCGTAAACCTAGTTGTTATACTAGACGTCAAACATACATGAAGGTCATAGATTATCTTAATCACTAGAAAAGTTAATAAAGCCCTATATAGTTTGCGGTTCATTAGGTAAGGCAAATACAATCGATGATCTCTAGAAGAGGCTGAAGGAGTCACTGGTTCAACCTCATCTCGACTATTGCGCGGTTGTTTATTTAGATGCTTCAGATGAACAGCGTATATGCCTAAAGAAACTATGCGATTCATGTGTGATTCGTAACATTAATAACCCCTTGTAGAAGGAGCCCAGAATTAATGCGTGTGAATACCCATAGCACTATAATATTACGCATTATAACCCGTGAACCGGGTTGTCTGGCTGATTTTTTCTCTGAGCACTTGTCCTGGTTCCTTCGTAGGCGTGCGTCATCTGAACTAAACATATCATCAGCCCATACATAACTATGTTCCCGATCCTATAAGGTTCAAATAACTCGACACTGGAACTCACAGCCGTTCTCCTTGCGCAAGTTACCATGTCATATGTCATTTAGGACGGCCTTAATATAGCCTTAATAAAGATCTTTAGCCTCCTACGGACTGTGTAATAACTGCGTAGATGCCTGAAATGTAGTATGTAGCTGTTTAATCAAATTAAAACTGGCTATGATGCGTCTACGTCATTAAATAAATTCATTCCTAACTTCAAATATATATAGTGAAATTAATTCTAGAAAAATCCTTGATCAAAAGTTATCTCACAGGAAATTTTTCATTTATCTAAGCTACCAGTTTATGATTAAGGGGGGAGCCTTCTTTAGGGCTTAGAAAATGGAAAGCAGGCTCCTCCCTTAAGAGCATGCTTTAGAGGCTTCAAAAAATCGATATTTTCGAGGATTTTATTGGGAAGGAAAGAAATGTCTGATTAAAATAAAACTTTTAGGGTTTATTCTTATATATTTGAAGATTCTTCTCAAATTATTTTATTATCATAGATAAGGTATTCTTCATGTTTCAATAAATTTACGGACGCGCCTCAAGTATGCACTTTCCGTGTGGCGGGCGAGATGCAGATCGCAATTTTCATCTAAAACCAAAAACCAAACAAAATTTTTCATTTTCAATAGTGCAACTCCTAGATGAACCAAAAAATTCAATAAAAAGTAAAAAATTCAACAATTTTTCGCAGATTAAAAAAAAATGCTTTTTTTTTTAAATTAACTTTAGATCGTTTAAAAATCGGATTATTGTTAACTTTCTTAAGGTATTTTTGGTTTACCTAGAAGAGAATTTAATCGCAAATACAACGTATTTTGACTCGTTTCGATAGGACGTTTACTTTTTTCCTATCTTGTTGCCAATTTGAAAAAATCATAAAAATGGAAATCCGAGAAATCGCGTGTCAAAGTTTTCGTTTACAAAAAATTCAAAAAATTGGTTTTCGGCCAATTATTCCATTCGACGGGCTTTCTGGCCTCTTTGGTCGCCAATGAGGCGCGCCTATTTCAACGCGTGTTACACTCTTCGTCCGCTTTACCGCAAAATTTTTTGCAGTGGAGCCCAATTTTGAAATCTGGTAAGTGCACCATCTTTAATACTGCACTGTGGCCTTCATTAAATATCCCTCCAGCGATGAAAGCAGCAGTCTCAACTATTTTAATCCCCGAATGAAGGTGTTTGGGTGTCATGCGCCATACGGTTGAATTAAATGTCTCGTTAGCATTCTGCATATGTCCACCTAAGCACCTTGTTAATAAATCGTCCTTTGATAATTCCTCGCATATAGGACGAATATGTTTTTCAATATCGTCGTCAATTACGCGCGGTGGATGTTTAAAATCAGCCAAAGTATTTTTTGCTTCTGCTTTGCGCCATTCACACCAGCTTTCGGCGCCTTCGGGGCAGTTGTCATGGCGAGGCAATTTTTCTTTCGAGCAATAATGATCAAGTGACTTTAAATTTCTTCGAATTGCGAGACCGTAATACATTGTTAGTTTTTTTATTACAGTCTCTGTGAGCCGTTTTTTTACCGAGTTTCTGTTCTTTTCTCTTGTTGCGGAGTCGTATACCCATGCGCTTTTGTACGTGTCCCATGTACTCGTTTTTAGTCACTGTACGCTTGTCGCCGTATGGATTATAGTCTCTTTCCATTATAATACACATAATAGATCGAGGGGCGGAACGCACGCGCTCCAGGCGGTCCTGCCGCACAGATACCTGCTCGACGCTTGCTCACTATTTCTTCTGTATCTCCGAAAATATTCCGAATTTTGTTCTGATTTTTTAAAGACATATTCTTGGATAGTTTAGAAAGAGATTTGGCAAAAAATTCGATTTTTTGAAACCTCTAAAGCAGGCTCCCCCGTAACAAAAATACCTTTACATGTACTACAACGTCAGCTAAAAATTAATTTTTGAAAGACGCTCTGCTATAGTAACCTTCATGATATTGTTTGCGTAAATATATAATACTTTTTAAATAAATAAATTCATTCAGGCATCAATATCGGACCCTTCTTAACAACTTTGGTACCGCTACGGCAAAAAGGGTATCTATGTACGTGCCATAGGAGCGCCGAATTAAAAAGCCCTCTCTGGCTCGTGCCATTCTCTCGAAAATCAGTCGATTTTCGCAAAATTTGTGCGTCATATACAGGGTGATTCATTTTAATTGCCCCAGGCAAATATCTCGGAAAGTACGGGAGATGGAAAAAAACGTTAAATGTAAAAGTTGTAGGGTTCAGAGGGGGAAATTGGTATTTAAAGTTTTTCTCAACCTCGCTTTTTTCAAGATATTGGCCTACGAATTGTGTAGCTTGATTTGACCTTGATGCGACTGCAGAGGTCAACTGGACCCCATGACATAACATCATGCTTGAATGTACAATTTTCCGCTCTTTTAATTTCCGAGGTCAAAAGTTGGTGTTCCTATTTAAAAAAAAAACTACTTTGACTTTGAAATGACCTTGAAACTTGACCCCAAGGTCATGGTCAAGGTCACCATTGGATTTCCCCCTCTGAACCCTACAACTTTTACATTTAACGTTTTTTTCCATCTCCCGTACTTTTCGAGATATTTGCCTGGGGCAATTAAAATGAATCACCCTGTATATTTACTCCTAAATTCAACTACCCAGCTGGATCTTTAGCGAATTATTTAAGTATTTGCAACAGTGCACTGACCTTCAAATTTTTATTCTTTTCATATGATAAACCGTTTCAAATATTTAAGGCAGTTTGGTCGTTTACTATACATCTTATCATTATAGAAAATCCAGATTGTTAAAAATTAAGTCAGCTTGTCACAAGAAATCTTATTTGCAACAAAAAATATAAAATAATTAATTCCAAGGGAAATCTAAGCTTACTGAGCACAGGACATACATAGGTCGAATGGGTTCTGAGCATTCGACGGGGTTGCAACAGATCTACCGTATCTTCATTCTGGTGTAGTCTCACCCACTCCCTTACTCATAAAAAACACTGACTATTACACAGAACAGAATTTTGTATCATTCTTTCGAATTTAACATATATTGTAAAAAAATCCACACTTCATAAAATTAAATGAAATCTAAGTATTCTTTTAATTACTAGACATTTTACGATTTATATATTTATATTATACAATATTATGATCTACTTTAAAGATTATCATAAATGTTTCGGTATTACAAAATTGTACTCCCTAGTTTTAAGAAATATTTATTTTTGGAGTTGAACTAATGAAAACCGTTATCACTTACCAATTGTTTTGAATAAAATTATTCTTCTTTTTTACAATGTATCTGGTCTATTTTTCTACAATAAATTGTAATAGCTTGAGATTTTTCAATGCCCTGCGATTATTCCAATTTTTGAATCTAAGTTTTTGAATTTAAAGCTTGGATATTTATTAAATCTGAAATAAAAAAAGGATCACAAAGTATCTATTTCCTTTTTATATAAAATAAGAAATGTAAAAATAATTTTATTTTAATTTGTAATACTTATCTAATTACTGATGGGTCATACAACTTTTATCAATCAAGTAAGAGGTAGATCTTATGAAACTGTTTACGTACTGTCATATTATAATCCTTAATGACGATACAATGCCTATGTATAAATACACAAAGGAAGAATTTCCTATATTATCTATTTTTATATCTTTATGTATAAAGACCCTTATTAAACGGGACTTATAGTTATATTTTTTTGTCATAAAGTTATCTAGAACAAAAAAAAAGTATAATAGTAAATAAAACTTACATTTAATATTGTAAAATTTTATTAAATTATTCAGGAAATAAAACTAGATAAAAATCGTTATTTTCATTTGCGGATACAATAGAAGAATCAATTTTTATGAAATTGAACTACAGGTTACTAATATTATTTGTGAATGATTTAATTTTTTTATTTTACATATTTAATCGAATTGAATGACCATTGGTTATTCAATTTTATGCATTTACGGAGGCTTTCAAAATTATTTAACAAAAAAATTTAATTCATGAAGAAATAATACTATAAACATAATTCTGATGAGAATCAAAGCCAAGCTCATGTTCTTCTGACGTGATTTCAGAAAGTGTGTGAATACAAACTCTATTGACAATTCCCTTTAACTTCCTATACTTATATTGACAACAAAAAAATAAACAAATTACTACATTACAACTTTCTTTAAAAAGAATAGGGCTAAATAATTTGCGTAACAAAAATTATCGCGATAAGAAAAATGATTACAATCTACACAAAGTTCAATCTGCGGTGAACAGTGAACAATTTTCTATTTTAAGAAACTGATTTTTAGTGAAGTATAACAATCACAATTACTTCTTAAGATTATAAATGTGAAAATGAATGAGACAAATATATTTCTGCTTAATCGATGTCTGGAAATCGCAAAGAAGTGCAAATGTGGAAATAGAATATTTGAATTTGCTAGTAAATATCATTAAAAACATCTCGAAATTTAGACAATTAGTTTTCAAGCGACTAAATACAAAAAGAAAAAGAAAAGAAAAATTAGTCCATAATATAGCGTGTGAATATCTAGAAAGAGATGAAGACGCTTTCTTCGCTCCAGGCAAAAAGAAGATATTGTAATGAGAAATGAAATTGCCAAAACAAAACGATTTTTGATAGATCCCCTTAATAATTTATATAAAAATTTCTAAAACAAGAATCGTTCAAAATAAGTGGATCAATGTGGTTTAAATGTAAACAATTCTGGATCGTTAAAAAAAATTTTCAATTTTTTATTAAAAATGTAATGCTCAGAAATTTCTTAAACCTCTCGTTTGTGATACTTAAAGAAGGCATCTATGTACAAAAATTGCTTTAAGTATGAGAGAAGAGTCGTTAAAATTTTAAAAACAATGTAAAGTCTGATTAATATAAATGTATCATTTCGAAAGAGAATACAATAGGGCTGTGACGTTGCATTCGCACGCCAAGTACACCGAGTGACGCGTTTCTCTCTCTCTCTCTCTCTCTCTCTCTCTCGGAGGTTTGTAAAGATAAGAAGGCGTCGACGTTAAATAATTTATTGAACGTCTAGCTTCTTTGCCCCCTTCGAAACCTTCCAAAGTAACAAGCGTGGAACGGATGACGTGCCACCAGGCCAGCCAGCCATACGTGCGAGAGTGAGAGCACGAGCGACGACGCCAGCTTCAGCATGCACGAGGCCCCAGGAAGTCGTCGATGCCGTGTATACGGCCACGGCGATGTCCCAGGCAGCAGAGCAAGCCTGCCGAGTCAGCGTAACCACCACGGTGTAGTAGCAAAGCGAGCGAGACGATTGCCGCCAGGTGATCGACGTCGGCTTGACCACGACCACCGAATCAGCACACAGGCACAAACACACACACATACCACACTTGTGAGAAGGACAAAACGAGTAGCGATCTCCAGGATGCGCCGTGTACCTGAGAAAGCGCTTGCTCGGCATGCGAACACTTTGCATGACCGTGCGCGGGCCACGCGTGTAAGTACAAGAGAGAGGGAGCACGCGCGCACGGGCCGGCACGCGAGTAGGAGAGAGAGAAAGAGCGCGAGACTAAGGGACGAGTGAAGCCGAGCGCGGACGGGGACGAACGAAGCTGACGAGAACGAGGCAGAGGGAATAGCGGCAAAGCGCAAGAAGTGGGATCGTCCGAATACGCTCGCGACGCCATGGACACTGCTCTACGAGCTCGGCGAGTTGAGCAGACCTCCAACGTGACGCGCAATAACTTAATCGCACAACGCATATAACTGGGCTCGCACTAGCACGCGGGATAGCAACCGTACGTGCCTGCATTGACCGACGTCAACTAATAGAATGGGAGATCGGCGACGCGACCGGAAGTGGTCCGACGCAAGAGGATGCGGACCTCGGAGAAGGACCTCGGAGGGAGAGAGACATAAAGCAGAAGTACGTACAAGCGAGAGAGAGAGAGAGAGAGAGAGTTGATAGTCAGCGTCGCGGCGATGACGACTTCCGCGACGCGGCGCTTTTCTGCAGTAAGCTCGTTTAGTAGCCGGACGCATCTCAGATAGTTTCGCTTAAAATTAGAGTCGGAGTAGTAGTCGGGAGACAAATTTCGTGTAAAGACGGAAGATTTGAGGACGACAGTGTACACAAACTCTTCGATTGTTCTTCCCGCGAATTTCCCTTTCACAAGAACTCCCATGACATTGCCCCCGCGCCGCGTGCACTCTTACACGGATAATTATAATATACAGTTAAAAAGGAAATCCACGTGTTTTGGTATTTTATTTTTAAGTATTGGTAAGTGTTTCGTCAAGATGGTGGGCTAAGGTAATTTCGGCGAGCATTTGACTGTACTGGAAGCGGCGAGTTAGTAGCTGAATCCGCGTTGTTAAGGTGGTGCATCCACTTATTCGCGCTTGTAGCGGTCTGGACAAACCGATACCCTGGGAAAAGGAGAAATTAGCCGGAGCGGAGCATTCGCTGTTGACCCGGCGGCGTCTACAAGGCGCCTGGCGCTCAATAAGAACCCTTGCAGCGAGTGGAGTACAGAGGTTGAGGTTTGTAAATTTCAGGTAGAAAAGCAGTGAAGCAGAGGATTGTAGTGGAGGAGAAAAGAGTAGCAGCAGTAGTAGGAAAATCAAAAAAGTAAAAAGTATACAGATGAGAAGGTGCAAAATCTACTATTCGCAATAGTAGTAGTAGTAGTCCGTTAAACCAATTTTCATATAATACATCACCCTGCGGATCAGGGGGGGGGGGGCGCACAGACTGGTAACAGGGTAAAATAATAAAATTAAAGATATAAATTTACTCTTGAAATTATATTAAAACCACATTTTCGATACAAATAAACAGCAAAACATCTCGCTCAAATAAACTTTATTTAAAACCACATGAAACACATATAATTATTGATATCTCCGAAAATGATGTATGCAAATTTGCAAAGGAAACGCTGACTGTACATTTTGGTGCTTTCAAAAAGCAAATAACTTTACATACTGAAGATTTTTATTATAATAATATTAACGGTAACATTTATTGAAAATCTTTCTGTGCAGTATTCGATAGTATGCGCCATAACGTAACTGCTGTGCTTACTTACAGCTGAAACTATTCATGTTAAGAGTGATGAGTATACGACCCAATATAAACATCTTGAAATGTTTCCACATCTGACCTTGGAAAAAGTATTACCGATGCTGTTGGTGAAATGGTTAAAATACTATGTGATGAGTATGCTTCATCAGGAAATGCTATCAACTCAACTGATTACAATTTTTAAGTTGTTTTGTCAAATTGCAGTTTTTAAAATTGGTTTGACTGATATCGATGCTTTCTATTTACTTCTTCGACTGCTTTGTTGCTGAGGAGAGGGAGAAAATGAAATATTGGATTTTAATCATCTTTCTTTTAATACTTGGTTTTAAAAACTCCCATGTTTGAATTATGCTTTAAAACTCCGAATCTGGGATTTGTCTCAAAAATAGTTAAAGTAGTAGGAAAGGTAATAAAGTCATAACCAACGACTAAATGACTTCACCTGTAAAAGCTAAGCAAAAGACTAAAAAGAAAGTACAATACAAAAGGAATGTAAAGTTAGAAATGGTTGCTATTTTATTATTATATGAATTGGTATATAATATTTATAATAATATTTCTATTTACAGTTAATAGCACCAATACACAAAAATAAAAATGATCATTACTTTTGACCAGACCGATATATCTCTATGTATTGAAGTATGTGATGCCTATTTAAAGATTTTGTATAAAAAGTGTAATGGCTCAGATCAACTGCCTGTACAAAACCTGCCTATTCGCAGAAGTAACTGGAAAGTCCTCACACTGAGTCCTTATAGTAGTAGCGTAAACCATGGAGAGTAGTTGCCACTACTAGTGCCACTACATCGCACTTTCTCTAAACCCTTATTAAAGGCCCTACGACCCTCACAAAATCCCACCCGCACTACCCTCTCGTAGCACTGTAACCAAGGAGTTTAGACCTAACATAATAATAGAAAAACCAATCAGGGCCCGTATAAGGTATACAACAGAGTAATAGCAAGCAGAAGAATAGCCATACCAGCTCAGGGAGAGGTTAGGTTAGCCCATATTTCAATCCACAAAAACAACCAGTTAAATATAAACGGACTTCTCCGAAGCTATTTACGGGCTCACCAAGTGTCTCCTCGTGATGTTGATCATCAGCTGCGGAGCCAGGAGTATCGCAAATCCTACAAATCGAGAGCAGCCCTATCAGCTAACACATTATAACAGAAGAACCAAGTAAGGAATTATTAGCGAACCTGACTGCAATAATATGGCCTGCTGTCCTGTATTGGCCCTGCTTAGGGGTTTTCACTATCTCCTTCGGTCGAGACCTGCAAGAGGCGAGCCTGACGTAGACATCTACCTCAAGGCCACACCTAAGTCCAGCACTACACTACAGACGCCCCCAGCGATCCACGCCAGCGCTGCGAGCAAACGAATTCGGCGGCTCCGCAAGATCGGCGAGTAGAGAGTAACGAGCGAGTGACAACGACGACGGTTACATATCGGCTACGGGCACTTTCAGTGTATTAATTTTCTCTTGTAAATAAACGTGCTTATTTCTTTTTCGTTCTCTAATTTGTGCATTTCTCAGTACTTTAGCGATTCCCAGCTGAGCGTTACAAGTTTCTGCAGCAAAAGTTCTTCTTTTATAATGAATTCGTTTTTCCTCTAAACTTCTGTATAACAGATTCCTCGTTCTATTTCCACTTTTGTCAATGCTTATATGGTGATGGAATTGTTCGCCTCGTTCTTCACAGCTATCTCCGAGGGTACTCAGAATTTTTGTAATTTCTCAATAAGTCTTCATTTAAATTCTGATAGGCTTGACCTTTTTGTTTGCTAAAATCTTTTTAGAAACATTTTTAAAGCTTTGTCAAAATACTTTCTTGATGACATACATTGTTGTGATATTCGCATCTTGAAACGTTTTGCGATATTGTGGATCATCAAAAATACCCTTTTTATTTTATATACTAATACCAATACAGTTTATTCGCCATTTTCCATGATCTCCCTCATTTTTTTGTCAATTTAACCAATTTTTAGACATTTGGAAGGTCTACTTTAAGGTTTTTTTGCGATTCTTCCTCGAAATTTAGACGGTATACTGAACATATTAACTACAAATTATGATTTCGTGGATCAAAATATATAGAGATATAAGGGTCTGGTCATATATAATGACCAAGTTCTTTTTGTGTACGGGCACCATTTGTTGATATATTAAAACGTAGTGGAAATTGATTTGAAATAAATATTATTTTATTGCAAAAAGTATATAATCTCCTTGCAAACTGTTATTAGTAATAAGTAATAAATATTTCATTAATAATTAGTAATAAAAATTTTATTAATTTATGATTATGTATGTATATTTTTTTTCAAAGAAGTCTATAAAAATCCGTTTGCACAATGATTAAATACCATCAGTACTTGAAGAAAGAAAATTACAAGCGTGTTCTCCAAAAAAAAATTATTTTTTACCTCAAAAACCAGCATCAAATGATTCACTGGCAGATCTTTAAATGAGTCCTAAAATTCTTACTACTAGTAAACCGGTAACTCAAAACAACTCAATAAGTTGATATAGAATCAGTCTGAAACGAATATAAATTTACCTGCGGGAAGTAGCTTTGCATCATTTGCATCCCAGCGCAGAACTATACACAAAATTCCAACCTTACGAAGAAAATGTCAGTCAAAAAATTGTTAAAACAATATAAGTTATAGAATGAGTTGTCCACAAATCTAATTAAAAAAAATTAAAATCAGTGTATAAATAATCTCACTTAATTTACAATGATCGAAAATATATTTTTTTAATGTACATGTTTTTCTTAACAGTTTCATTAATAAAAGTGAATATTTTACAAATGTTTATAAACGTGCTATAATATTTATTTGTATAAAAAATTATGCGAAAAATTGTTCAAAAACAGTTCACTGTAAAAATGGCTTCTACTTATCTGTCAAACTGCATCTCCCACTCGTTCAGTTTTCATATTCATTGTGATTTAACTTTAAAGCCGTAGATCACGCATTACTCAATATATTATTTATTCTATCAACGTCAGGTATTTTGTTGGCTTCTATCACGAAGCAGACGTTAGTAAGGGGCGGTGGTCGCGCTTACCGACGAAACTCAACCAAGAAATAAATTAATCGATAAGATTACATAAATTAAAAATCTATCTAAAAAATAATGTGTTTATTTCAAAAACTATTTACAAAATTTGTACATTTATTTCGATCTCTCAGTCTCAATTTTTTCAGTTTGTACCACAAAACTGTTGAAAATGTTCAGAATGATATGCACAACTAAGAAATATAAAAAAAATGTAGGTATAGATTGTACGCAAATTTAGGCATTTAGGTGATTCAATGGGTAAAAATAGTTTTTCTTTCAGAATATTTTAATTTTGATTTTTTTATGTGAAATAGGGTTTAATATGAAATGAAATAGGGCTCTTTCACAGAATTTTTGAATTATAAAGACCAATCTCTACAAATTTTTTGGAGTTACGGAGGTTGATTTAAATTCTTGATTTTCCTATTTCACAGTTGTACTTATAATGGTGTTAAAGTTTTTATTGTATTTCTTTCAATTATTGAGGTTTAAAAAGTTTCTTCCCATTAAAAAAACTAAGGTAATCTGAAAATAACTTTGAAGGTTATCGACAAAGACAAAACCAAGGTCACCATTAGAGCCAACGCCAACAGATACAACAAACTTATTTTGACCTGGATAAAAAATATTTTATTTAAAATTTATACGCATGTTATATATTTTTTGACACACTGTACACTCCGCAAAAATAAAAATAAATACAACATATCGACGCCCCGTACGAAGAAAATCTCCACAGCTGATTTCCCGACGAAAACTATCCTTTCTAGTACTTTTGCGGCGAAAACTAGCCTGTCTTGTACTTTTGCAGCGAAGAAAATCTTCTTGAACGATTTTGCAGCAAATACTGTCGTCTCTGGCGTTTTTGCGCTTTATTTGAATAAAATAAACGAAGTAAAATCGCTAGTACACTAATAATTGGCTAATGGTTTTAGTTAACGTATAAGCCAAAAATAAGCCATGAATAAACCAACGGTTGTAGAAAACTAGAATACGTTTTACTGTAATTGCATTTTAGATATTTTAATAATTACGTTTAGCATTAAATTGTAAAAAAAAAGGATGCTGGGGCGGGGTGATAGAGGGTGGAGGTGTTGTCTGTGTCACTCCATTCCTCTTGCGCGACCTAACCTTTTTTGTTTACGTGGAGCGGACGGGCGCGAAACGTCCTTCCGCTCCGCAAAATCGACGTGCTCTTCCCTTTAGCAGGCGCGCGCACTTTACCTTCTGGGGCTCATGTCCTGCAAATAAAATTTTATTTTTTAAATCTTTTTCGTGGACTCAGGTCCACGAAAAACAAAGGGAGATTTCTTCAGTCGCGGTATATTTATGCAAGAGGTTTGCCATGTTCGAAGTGTGGCAGAATACTGATGCAGCATCGTCAACCCTTAATCTCGATTTTTTATTTAAAAAAGAAGTGTTGCCACTCTGAGAAAACTTAACCTCTAATTTATTAATTTCTAATTAATTACTATAAATTAAATAACTGTTTTATATTAAATTTTGGCTCGAGTAATAAAATTTTAAATATTTTTCTTAGACTAAATGCACTTTTTTTCTCACAAGTTTTAAACTTTTTGTACTAAACCATATAATTTTTGATGTAAAAAACGGGTCAGTGACTGTATGAATTTAACATGCGTTTTGCTTCTTTTTGTTTATTATTTAAATAGATTAATTAATTATTAATAACAATAAAATCACTAAATTTTTTTAATTTTAATTATTTTTAACATAAAATGGCTTTAGGTTTTGTAGATGAAATTTACCTCTTTCTTTTTTATTTTTCTCATTGTATAATAAATAAATATTGGGACTTAATTTATTTATAATTTTATATGATCCCTCGTATACATTAAAGAACTTAACGATTGTATTATCTAATGTATCGGACATATTTAAATCTTTTATTAAAACTAAGTTATCATTTTTAAATTAAAGGTGCGCAATTGTTAAATTTAATTTCTCAGCTCATGCGTTGAGCTTTTGATTTATATTTTCGCGAATTCGGATGCAATTAAAAATCTACTTATTCGTTTTTCTTTTTTTTTTTAAAGAGAATACAAAAGAAAATCTGAATTGGCAAGTACATTAACTTAACGATTGAAATAAATTTTTTCTCAATGAACATACATATATTGTCAATGTCAGTTTTTAAAAATAGTATTTGAACTTGCTTCCTGTGTGTTCAATCAACATTTAAGCCAGAGGGTAAACATTTTTTTCGTCAAAAAATCTACGAGAGAATTGTTTTATAAGATTGCAGGAGATCTTTTTCGTCGGAAAATTCAGCGAGGGGATTATTTTCGTCGCAATAGTATAGAAGGAGATCTTTTTCGTCGGAAAAATCAGCGAGGGGATTATATTCAGCGCAAATGTTGGAAGGGATTTTCTTCGCCGCAAAACTGAAAAGAGATTTTCTTCGTAGGAGGCGTCGATATAATTCGGCCTAAGAATGTTGGCAACTTCAATGATGGATATTTGAGATTGCGAATGCCTCATACATCGATTTGAATGTTTTTCTTGGTTAATTTTGATGAAAACGAAGTAAAAAACTTTTATTTAAGCGAAATGAATGTTACCGTCTAGTTGAGAGTTACCTTCTTCTCGGCTTCGCCTCGGGGCCCAATCACTGCGCCAGGCAGAATGATCGTCGTTCGTCCCTTGTAAAGTAATGTACTATTTTACACTTAACTTGAGCTAATTCCATTCAATTAGTTGACGGTAATATTCATTTCGCACGGATACGAGTTTTCCCTTTTGATTTGACCAAAATAATAGTCCAAAAATAACATTTGAAGCGGTGAAGTTTTTTTCATAGTATTTTATAAATTATAAATTGAACCAAAACAAAGTGAAAGTTATAAAAATTTTCTAAAGATTTTATTAAGAATATTTATCATTTTTACATGGCTTCAATAAGTTATTTGTTATAATATATTACAAAAATTATACTCATTATACAATAATTATAATATATATTTTTGTGCGGTTTGTACTTGCAGCGCCCATATTTCTCCATTTATTGCTTAATATTAATCCGGCTAATATTTTATATTCTTTCGAGCGAGCCTCCATACCTGCCGAAATATCTGACTTTGTGGATTCGGAAAATCCGATATGCAATTCTTATGTCTAGATGGTGGACAGTAGGATTTTCTGTAATTAAGATACTAGTGAATACATTTGATGTGCAGTGTTCCGTTTATTAGAGCCATAAAAAGAGGTCTTGCTGCAGACTCGCTGCGCCGACTGGCCGGCCGGACAATAAAACTGCTGACTCTAGTCGCACGGCTAACGTATTTATTTATTTAATTTAATTTATGTCATTATTCTCTTTGATTAATATTTAAGTACGAACAACAAGGATGTCATTCAGATGCAGTGTTGTTTGAATTAAAATATTCAGCATCATCAGCTTTTAAAGTCACATTTCGCAGCCTTAAACATTGGAAACACACTCAAACTTACCTAAGCATCCATCCAAGTATGAACTTGAGTGAACGGGCGAGGTGCATTTCCATTACCCCGCCAAAATGTCGGTTCAATTGAATATCTGTAATTCGAGAAATTTAAGTACTTTTTAAATAAACATGTGTATTTACTCAAGAAATTGAAATACAATCCATTTTCACATTATAGTAACATCAATTATTTAAATTTTGAGAACAATTATATGAAAATTGCATGACCTGTAGGAAATTAATTTGGAAACTACACAAACTGGAGATTTTGAAACTAACAAAATGAATTTGATTTTCTGCGCGACCTCAATTTAATAAGAAGAGAACGGAGTGGTTATTAAATTCCGACGTCACAAACCAATATCTTCAACTGCGAAATGGGGACAACACATATTTTAAGGACGTTGTCGTATAAATGTTAAAATTGAACTTAAAAGTTGCATCATTTAACATGGGAAGCGTAGGACGAAGCTTGTTTTACACAACATTTTATTGAACTGTGAGCGCAATTATCTTACAATACTTTATGTTTCCGATTGTCTAAGGCCGATTCGACGTGAATTTTAAATCACGAAGTCGCGTACACAAAAACCAAAAAGGGTTGTTCGGGGGCGCATTTTCTCTCCATGGAGATAACTTCGTAAAAGGAGAGAGTACGGAGCAGGTAAACAAAGAGGTTTGCCTGTGGACGGCTGACATCCGAATCGGCCAAAAATACAAATTGTAATCTCTCGAACAAAAAAAGAGAATGTGTTGGAAGACGCAAAAAGGCGTGTTTAAAGACAGAAAAAAATAAAAACATCGAATCCAGGGAACAGTCTGGGAATAACGTTGCTAAGTATTGTTTGTAAAAGCGGTTACTGAGAAAAATTGTTTGTAAAATGTATTAGTATTATAGTAAAAATTACTATAAATTATTGCAATGCGGCGACATAGTGGAGCTTGATAAATTTTATCGTTTTTTTTATTAATTTGCAAAAATTTAACAATTTTTAAATTAAATTATTATAAAAATTATAACTCCCAAATAAAAATTACTATATAATATAGCAAATATGCCTAATTATAGAATTTAAAAGAATTTATATTAAATTTTATCCCATACGTTACTATTTTTCCTATTAAATATATAAGTATTTACTATCGGATAGCAATTTTTGCTACATGATATTGTAAATTTACGCTAAGTTCTACGAAAATGTGAATGCGGCGCCACCGCAGTTCGTCAAAAGCTGGACATCCGCGCGATATGGCAACGCCGCTTTAACATTAGCCGAGTGACAAAACTCGCTCTGTGTTACTCGGCCACATTTTTACTGTTTCAGGGAATGCATCGATTTTAATCATTTACTTATTAACGAAAAGTAAGTATACATTTATCAATATTTTATAAGTTAAAAGTTAAATGAATATTTGAATGATTGAGTGATGTATGCTATTGTATTGTATTCTCAGTGTAATAATTCATATGCTTATTTCAAATATTCCGCCAAGTTGTATCCAAAAAGTACAAGTATACATGTAGGTGGCGATCACTGATTTTTCTAACTCGCAAGTGGACAGGCATCTCTCCGGTTAGTATATAGGGTGTCCAAAAAGTCTGGAAACACCCAAATTTCAGGTGATTTATTTGTAAAAAATGTCAAGGTCATATTCGATCTAATTTTCGACAAGGAATTTAACGGCGACCTTAGATTTGATGTTGAAGATGACCTTGACGGTTTTTTTAAGGTCAGATCAATTTTTTTTAATGGGAAGCACCATTTTTGACATCAGCAATGGAAAGAGCGGGAAATTTTACATTCAAAACCATTGAGATCAATAATTTTCCATTGATCTTAAAGGTCATTTGATTTTACTTTTAGCGTTACCCAGGAACAACGGCGTGGACGTAGCAATTTCTGTTCCCTTTGGGGTGCTTTGTTATCGTGAGTCCCCTTGCCTCTCACGTGATTGGATAAATATTTCCAACTGTGATTATTGTATATGCTCGAACTGCTCCCCATTTACTTCTTGACACTGTCCTAATCGATGGTAAAAAGCACCAACAGCATTTCTGATGATTTCAGCGGGGATGAGAGCTAATTCATCAAAGTTCCTTTGCCGTAATTCATCCAAATTTTGGGGTTTTGTTTTGCACACTCGATCTTTCAAATACCCCCAATAGAAGTAATCAAGAGGCGTCATATCGGGTGATCTAACTGGCCATTCAATAATGCCTCTTCGTCCTATCCATCGATTAACAAATACCGCATCTAAGTAAGCGTGAACAGTTCGTGCATAATGAGCTGCTATCCATGTAATGATACTAGGTGCCATTGAAGTTTTCTCCGGTTATTTCCATTATTGCAGGAACTATTTGATTGCGGAGCATAGCTTCATAATTTTGGGCATTCAAGTTACCATTAATAAAAAATGGTCCTATAATTTTATCATTTAGTATTCCAACCCAGACATTTAATTTTTGTGTATATTGTGATTTAGCTTCTCGTGCCCAATAAGGATTATCAGCTGCCCAATATCTACAATTATGCCTATTCAAACTTGCGTCAAGTTGAAATGTAGCTTCATCTGAAAATACTATGTTAAATAGAAAGTTAGGATTTTGAACTATGCGAGCCATCATATCATCACAAAATTCAATGCGACGGTCGAAATCATCTTCGTTCAGTTTGTGTATCAGTGTTACTTTGTAGGGATGGAAATTCGCTTCATGTATTATGTTATGAACAGATGATGTACTAACTTCGTGCACTTGAGCAGCTCTACGAGTGGTTGTATGTGCATCTTCAGTGAATGTTAACAAAACATCTAATGACTTCTCTTCATTACTTGCTGACTTTGGTCTACCTGATCTAGGCAGGTCACTAATAGTGCCGGTATTTTCAAACCTTTTAACAGTTTTTTGAACTGTTGCAAATAAAATTAGAGTCCTATTAGGCCTAAATGTAGCATTGAAAAGATCCCTTACAGCCCTGCACCGGACCCCAACCTCTCATCATGAGAAGCGTTATTCTTTCTCTATCGGTGAGTTTGTGCATTGCATTTTTCATTGCAAGAGAAGCAAGCTGATCAGAATATGAAAATTCTAAAACCAGTAAAATATTTTTTCAGATTGTACACTACTGCTGTGGAAAATTATTTGAACAAATTCAATAGAAGAGCTTGAAATGGTAATAATCAATAATTGTTTCTGGGTAACGCTATGGAAACTTCTCCTTTTTTTTTGGCCGATATCAGGTGAGGGGGACTTAAGAAACAAATTTTGACCTTAGATTGACCTTAAAGGATACAAGCAAGGTTAGGTTTGAGGTCAGCGCTACTTGTGATTGAAGAAAACATCTGAAGTAAGCTTTGATCTCCTTCAATCGAGTTTTTCTGCGAGACCTCAAAATTGAATAACCTCGAAATGACCTTTAAGATGAATGGAAAATTATTGACCTTAATGGTTTTAAATGTAAAATTTCCCGCTCTTTCCATTGCTAATGTCAAAAATGGTGCTTCCCATTAAAAAAAATGGACCTGACCTTAAAAAAACCATCAAGGTCATCTTCAAGGTCAAATCTAAGCTCGCCGTTGAATTCCTTGTCGAAAATTACATCAAATATAACCTTGACATTTTTCACAAATAAATCACCTGAAAAGTTATTTGGGTGTTTCCAGACTTTTTGGACACCCTGTATAAGAGCAAGTGCTTTGAAACTCCGTAAGCGAAATATTATGTACATGCGTGCGTGATCATAAACGAGCAAATTATTATAATACAGCGTTTGTAATTAGGTTAGTTATGCGAGAAATGTGAGCGAAATAAAAATATAGCGAAATAATATAGCGAAATAAAATTAAGATATCGGTAAATTGTGATTCAAAAGTGACGGACAAATAAGGTCTTCAGAAGAAAGAAGTTAAATTATTTTTTCTACAATAAATGCAATATTGAAAATTTATAAAATCTTGTTGTAAAAAATATAACACAAAGTTGTAAAATTTACAATATCGGATTGTAAAATTTCCAAGCAATGTATTGTAAAATTTGAATGCTACAAATTTTACAATATAATATAGTAATTTTTATTAAAACTGAGTATGTCGCCGCGTTACAATATCTTACAACAATTTTTACTATATTTTTAATAATATTTATAAAAAAATTTTTCAGTGTAAGAGCGTTGCTAAGTAATTTTTATTGTTTAAAAAAAAAGGAGCAAGCATTTTTAAGGGAATGCGTGAAGATGCTTTTTTATTATAATCATTCTGGCTAAGGCCTTTGTAACCGAAACATCGAATAAAATAATTCAAAAGAAGATCAATCTTGTGCACATTGTTATACACTTTAAAAAAATTACATTAGAATATTTGATGATATAAAGAACAAGATATACTTAAGTATATATGGGCAAGCGGTATTCGTTTTTTAATGGTAAGCGTTTAATGTAAGTAAATTTTACCAACGACAACGTTAAACGTTATTAAACGTTATTATAAGCAAAGAATGGTGATTTCGGTTCGATTTTAAAATAAATTTAATCACAAATTTTTGCAAGATTAATCACAAATTTAATCACACAATTTAGATTTCGGATAGTATATTATGTACCTAGCCCTGTATAATAGGAAACGTCGCAGATTACATGTTCGTGTACCTCAGCTTCACCTCGGTTGACAATTACATGTGATCTGAGGCTTTTTTATTATATTAGGTATGTATACTATTTTTCTGCGATGGTACCAGAATTCGGTAAGTTCGTTCGCGCAGCGCCCAGAAGATGCCGCCTTCCTGCCGGAGCGCAGTCTTGTACTTTTAGTAATTGTAAATTCAATAACTACTCATTTGTGTTTAATTTATCAAACAATAAATAATAAAAATGCATTACTGACTATTTTATTTAATGTTTTTATTAAAAGTATATGCCTGGTATTTTCGATGCTCGCCCGCCCATCATTTAGCTCCGCCTTGGGCGCCATCTTAACGCCGTGCCGGAACTTCAACTTTCCTCTCTTCTACCGTAATGTACTATTCTTCCATTGCCCCTTCTTATTCTTGTTTTTAACACTCTGTTTTCCTGTCCCCACCCTATTTAAACATCAGTTTCATTTTTCAGCATCTTAATTTTCACTATGTCCCTCTTCCTCCACTCTATCTCCTTTTCCTTACAGAGATCTCCCCATTCTTTTCTCTCTACCACTTACTTATGATTTCCCTCCCTTGTTTTCTCAAACTCCTTAGAGCTTTTTTCACCCTTCTCTTGTGGATCGTAGAGTCTCCTACCCATAATTTTTTCTATGCTAACTTCCTCTTTCTACCCACTTTTTTCCCCATTTAGCGTTTATCGTTTCTGTCTTCATTACCTCTTTTACTAGCTTCTCCGGCTGCGTTTTAAAAGTTTTTACATCCTCTTTTCTTCTTTCTAGTTTCGCGAACACACATTGTAATATTAACATAATAATTCTATTAATTATACAATATTGTGACTTTCGCACTAATTATGAGAAGAATAAGATTCAATTCAAACAAGGTAATAAATAATTATTGTATTTATACTAACCAAATTGTTCTTTTCAATTCGGACTCGAGACTGTAATTCCCTCACAACTTTCTTCTGCCCAAAAGCCGCACTCTATAGTTTGACAAACGAATGACTCTGATATTTTCTGGCATTTCTCAAAAAGTTATAAAACGCTCAAATTAAAAAAAAAGCAGAATTTTTTTTTCATTTTATACTAATATTCCAGACAATAACTTGAAGAATTTTATATCTGCTGAATAAAAACTGAATGTGAAAATATCGTTTTTATTTTCTGATTTTTGCTACTTTTTGTATCATAATATTTAATAAATATTATCATAAAAGGTGAGAATAGTTATGTTACGTCCAGGTAAAGAAAAATAAGCTAAATTTATTCCGGAGCAAAAGAAAAATAAATCACACAATTTTATTCACATGACTGTTTGATTTTAATGAGAAACTCTTAAGTGGAATAATAATGGTTATATTAAGTTCCAGTTTTACCAAAAAGTCGTAAGGCGCAATACAAACAATTCGAACAAATCTTAATTACCTCGATATCACTAAAGGCATGAAGTAGCGTATTCGTGGGTGCTTTCAGCTGGCTGCTGCGGATCTCTTGCTTTCTCTCTCGCTTTCTGGTAGGCCCGTATAGCGGACAGCAGCTTCCTTGTTTGCGTCGATGGAAAGAGTCGTGTGGCGTGGTGTTAAAGTCCCCTCGGCTGTCCTCGTCTCTCTCGTTGACTCCCTCCTAGGGCGATGCCTGTTTAGTTATGCGTCACTGTACTCAGTAGTCCCAAACACCCAAAGGCACTGATACTAATACTCGTTTATTTGCAAGCACTGAACCCCAACTGAGTGTTTTCAGTACTGGCAGAGTTTTTCTTTATTGTAGAATCGTTACCTTCTCGGGCAGAGGTTCTTGATGACATAGACTCCATATGACTAACCTCAGTTTCCTCCCTATAGAAGTTTTATATTCTTCTCAATCTCCTCCAATAAGGCCCGGGTCTGCTTGTCCGTTCCTGCCTAGTATTTTTTTGGGAAATCTTATGTTCGCACACCAACTCTTTATGCAGCGCGAGAATCGGTACTGACCGCGCTGTCTATCTTCTTTTAGTACAACGGGCCGCCGTGATTAGTCGGGAAATTCGGGAGAGAGGGCCGCGGGGAGGGCCGATGGGAGGGCCGAGTCGCGCGTCAGTAGCTCGCCTGGTCTTGCGTGATTAGGACGCGTTTTCCTTTGTTGGATATCTTTCTTTTTGTGCCGATTTTCGTGCGGATCGCAACAGCATCGCGCTGTAACAAGCGAAACTGCCTCGGTACCATCGCAACAGCATCGCGCTGTAACAACCGAGACTACCTCGGTATCGCCGCTTCTGCAAACTTCTTGCCGCTTGTGCGGATTCTTTCTCAAGGTGCTTTTTAATAAGTCATTATGTAATTAACGTGTCTTCTTAAGGGGTTTTATGCCGCAAGGCTTTCCCCTGGGCAATAAAGGTTTTTACTCTATTGCCCATAATTATCGTGTGTGCATTTATTTCTCCCATCCACTCTTCAATCACGAGGCTTGACCTTAAGGAAGAGTTCTCGTCCAAACATTTGGTGCCTCTTGTGAGGTCGCCTTCCGGTTCCGTGGAGCAGGATAACAAAAGCTTTACCTCATCGCCACAGCCCGGGTGCACTCCTCCCAGTCAGCCACGTGCCAAGGACGACGCGGTCTTCCGCAAATTAAGTAATGCTAATTCATTAGGAGCAAATCGGTTTTGTATATTTTTCTTCGTTTCCTCGAATCAGTGCACGTTCATGCCCGCGCTCTTTGTTGGGGCACCGCGAGCGCCCTTCAAAGAAGCCGCTTCCGCGCCTTGTTTACATTGCGCCGGTCAGCGCGTGTAACCGCCGCGACTTACTCGTGCGTGTCGTCGGCCGAGCGTGTATTGGCGTGCGCTGCTCACGTTAGCCTACGCCACTCGCGTACTTCGTCGCCGCGCGTGTGTGCGTGCTACGCTCGGACAGTCGCCGCTTGTGCGTGCGTGTGACGTGTTTTTTGCACTTTCATAACGTTGATTTGCGCGTGTTCCTATTCTTCTTTTCACGCCTCTGCACACTGCTTATCACCTGATCGCGCGCTACATCATTCGTTATTTCACCGAATTAGTCGCTTTCGCTTGAGTTTAACGGCCATTTAGACTCACTCAACGTCATTTATTGCTTGCGTTATTAATAGAAATTTGATCACGATGGATCGATGAAGTAATGAATACCTCAAACTTCAGCGAACGTACCTTAAGAGTCAAATCACGAAGCTTCGTCAGTCAATTTCCGACCGGGAATTTAACGTCTGCTAACGTTAAATTGCGTTTCGAGCGTATCTCTAAACTGTTTTACGAACTCGAGGTATCTAGACTTGCTGCGCGAGATACTTCGAAAAGCGAATCTGAGTCGGACGAGCGTCAAAGGCGACGAGTGTGATATTGTCCGATTCAGCGGTAATTATCAAGATTGGATATCGCTCTGAAATGAATTTCGCTCCATGATCGGCGATCGCTCCGATCTCGATGACGTCAATAAATTCATGTATTTGCGCAGCGCTTTGACTGGCACAGCAAAGAAGAAATTAGCTCTTCTTGACACAAAAGCGGAGAGTTACCAATCAGCTTGAGACACTCTCACCGAGCATTATGAGAAAAAGCGTCTCATTATAAAATCACATTACAATTCAATTTATGATCTAGTCAACCCAATACAAGCGGTTTCTTCCGAAAGGCTCTCCGATTTAGTAGACGGAGTGCAACAACACGTTGTCACTCTTAAGGGGGCCAGCCTGGGTTAAATTGAAAAAAATACTCTTTCCAGTATAATAGGTATAACAATTGCATTCATCACTTTTGATTACTGTAACTTTTTACACTTTAACTACTCGCACAATTTAAGCTATTTATTTATTATTAAGACCCAAACAGTGTTCTTTACCTCTAGTATTGTTCCATCAAAAATATTTAAAATCTTTATTTATTTGTCCACTTGCCATAGCTTTTCTCTCAATAAAGTAACGTATATGTCAACGGACCAGGCTTAAAATACTCTTTACCTGCACTACAGATGTGTTGGATCACTTTTCTAAAAAAAAAATACATAAAAAGTTATTGTAGACACTTTTTGTCCATTTTCGTGCTAAATATTAGTAATTGCCTAAAATTTTCGACAATAAGTGTCTACAATAACCTTTTATGTAATTTTTTTCAGAAAAGTTATCCGACACATCTGTAGTGCAGGTAATGAAGAGTATTTTAAACCTGGTCCGGTGACATATACGTTATTATTTGAGAAATTTATGCGCTGGTGAATTTAGGATGATGGTAGTTACAGAGGGCGGGGAATTTTAATAAACAAAGCTGAGTTTTAAAGAGCTTTATTGATGATTGCAACTTCGTACCTTCCAACAGTTAACTTGCTTGATTTACTTGAGTAAAGATTTATAGAGCTGCAGAAGTGTAGATTGAGCAGGAATTAAGCAGTTGAGTTGAGCAGATGAGCCTTGCGGTGATGAGCAGGTGATGAGCGAAAGCAGTGGATGAGCAGGTTGAAAAAAGCGAACAAAAAAGGCAAAGAAAAATCCAAACGTCCTTTTCCTCGTGCTAGTTGTCTGAGAGAGAGAGAGATAGCGAGGGCGCGAGCGCCGCGACGCTATCTTTTGGCGCGAAGACTCCTGAGCATGCGCGAGTGTGTATGCAGCGCCAGTCGACTCGACAGAGTATAGCGACGCGCTCATGAGCGCAGTCGATAATCACGAGGGTGCGCGATTCAAACAGGTAAATCGCGAACATTCCGCCCGCATCATCAACGCCTTTGATGATTATAAGTAAGAGTGATGAGCCGTAGAATTGCAGCTGACTGGGTCGTAAATCCATCTAGCGTAGTTGGTGTAAATCTTGAGTTAAAAGTTGTGAAATACAACAGGGTCGTAAGTAAAGCCTGCTGCATGTAGATATGAGTGAGTGAGAAAGTGGGTCGTAAAGCCACTTTCAGTTGAGTAGATGATGAGCCAAATGATTTGCAAGTCCACTTTGAAAGTAATGAGCGTAGCTGGGTCGTAAAGCCAACTACTGTTGAGTATTATCAGCCTTTGGCAGAAACACTGGCAAAGGAGCGAGTTTTGCGATTGGACGAGTTGAAGCAGTTTTAAGAGTCACTACCCTGGTGAGTCCATCCTGTCCAGGATGGAGTTGCATCACTTGAACAAGAGGCCACTTAGCTGGAGGTGATCTCTCATCTGTGAGTAGTGCCATTGAGCCAACTTGAATAGTATGAGAAGGATGATGCCACTTTAAGATCGCCTGCTGTCGTTGCAAGTAATGAGTTATCGAGGTGACCGCTTTGAGAATATGTGCCTCGATAATGATAGCCTCTTGAGTGAATCTTGATTTGAGAGTGAGCTGAGCAGAGCCGAGAGTGTGAGCAGCTTTTCCACCTCCTATTCCATGGATCACAAATGATGATGAACGACGTGAGAGGTTGAATTGATTCACCAGGTGTTCGGTGACGAACGTCAGCTCAGATCCAGAATCAATCATGAGACGGACATAATGATCGTACATTGACGTTCTGAGCTGAGCGATGGCTGTACCTAAGAGCATTGCTTCGTTGAGATTGGCGTGTGATGAGCTGAGCGGTGGGTTGAGCAGAATATGATGAGCTGAGTGGTTTGAGAAAGTGAGCTTTGAGCTGACGACTGCACCAACACTTCAATGAGCATCTGATGTCGACGCATGAGCTGGTTGTATTGCAGATGAGGTTGACGATTGTTGTGATGGTTGATTCTGAGCTTGAGGTTGTGAGCGTGATGGGTGAAGCATGGTGTGATGCTTTTGGTCACACACCTTGCACCTTGCTGCGCTTCTGCATGACAATGCATTGTGACGCCCTAGACAATTGGAACACAACTGCTTATCGCGTACAAATTCTTGTCTATTCCTCACATTCAACGCTCTGAACGCTGGGCACATCACGATGAAGTGTGGCTGCTGGCACTTGTCGCAAGGGTGAGCAGTGGGTCCAAGGTTGTAATTGACGGTCATGGAGTGAGCAGATGATTGATCTTGAGGATATGTTTTTTGTTAAGCTGAACCAGATTGAGCGTCAGGGAGTGGCTGAGCGGATGTTGTGGCCACGTTGGTTGATTTGCGTTGAGCTGCTTGCTTATTTTTCCCTGCGACGTCCTCAATACGCTCAAGAGCTCGTGCACGCGACGTTAGGAACGTGCGCACACTCGCTCATGTCAGGAAGTCTTGCGACATACCAAGGGAGTGCTCCCAGCTCTCCTTGGAGGCTCGGTCCATATTCCTGACAGTGAGATGAGCTAACAACATGTCTCCGAGTTGCTCCGGGACATTGAGCGAAGCCAAGCCCTTGGTTACCTTGCTGAGGGTCATCTCCAATGCGTTGAGTCCCTGAGCTGATTTAGAAGTTAATGGTTTCTGGTCCAGTAATTGGTCTAGAAATGAGCAAATTGCCAGCCGCTTATTGTCGTAACGACATGACAACTGAGTCCAAGCTGGATCGAGCGAACTATCTTCGACGGGGTAGCCGGCGATGATTTGAGCTGGCTCACCAGACAAACAACTATTCAAGTAGTGATGTTTCTCAACTGGCGCCAAACCTTCATTACTGAGGACGAGTGCGAGTAGTTAAAGTGTAAAAAGTTACAGCAATCAAAAGTGATGAATACAATTGTTATACCTATTATACTGGAAAGAGTATTTTTTTCAATTTAACCCAGGCTGGCCCCCTTAAGCAATTATAGGTCATACCAGACGAGGGTATGATCGTCGCTGGTTTGGAAAGAGCTCTATCCGATGAGGTTCGTAAGGAGTGGGACCAAACTTTGTCCTCCGACGTCTTCCCCAATCTCAAAGACTTTTGCAAATTCATCCGCGATTACATCGATCATTTGGACGGGGGAAAAACTCAAGTCGGTCGCGTCGAATTAAAACGTGATCGTAAACATTCACTTAATCGTAATTCTTTTGGATCTAAAGGCAGGTGCTAACACTCTGGATGAGGTACATCGCGGTTGATTCTCCATAAGGCAATGGTCGTCAAATCACTCGCACGCATTAGACAATTTCGATCACAAATGCCCAATTCTCTTGCTATCTCGACATCACGTGACTGATTTAATCATACGTGCAACTCATCAATGTACATGTCACTCGGGTGTTCAGAGCACTCTCTGCACGCGGTTGTGTCATATGCGTTCGACATAAGCCCACTCCCATTAACAGTCAAATGGCTAGTCTGCCCACTCCTCGTGTAAATAAATCGCCCATTTTCGATCATACGAGCGTGGTCTTCTTCGGACCACTTTTTATAAGGGAAAAGAAGCTCCATGGCTACCAAGACCGGGCATATTGAAATCGTCGAAAATTGAAAAATTCAAAATGGCGTTGACAATATGGCTGATGAAAATGTAATATTTTTCTTGATTTCAATAAAAATTGGTACTCCGGGATTTTTGAGGTCGCTGATTATAAATTTGATCTCGAAATTGTCAAAATTAAAACGACGAATACAAAATGGCGGACCAAAATATGAGCTTTTACTCAATTTGCATGAAAATAAATACCTCGCGGTTTCTGAGGTTGCCGATTACGAAACCGGGTAGAAAATTACAAAACACGGAATGGCGAATTCAAAAGAGCGTTCGAAAACAGGAAATTTCACTTCTTTTCAATAAAGAAAGATATTTTGGGTTTTCTAAACCCGCTCATTAAATAATTCATATATACGAAAATAAATGCAAATTTAATCTTTTACTATTTTTAATTTGTCAATTTTCAAATTGAATCAGTAATTAGCGCCCTCAGATACCGCGTGGTATCTGATTTCATGCAAATTGAGTAAAAATTCATATTTTCGTCCGCCATTTTGTAGTCGCCATTTTGTATTTGACAATTTTGAAATTAAATTCGTAATTAGCGACCACAAAAATCCCAAAGAACCATTTTTTATTGAAATCGAGAAAAATTTCACATTTTTGTCCGTCATATTGACGACGTCATTTTGAATTTCTTGATTTTGACAACAGATTCGGATTCAGCGTACCCGAAAACCCCCAAGTGTGAATTTTCAGGGAAAAAAATTTGTTTGCCATTTTGGTTATTTTTTGTGGATTTCCCTTTGCCAACGAATGGGTTAACTTAATTCTTTATACAGGGTGATTCATTTTAATTGCCCCAGGCAAATATCTCGAAAAGTACGGGAGATGGAAAAAAACGTTAAATGTAGAAGTTGTAGGGTTCAGAGGGGGAAATTGGTATTTAAAGTTTTTCTCAACCTTGCTTTTTTCAAGATATTGGCCTACGAATTGTGTAGACAGCTTGATATGACCTTGATGCGACTGCAGAGGTCAACTGGACCCCATGACATAACATCATGTTTGAATGTAAAATTTTCCGCTCTTTTAATTTCCGAGGTCAAAAGTTGGTGTTCCTATTTAAAAAAACTACTTTGACTTTGAAATGACCTTAAAACTTGACCCCAAGGTCATGGTCAAGGTCACCGTTGGATTTCCCCCTCTGAACCCTACAACTTTTACATTTAACTTTTTTTTTCCATCTCCCGTACTTTTCGAGATATTTGCCTGGGGCAATTAAAATGAATCACCCTGTATATTTAAGAGAGTTTGGTACGTTCTTATCTTATTTATTTCTATTTTGCTTTCATTTTACGACATAACACTTATACTTTTGCTTACATAGTGTTTTCTGTACAGCAATAATTATTCTAATAGGTTAGTACGCAACTAAAACCTATTATAAGGTTAGATCGAATGCCCATTTTCTATCAAAAAGGACTAAAAATGAAAAAGTTTTTAATGTCATGCAAGCCTGCTTCACTCAATATCAAAATTAACTAAAAGAAAGACAAAAAGTTTACGTTTTTTTTTAAATGGATACATTTATTATATACAAGGAAATTTATTATACAGGGTGGGCCAAAAGTACCGTAACGGCAAAATAACTCGGCAGGATTTTTTTAGGAGAATTTTAGGAGAACTTTGTTTTTTCAAATGGGAACTTCCATTTTTGACACCGGATTCGGAAAGAGGACAAAATTTTGGATCAAAAGTGCTTTAACACTTTTTTGACTAACGTATAGTTTCTGAGAAAAAAATTCGCTAACATTTAAACATATTCAATCTCATCAATTTTTAATTTTTTAAAATATTGTTTTTTAGGCAATTCCACAAAATTAAAAATTTGAAAAATAAAAAATATCACCATATTTTCCATACAATTCTAAATCAATACGTCGAATAAATTCCATACAATTCTAAATCAATACTGCCCTTACGTCGAAACGTAGGATTTTATGTACTCCTGTGGGGTCTATCTTTTACTATTCTACTTATGGCACTTTTGTTTTATAAAATATGTAGAGATCTAAAAAATAGAAAATTAAATTTTACTATAAGTAAAATTGAAAATTTATAGGTGGTCACTTTATTGACTTGAAAAAATGTGTCTTTCGGAATAAGATAGAAGATTTACAAAAAAAAATTTAATTCACGAAAGGTGCACTGTCATCAAAACTGGAATAGGGATGTTTTAGGAACTACGATCGTACGAAATAATTACAAGGTACTTAATAAGAACACTTTTCTGTTATCAGGTGAATAAAGTGGCCATTATTATTGAATAGAGTATATAAAATATTTTATTACTTACTCAGTTGAAGCTTTGGTGATTCCTTTACCGTAGGTGGTCTTAATAGAGTCGTGGTAATAAATAACTGTAGCAGAGATCACTTTCATCCATTAGGCAGAGTGCCAAGTTGTGTAAAAATAGACTTGTTTTTTTTTCTTGATGATAACATCGCCCATCTCTTATTATTTATAGAAATCACTTCTCCTAGGTATTTCTAAAGATAATAAAATAATAACAGTAGATGATGTTAAAATCTTAAACTACAGCAAATGAAAAGATAAAAACATACCATCTCTTCTTCACCATTTTTTATATTTTCAAGACTTTTATTCCACCTTCTTTTCTGCTCAACAAAATTTTATTCGATATATTAATTTAGTCATTTAATCATTACTATAGAATTAAGCGAGCTATGCGCCTTGTAAGTTTGCATTTTTCTCAAAAATTTTTAAAAAATAAAACAATTGATATAGTCTTATAAAATATCGTGATTTTAAATCGCTCAGTTTAAGGAAAAACACCACACTAGGATATTAAAAAAAAAATTATTTTTTTGCTTAAATGGAACTTTTTCCGTGTACTCCTTTTAAACGTCTTTTTCTCCAAATGGTCTTTTTAACGGGAAAAACTTATTGGTTTAACAACATTGCATGAATCAAATTGCAATTTTTATAGTATGTTGGATTAAATAACGGTCAATTTACGAGTAGAAGTGAAGTTCATTGAGTGTTCATACCACTAAGTGACGAGGATGAGAGTTAAATTCTTAAATGGTCAATATTCACATATGAAATAAATCAGGCTTATATTATTATAAAAAAAAATGATGTAAAAAAAAGTTCTATACGGGATTTGAACCCGACCCAAAAAATGTTTATCTACCTATCCTATTCATATACGCATAAATTACAATTCAGGCATTAATTACAAATAATAAATGTTTACATAAATTTTAATATGTAAGTACATGAAATTCGAGTACATTCACAACAATTTCAATGTAGTTGCATTAAATTTCAAGTATAAATGCGAAATAGTACATTTTTATACGGGTGCAGAAGTGAATTATTTGCGTCGGAAGACGTTTTTAGGCCGAGCGAAGCGAGGCCGAAAAGTCTCCCGAGGCAAAGATTCACTTACGCACCAGTGTGAAACCGTATTTTTCTCCACGAGAGCCGCAAATCGCATGCAAACATGCGTATTTGAGGTTGAAGTGGAAAAAATGTATTTTATTTTTTTTAACATTAAATTTTTTACATTTACACTTGAAATTTAATGTGACTACATTAAAATTTACATTGAAATTTTTGTGAATGTACTTCTAATTTAATGCACGCTGGCATTAAATATAAGGAATATATGCATTAAAGTGATAGTTATGTGTGTTTCTGATTTTAAATATATACTATTACTGAAGTTATAATGTAATTTTTCAAGAAAATGCATTAAATTTTTGGCAAATGCACCTTAATTTTACATTCATGTACCAAATACATTAAATTTCAATGCAAATGTGGTTGAATTATGCATTAAATTTAATGCATTGTTTTAACAGTATATACTATTAAATGGAACGTGTTGTTAGTTGCAAGTATTCTTAATCTTGTTAAATATTGAAAAAGAAACTTTGGAGCTGATTGATTAATGTGCTCTGACTTGTATACGTACTATATAGTAAAATTAACTTGTAGCGGACCAGTGTCTAAGTGGCACCTATGTAAATAAAAGTATTGAATGTATGTGTATGTTTGGGCGAGCGAAGGAATGTTGTATGCGGTGAGTCTGGCGCGACGGCAAGCGAGAGCATCAGAACGATTAGAAGTGACCTGTCGATAGGAGATCAACCCAGGAGCTGCTGCGATAAGAGTTCGTAGACCTAGATCTATTACTCATTTAACTGTGGAATTAAGTTAAATAACTTTCTTAAATAAATATTAGCGATTTTTTTCTCAAAAACTATGCGTTTAGTAAAAAAGTGTTAGAAGCACTTTTGATCCAAAATTTCGCGCTCTTTCCGAATCCGGGGTCAAAAATGGGGGTTCTTATTCAAAAAAATACTTTGACCTTCAAATGACCTTGAAAATAAGTCTCAAGATCAAAACTGATTTCATAAAAAGACGGCCCTCATTGTCCCAAACAACTTTTGTCTGAACATTTTTTTTGTACAACGCGAACCAGCGAAAATTTCTGGGTGGTTTCTTTAAAATAGGACACCCTATACAGGGTGTTCAAAAATGAACTGGCACGACCAGTATAACCCTGTTCAGAAAAATATTTTAAGCACTTTTTCGCTTTTGGCATTTTTTGATATTATGGCTAATTATCGAGTTATCGTTAATTAAAAACTCTGATAATTAGCCTATCAGCGCGCGGACGGGCGCTGGTGGGCGACGCTTTTCCCAGCGGGGAGAGCGGCTTGGGCGGGGCGTTGCCTCACAAGCCTCCCCACTTCGCGGGCCCATCGGCGCACGGACACGCACGCACACTCGCGCGGCACCTATGTAAATAAAAGTATTGAATGTATGTGCATGTTTGTCACGGCGATGCCGCGCGAGTGTGCGTGCGTGTCCGTGCGCCGATGGGCCCGCGAAGTGGGGAGGCTTGTGAGGCAACGCCCCGCCCAAGCCGCTCTCCCCGCTGGGAAAAGCGTCGCCCACCAGCGCCCGTCCGCGCGCTGATTGGCTAATTATCAGAGTTTTTAATTAACGATAACTCGATAATTAGCCATAATATCAAAAAATGCCAAAAGCGAAAAAGTGCTTAAAATATTTTTCTGAACAGGGTTATACTGGTCGTGCCAGTTCATTTTTGAACACCCTGTATAATAAAGATTTGTCAGAAAATTTATTATCTGTAAGACAGTTTGTAGAGCAAGGTTTGCGAGTATATCTAGATAACAAAGAATTTAATGCGTATGATCCGACAAAAAATGATAAAATAATTACTGGGAAATATAAAAACCCTTTTTGGACAGTTAGATTAAAAATATTTAAAGATACGGAATTAAATGAAAAACAAGTAGATGCAAAAGGTTATTTAATGATAAGAAGTATGAATAAGGAAAAAATGCGCAAACGAGCGATAATTGCGTAATTAATAGAGAAAGAGTAATTGTAATTCTGATTAATTGGAGACTTTTAAAAATAGAAAAATATATAAAAATCTAGAATGTTCGGAACCAAAGGAGATTGATAAAAACGATTTAGAAACTGTAGAAAAAGAGGGAGTTAAATTCAGTAAGGCAATGTTGTGACACTTAAGACTTGGGCATGTTTCGAGTAAATATTTAGAATAATTTGCCAAATTAAATTCTGATTGTTTAAATAAATCTGAAGTATTAAATCACTATGGTGTTAAAAATTGTGAACTGCCTTTTAAAAATGTAAGAACAAGAGCAGTTATACCGTTGCAAATTGTACATGTTGATGTAATGGGGCCTATCAGCCCAATTTCACATCTGATTGGTTATAGATTTGTTGTAGTTTTTATTGATGATTTTTCGCGAGTTTCCTTAGCGTATACAATCAAGCACAAGACAGAAGTGCCAGAATGTTTGAAAAAGTTTGTAAAAAGTGTAAGAAATATTTTAGGAAAAGACGAGAAAATGTGTTACCTTAGATGCGATCAGGGAACTGAGTTTCCGTCTAAAGAGACTAAAAATGTTTTGAAATTAATAAACGGAGATGAGTCTATGGGAGCAGAATTGCAATTGGGGTGTCCGAACACACCGGAGCATACCGGAATAGCGGAGAGATTTAACAGAACGTTAGAAATGAAAGTTAGAACTTTGGTGTACGATTCTGGATTGCCAATTAGTTTCTGGGATTTAGCAGTAAAGACAGCAGCTTATTGTTACAACCGTACACCGCATATGTCAGTGGGCATGAATTCGCCTCTTAAAATGTTAGTTGAGAATTTTAAAATCAAATTGAGTCAGTTAAAAACATTTGGTTGCTTGTGTTATTTTAAAATACCAAGAAACAATAACATTAAATTTGGAGAACAAGCAAAGAAAGGATTTTTAGTTGGTTATCTTTTAACCGGATATGTTATTTATGTACCAAGCGAAAAGAAATTGTATGAAAGTAGACACGTCAGATTTGTTGAAACTAAAACTTATAAAAATGAATCGTCTGAGAAAAGTAGTGAGATTTGTAAAGAAATAAATTTCAAAGAAAATTCAAAATCGGACATTGAAGAAAGCTTAGAAACAGAGGGAGAGTGCATGGAACAGGCGAGCAAAAGAGCTAGAGGAAGACCACGTAATGTAAAAGAAAAATGGGAAAAGTTTTATTCAGTTTGTCACTTAGCGATACCGAATCAGAAGTAGATCAAGATTTCGAATATTTGTTAGGCAGCAAAGACGTGAATGTGGCTTATCATGCTTTATTAGCTAACTTACAGGGAGATCCACAAACTTACAGAGAAGCGATTAATTCTAATGAGAAAAGCGAGTGCATAGATGCGATTTAAACAGAGTTAAATTCATTGGAAGGAAAAAAGTATTTGAGGTAGTTAAAAGAGATGACATTAAAAGTTATGATAAAGCTGTTAATATTTTGGACTCACGATGAGTATTTAAAAGGAAAATTAATGAAGAAGGGAAAGTTAAACATAAGGCCAGATTAATAATAAGAGGATTCAAAGATAAAAATGAATACGAACTCAGAGAAACATACGCTCCTCTTGGCTTTGGTTCGATCTTTTCTTGCAATAGCAAATAAAATGAAATGTCACTTGAGACAATTAGATGTAGAAACGGCGTTTTTGCATAGTGAATTCGAAGATGAGTACAAGATCTACATAGAAATTCCAGAAGGAGTAATTGATGACATGAAAATAAGGAAAAATTGTGTTGGGAAATTACGTAAATCTTTGTACGGTTTAAAAATAAGTCAAAAAAAATGATAAATTCAGAAAGGAAATGAGTAAAGTAGGCTTTACCTATGATGAGTTGGATCCTTGTTTATACTTTAAGCTAACGGAAAAGGGTGTAATTTAATAGTGTAACAGTCGGGTTTTCTATGTGGTAGGAGGAGGTGTTCCGATTTGCTCCTGAACTCAGTACGTTCAGGAACACTACTCGCGAACGGGCTCAGTACGCCCGTTATAACCCCAAGTTGCAACGCTCAATACGTGTGCAACACTATAGCGACACGAGCTCAGTACGCTCGCAACCCCCTTACGCGATACTCAAATGATATATACGAATTTCACTAAACGTAAATTAACAAATTCCACTTCAATTTCACTTAAACTATTGTAATTTTATTCATTTATGAAAAATAGAAACAGATAAAAAAATACAAAAAAAATTAAACTTCACTTAAATACTAAACGGATCCGCTTCGAGCTTGCTCGCTTTACAATTAATAAGGCTTCGCTCTGCCTTCTACGCTGGTAACTCTAAAACAATGCAACTGAAAAGACGAATAATTAATCCTCCGAACAATATAATTCTAAAAGATCGCGGCAGCCCAATCGCTCACGCTCATTGCGCGCGGCGACCTCTCCGCTTAGGGTTAGAGCTCGGCTCAGTGCGCTGAGTGGACTGACTTCGTCAGTCAGCTCCAGCTCGCTCCGAGCCGCTCGACTCGAGGCGCGCTCGGTGGGAGCGACCGGTTGTCATGACGACGTCTACCCGCGGGTGGGAAGGCGTCGCGTAGTGGGGACGCTCGGGAGCACACTTGCTCTCCGGCCGTCGTGGTCGCGCTAACGCAAGTATATATTAAATATACGCGCGTTGCGTACCGACTTCAATTTGTAACGAAGCTATTGCTCGCGCTGCCGAGCAATACCTTTTGTTACAATAGTTTAAGGGAAAAAGTGATAAATGATTTAAAGATCGTTTTTACTGTAAACGATCTGGAAGAGCGAAAAGAATGCTTGACAATTAGAATTGAAAGGGACAGAGAAAATCAAGTCGTTAAATTAAGTCAGGAAAAATTTATAAATAAGATACTTGAACTATTCAGGTTTGAAAAATCTAAACCAGCAGCAACGCCCATGATGACGAGTCAAACCAACAACAAAGACAGAAAAAATAGGGAAAATGATGATTTAAATAATTTCACTGTGCCAAATAGACTTTATCGAAAAATTGTTGGTTCTTTCTTATACTTGGCTAATTGCACTAGACCTGATATATCGTATACTGTAAACGTACTGAGTAGACATTAAATTGAACCGATAAAATTAGACTGGGATATGATTAAAAAATTAATGCAATATTTGATGGGGACCAAAAATATAGGTTTGACGTATAAGACAATATCAGACGAGCTACTGACTTATCCAGATGCGAGTTTATCAGATTGCAAAAATAATTTAACAACTTGTGGATTTGTAATTCAGTTGTTTGGAGACTCAGTCTACTAGAAAACTCACAAACAAACGAGTGTAGCCTTGTCCACGTGCGAAGTAGAGTATGTAGCGATGAGTATGACTTGCCAGGAAATAATATCATTGCATATTTCAATTAAATTAATCTTGGAAAAAGAAATGTATCCACTAATGATTTATTGCGATAATATGGCTGCAATATCGAGTGCAATTACGAATAGGAGTAATAAATTAAGACATGTAATTGAAGGACGGAAACATTATGTCAAAGAATGCGTTAATCGAGAGATAGTAAAAATTAACTGGGTAAGATCGAGAGAACAGCTGGCTGACATTTTCACAAAAGCCTTGGGAAAGATCATACATGTTGAATTATCCAAGAAAAATTGTAATATATCATAAGTCTATTTTATGTTCTGATTTCAGGTGAAGTGTCCAACTAGGAGTGATTGGAGTTTCGTCAGGTTAGAGTTAGTATTAGATCTGGCCAACCAAAGTTTGAGACCAAAAAGAGAAGACATAGCTAATCGTTTAATAAGTAAAAGAAGTTCCTGTTAATATTAAAGTTCCTATTTCTGTACTTTTCATATTTGACTAGATTGTAAGTTAAAAGATTAAAAATGTAAATTAGACACTTTATAGATTGAGAGGGAGGCAATCTAAATCTGCTTGGTGGAGAGTGGGGCGTGTGTTAGAGTGAGAGAGAGAGAATGAATGAGGGCGCCGCACGGCGGCGCGCGTAGGGAAGGGTGGGAGCGACGCGATTTATTCCAGAGCGGACCGGCTTAGCGCAAAGACGTGTGCTCAGACGCCTATTGGCAATAAATACTGTAGTTGAAGAATTTGGCTTTTAATAGTTTGGATCAGTCGAACCACCATCCTTCCTACATTTCTAATACAATCTATATTAATTTTCACACAAAAAATTTTTATTGCACATTGTAGAACTCGACCTTTGGTAAGAGATATGGGAAATAGATTTTTTTAGATTATCAGTGTGAAAATTAATATAGATTGTGTATTAAGTAATTTAAGTGCATACAAATAATGTAATTTTATTATAGGAAACTAGCTAGTAAGAGAAAAATCATTGCTTTAAAATTAGCTACATCGGCCTTACTAGGATAAATAGGAGTCGCAGCCAAAATTGAGATATAATATTTTAGGAATGAGAGAGCGTTAGGTCCTGAAACTCTACATAGTTCATCGTTGAAGTATTAAGAGTCACCACAACCAATTTGAGGTAAATCCCTCACCCGGATCTGATGACCTCTCCTTGTTAGTGTTAAAATAATATATTTTGATACACGTATTGTTAGATTAAATGCACCACAGTAGATAATAAAAACGATCTCAGACCGCTTGTAAAGCATCGTAACTAAATACGAGGGTAGCTTAGGAGCGATCTGAGGCATATTTTAACTTCCAAATATAACTGTATAACTTCAAGAAAGTTATTTAACTTAATTCCACAGTTAAAAGAGTAATGGATCTAGGTCATAAAATTACTTGGTTATTTTCAATAGGATAATTAAATATATTTGTAAAGTGTACTCCCCGTTAAGGTAGTCGAAATGTCCCTATTCCGGGATTGAAAAATGAGGTTTAGGAGTCTATTCTACATCTATAAAGATAAAGTTAGCCGCCAACCGGACCTACCTAGACCCCTCCTACGCCATTATATAGCTAAAAAATGGTTGATATCGTTTTCTTTTTCCCCTACTTTTCTGTGACTTATTTTTAAGGACATATATATAGTTCTTCTAGTATAAAAATCGATTTTTATTTTTTTAAATCACTACATCTTTTTCAGAAGTGTGCTTCAGCTTTGGAATTTTTTTCAAACCTTCGTTTTCTCTTGAACAATAAAAAAAATGTTATCCGAACCGTATTTTCATTGGCGTAATGCTCAAGAATTCAAAAAATCTGTTTTTTTAGCAGTTTTTCGTTTCTAGCACGTTTTAGGCTGATTCTATAAAAAAACTAATAGTACCATCGTATTCTATGTAAAAAAATACATCGAAAACATGTATTATACTATTATCGTCGCTAACATCATACAAGTAGAAATAGATGATTCACTTCCAACCTTCGATTTTCTAAGTGTTCCCACATAGCATGTAATATTTCGGAAGCTTACAAGTGAAAGATACAATGAAGCTTCCCATGTAAGCTGACTAAAAGCTTACAGTAAGAATTCAGACAAATTCAGTATAGCTTACTACGGAATGTTCCATGAAAGCTTCCAGTAAGATTGTCGGAAGATTAAATCGTAAGACAAAAATTGACGAAAATTCTACTATTACAGTTAAGCTAACCAGAAGCTTTCCTTAAGATTACACAAAAGATTTAATGGAACCTTGTCCGAACCTCACCGGAAAGAGTACGGGAACTCATCGCGGAAGCTTTATTAAATAAAATGGAGGAAGATTTCAGGAAGCAACTAAGTAAGACTCCGGTTAGCTTCCCGCACAGACAAAAACAAAGATTCGAGATGAACGATTGAAGGGAAGTTTTGCAAAGCTTCCGTGAAGCTTTCCGGGAAGCTTCAATATCATCTTCTAGAAAAATTTTCTGTAAGGTTACTGGAAGATTACGTCGTAACGTTGCACTTGTCGAACTTTGTAATATTTCACGAAAACTTACGGGAAGCTTTCCTTAAGATTACACGAAAGTTTCGATGGAACCTTTTCCGAACCTTACGTGAAAGATTACGGCAACGTATCGGGGAATTCTTCTTAAATGAAATGGGGGAAGATTCCAGGAAGTAACTAAGTCAGACCCCGGACAGACCAAAAAAAGATTCGGGATGAACGATTGAAGGGAAGGTTTGTAGAGCTTTCGTGAGGCTTTCCGGGAAGCTTCGTTGTAATCATACAGGAAACTTCTCTGCAAGATTATAGGAAGATTACTTGGTGAGGTTGAACTTGTTCAATTTTTCGCCATTTCATTAAAGCTTACCGGAAGCTTTCCTGAAGATTACACGAAAGTTACAATGAAACCTTTTCCATACATTTCTTGAAAGAGTACTGCCACCTATGGCTGAAGCCTTAATAAATAAAATGGTGCAAGATTCCAGCAAGCAATTTATGTAAGACGCTCGTTAGCTTCCTGAAAGGTTAGAAAACAGATTTGGAATGAATCATTCAAGGGAAGGTTTGTAACGTTTGTAATAACCCAATAATTATTGCCTCTAAAAAAAAAGACTAACAACTGAATTTACTTTTTACATTGTTTCTTCTTGTTGTTTTGTTTTGTTCGTTTCCATTTTTTATATTTACACTATTTTTAGTTTGGTTTACATATTTACCTTCTATTTATATTGTTTGCGGTTGATTAATCAAGCCAGAAATATTTTTTACCGCCATTTCGGTGCTTGTCATCGAAATTTTTCTCTAGCAGTGCCATTCCGGTCTAAAATAATCAGGTGATTTAATCATTAAATCACGTAATTCATCACGTGCACGGTTCAAAATATTGGGTTTTGCGTAAAATTTTTGTGCGTAACAAAATAAAACACAGGAAATGTGTAAGAAATGACACAAATGTTGGGTTTTCAAAAACACAACTAAAATGTAATTAAATACACATTTTTTGCGTTAAATGATTATTATATACAAAAATATTTTTAAGTATTATAATATACAAAAATACACACAAATCTTGGTAAAGTGTTCGCCAAACTGTTCAACGCAATTAAGGGGATGCCGAACATAATTTCCGCGCTCTACTGTACCGACAATTCTCTATATTCGCTGCTATAGCATCTAATGTAAATTTGATTTTTCAAATAATTTTGAAATGGCTTGCTTAATGGCAGTTCTGTTTGTATCAAAATATTATTTATAATTCGTAGAATGTGCGTAAACTTCTTTTTTGTCTGATTTCAATTCCAATTGAGAAATAAGTCAGTATTTTCAACAATAGGAAATGAAATCAGCCAAGATTTTGTTGAAATTGCTATATTTACATAATAAGTAAACCATTTAATTAATCCAACAAAATATTTTGTTGGATCAATTAAATCTTTAATAAAATTAACTAAATATTTAACTAATTTGTCTAATGATTTAATTAAAACAACGAAAAATTTTATTGTATTTACTAAATATTTAGTTGATCTAAAAATCCCTAGATCTGAATTAACAAAATATTTTGTCGAGTCAATCAGAAAAAAAACTAAGTCCGAATTTCTAAAAATCGTCTAAGTCCGTGAAAAAAAAAATTTTTCGTAGGACTATGTTTTTAACGCGTTTTGGACCATTTCCTGTCGATATAAATTGTCGAATTTCGCGAGTGTTTTGTGAGGTACCACATAAACTTACATAAATTACATTAATGCCGACGCATTTTGCTTTTTTTGGTCAGCAATGGCAAAAATAAAAAAAGAAGCTAAATTATGCTCGGTGAGCAACGATTTATGCATTTTAGTGGAATTCCTAAATGTAACCGAGCCATCTAATAACAAACCTTTAACCAACACTGAATATTTGAACTGGCTAGTAAAAGGAAAATATTTGAATAGTCTCATCAGTCGTAGAAGAAGAGAAAATCGTCAATTGTATTTACCATTCAACTGCGACTTTAGTACAGCTTCCAAAATGAAAATAAAATTATAAAATGCAAATTTTGATCAGCAACCAGCTAAAATGATAGGTGTAGGTGCTAAGTAATATACTGTGGATGTGTACACATGTATATATATGTATATATATTTTTATTCTTGACAAGTGATTTTTTGTTTTGATTTTTCTCTTAGTCTTGAATTCACTTATATTACTAGTCTATTGACTATCTTTTCTCCAGACATTTATACGTTTAAAGATTTTCTTCTATTGGTCCATCCTATAAAAAAATCAACAAGAAACTCAAAAAAAGTCACTCAACAAGCTATAAAAGGGAATACAAGAACCAAAGAAAGAAATTGGATTGACCGGTGTAAATATTTTTATTATGTGGACCCTTCGTATAAAGAAATCAACAAGGATAATCTTAATTTTGTATTCCGTACAAAAATTAGCAAATGGTAAAAATATTGACACCGGTCAATATAATTTCTTTTTTTTATTTTTTATACAAATTTATTATGTTTGACAAAATGTCAAATTTTTCTACAAAAAAAGTTAGGCATAACATTTTTCTTATTTATTAATGTTTAATCTTCTTAAATAGAGTCCAAATAATGTAGTTATTGTGTATTTAGAATATATTTCAATAATTATAAAAAACTATGATTTTTGAAAATTGAATGTAGCATATTTGCTACAATGGGCCTTTAAGGTATAAAATTATGAAAACTGTTTTTGTTATTGAGCGACACGTTGTGAGTACGAAAGTAAAAGTAGTGTAAAATTAGAAATTTATTAATTTAATTATATTACTATTGTGATTTTGTGTTATTTTTCTACATTTATAAATTAATATTTATATACTCTAATGTAACATGTTTTTATAACAGAAATATAGATTTTGTATGATTAAATTTACATAAACATTGTTTTCATACATTTATACCCTATAAACGCCCAATGTAGCAAATTTGCTACATATCAAAAAATGCTTTTTGTCGTAAAAAAAAAATTATAGGTTCAAGAAGTCTTATAGACAATTATTATCAACAATATTCAGGAAAAAAATTATTTTTTTAACGCCAACAGGACTTCGGTCTTTAAATGTTTAGTAAGGAGGATCTGACTAAATAATTTTGTTGAAAGAATTTAACTAAATTATTTAATTAAGATTAAAATAATTAGCTCAATTAAACAAGTTGTTCTTTTAAATAAACATTTTGTTGTTTTAATTAAATATTTTGTTGGAACAATTAAATATTTTGTCAGAATAAGTCATTTAAAAAAAATTCTATTCTATTTCGCTTTTGACGTCTTGCTTTAGACGGCGACGATGCTACATTGCTATTTAACCTAACTTTTTTTTTTTATTTCGCTGATTTACATTTATTTATACATTTCGCATACATACACTGAAAAAAAATGTTGCTGATTCAACTAAATATATTTTGTTGATTGACATTTAGTTGATTTAACTGAATATTTAGTTAATTCAACTAAATGTTTAGTTCAATCAACAAAATGTTTTATTAAATCAATTAATTGATTTTGTCACGTAATATTTAGTTGATTCAACAAAAATTTTGTTAAATCAACAAAATCTTTAGTCAATGCGACAAAATAGAAAACAGATTTCTTGATCCAACAAACCGATTTAGCCACTACAACTAAATAGATTTAGTCGAAGTAACTAAATATGGTTAATAAAATATTTGGCTAAAATAACAAAATATTTTGTTATTCTAACTAAAGATTTTGTTGAAATTGCTATATTTACATAATAAGTAAACCATTTAATTAATCCAACAAAATATTTTGTAGATTCAAATAAATATTGAGTAATTGGTCCAACAAGTAAATACTTTAGTTCACTTTAATTAAAGCTTTTGTTGGTTCAACTAAATAGTTAGTTCACTTTACCAAATATTTAGTAAAAAAATTATCAGCCGATAACAAAACAAACTTGATTAACACAACTAAATATTTTGTTGAAAGTAACAAATCTTTTAATTAAAATTACAAAATATTTAGTTACTGTCACTTCGACTTATAAATAACTAAACATTTTGTTAACCAACTAAATATTTATTTGCAGATAGCTAACTAAATCGTTTGATTAAAGAGCTACTAAATGTTTTGGTGGTTCGACTAAATAGTTAGTTCACTTAAGGGGATTGTTAAATAATGTACACAAGAATATGGTTGGTATTATGTTTTATTTTTTAAATACAGGTTATACGACCTTATCAATGATCGTCTTCAAAAAAAGTGAAAGAAAGCTGGATTGCTCCAAAGAAAAAACGCTCTTTTTTCTATTTTACAAAAGAAGGTTGTTAATGTTACTTAGCAACTAGATTTTCGCCATTTCGCGCCCTCTGTGGTTCCTTTTCGAACTCCTCACATTGGCCGATTCAGCATTACCGTCCGTAGGCGAACATTTTTGTTCACCTACCCCGTGGTCTCTCCATTTATGGAGTTATTTTCGTGGAGAGAGAAAACGCGACCCCGTACGATCCTTTTCGATCGCCGTGTACGCAAATTTCGCAATTCTAATTGCGACGAATCGGCCTTACTTTAACGTTTAGTCGGGAACATCCTCCTTCTCGTACAAAAGTAGTATACCTTTTGTACAAACATTTCAAGCATTGCAATCTGAAGATCTCAAAAATCTTACTAGTTTTCTTGTTGGGCGTAATAGTGAACCATTTTGAGTTTTTAATTCTGCTACTCTAACTTGACCATCTGACCCAGGGAAGATACGAGTTACTATCCCCTTTTTCCACTGATTCCTCTCAACATTTAAATCAACTATTAAAACTGTATCGTTTATTCTTATTGGATCTTCGTTGACCTCCCATTTTTTTCGTGGAATCAGTATTGGGAGATACTCACGTAACCACCTGCGCCAAAAGGCGTCCGCAAAACTTTGTGCGACCTGCCACTGTTTCCTGGTGCATGACGTTTTTGCATCGTAGGTTTCTAGTCTTATCTGACCCGAGGAAGCTCCTAACAAAAAATGGTTGGGCGTTAAAGCCTCCTGGTCCCGTGGATCTAATGATACGTGAGTAAGAGGACGCGAATTTATTACGTGCTCAATCTCCGCTAAAAATGTTATTAACGTCTCCTCTTTCAGAGCTTGTTCCTTTAATACGACCGCGAGAGAAGTTCTAATCGAGCGAATGAGGCGTTCCCATGCACCTCCCATGTGTGATGCTGCCGGAGGATTAAAGAACCATTCGATTTTATTTTGAGACGCGAAATGATTAATTTGGCTTTGGTCAATATCATGGATAGCTTGCGTCAATTCTGTGCTCATGCCTCGGAAGTTTGTTCCGTTATCGGAATAAATTTGTAAAGGCGTGCCTCTACGGACAGAAAAACGCCTTAATGCACATATGGTAGAGTCAGTGCTTAAACTATTTGCAAGTTCGATGTGTACTGCGCGAGTACACATACAAGTAAAAATCGCGCCCCAACGATTTTCTCGCCTTCTACCGATCGTTACAAACATAGGGCCGAAATAATCAAGTCCGTAGTGATTAAAAGGACGATTTCCGTAAGTTAGTCTGCCTGGAGGTAAAGCTCCCATTTTTGGATTAAACGGCGACGCACGCTGGAGCTTACAGATCACACATCTGGCTGTAATACTCCGTAAAGTGTTTCGAAGCGTAAGTATGTAATAATTTTGTTTTAGTTCATTCAAAACCGTTTCGTGATTTGCGTGATAGTATTTTTTGTGGTAGTGAGTAATTAATAATTTTGTAATAGCGTTCTTACCGTCTAAGATAATCGGTCTTTTTAATTCATTATTTTCCAATAAATTCGTTATTCGACTATCAGATCTCAAAATTCCGTCTTCATCTTCGTAAGCATTTAAGTTTAAAATGCGGCTCGTTCTTGCAACTCTTTTATTTCGGCGGATCTCGTTTAGTTCATCGGCAAAGGACAAAAATTGACTTATTTTAATACAAATTTGTTTCGCTTTCAAAAAACGTTCTGATTCCGGCATTGACCTCTTTTTCCAAATATCGACAGCAAATAGAATTCGAGCGATGGTTGATACGAGTCGAGTCCATGAAGAAAAACGAGAAATATCTATTAAGGGTAATGATTTTGTTATTGTGCAAATTATGTGATCGGATTTTTTCAATAATTCCGCGGTGTCTTCATATTTAGTTCGAAAATTCTTCTTTGGCCAACAGTCTTCCGTCTTACGTAGAAAGGAGGGACCGAAAAACCACCTACTATCACTATTCAAAGCGTCAAGTGTTTCGCGCTTACCATCATCGGCCGGATTTTCCTTGGTAGGTACCCATCTCCATTCCGAAATTTCCGAATTATCCCTAATCTCCCCTAACCTGTTGGCTACAAATACCTTAAATTCGCTAGTTTCTTTTCAAATCCATTGTAATACCGATTTAGAGTCGCACCAGAAAACCCGACGAGTGATTGTAAATTTATGTTCGGTACTAATTATATTTGCGATTCTAGTAGCTAAAACTGCAGCTTGTAGCTCTAAACGAGGAATGGAAATGGTTTTTAAATGGCGACTCGGGCTTTCGACATAATAAACGATGTACGAAATTCACCGTTATTTAAAGAAGAACGCCAATATGCTACCGCCGCGAAAGCTTTAGAGCTTGCATCGCCAAAAATATGCAATTCCGCGCAATTAACTTCTTCACTTTTAATTTGATAACAATGGCTGATTCGACACTGTTCAATTTTTTCTAAATCATGAACCCATTCTTTCCAAGCTTCAAATTCATTATCTCGTAGGTTTTCGTCCCATCCGATTTTACTCGACCAGATATTTTGCATTAAAATACGAGAGCGAATTATAAAAGGAATTATAAAACCGAGTGGATCAAAGACCGACATTATTACGCTAAGAAATTCGCGTTTCGTTGGACGTTGTGAATAATTCAACAAATTTTTATTAATTTTGTCTAAATTTACATTAAATGTTAGTTTATCAGAAAGATTTAGCCATTGTAATCCTAATACTTTTTCAATGTTTTGCAAATCATGCACTACCTTTAAGGATTGATTTTTGTTCGCAAAATTTATCTTGCCTAGTATTTCGGGTTTGTTGCTCGCCCACCCATGCATCTGCCAATTCGCATTCTCATTTATTTTAATTGCTTCTATTACTCGATTCGATGCTTCTTCTATGGACTCGCAACTGTCAAGAAAATCATCCATGTAACAATTCTCAACTAAACTTTTAGCAGTGGAAGGATAAGTCGAAGAAAACAGAGCCGCGTTTTTATTTTTTGAGTACAACGCGGTAGCCGGGGACGAGCTCGCACCGAAAAGCATTGAAACCATGGCGTATTCTTTAGGCTCCGAGTTACTATTATTCCCTCTCCACAGAAACCGTTGAGCATCGCGATCTTCAGGTCTAATTTTAATTTTAAGGAACATATCCTTGATGTCAGATTTAATTGCGGACGCGTACTGGCGAAATCGCATAATTACGCCAAATAAGGATTTTAATAAATCGGGACCCGGGAGCAAAAGGTCGTTAAAACTTGTATTAGCTGTTTTAGCTGCCGCGTCGAATACAAGTCTAAGTTTACCGGGTTTGTTAATATTTTTAACCCCGAAATGAGGTAAATATCAAACTCTATCACCTGTCGGAGTTTTATCTACTTCTTGAGCGAATCCTTCGTTTATAAATCTATTCATCTCGCGATAGTACAAATCGGCGTAATTAGCATCGCGATTAAATCGTTTTTCCAATAAATGCAACCGTCGGAGAGCTTGCGCCCTACTATTAGGAAGGTCCGTCTCATCGCTTTTCCATAAAAGTCCAACCTCCCAGCTATTATTTACGAGTCTACTTGTTTTATCTAAAATTTCAGAAACGCGGTCGTTTTACAAGTAGTTAATCGCGCGGTTTTCCATTCCTATTGCCTCTAACTCAAAGTACGATTTTACAATCTTATCTAATTCTAAGTCATTTTTATTTCTCAATGATTGTTTTTTGATTCGAGATAAATTCAAACAAATTACCTGACTGATTTCCTTATTTTTAGTGTAATTTCCATGAATTGACCAGCCAAGAGTACATCGCGACACTACTAATTGTTCCCCTAGTATTTCACGAAATTTGCGCGTAATTATTAGTCCGCAATTATCCTGACCTAACAACATATCAGGACGCGCATTAAAAGCTTTTATAGAAACACCAGTTTTCTCGACACAAAGCTTAACCATATCATTAGCTTAACCAGGTCACGTACAAGTAATACATTGTTCAACGTGAATATCATCGAATCGTTGTGGATTTGCAGATTTACTTTTTCGGTGGACATTGCGGTCGAATTTTTACTTCCAATGCCTTTAAGAAGAACATTTACACAACTTGTTTTTATACCAAGTCTCCGAATTACTTTTGCATTTACTAACGTTACCGTTGAACCTTCATCTAATAACGCATGTATATTATAATTAGAATGCGCGCCTACAATTTTAAGGAAAGTAATTTTTAAAAATACTTTTGATTTTAGTCATAATTTTTTGTCTGAAATAGATAAGGTAGTTTCATTTACTTGTGCAGGGTTGATAGAATCTACGTTTTCCGTAATTTATACTTTCGATTTGTTATAAAAATGGAGTAATTCGTTGTGTTTACGACCGCAACGTGCACAAGGTTCCTTTGTACAGTCATTACGCACATGTCCTTCTTCAAGACAATTGAAACATACACGGCTTGCTTTGACAGCTTTCCAGCGTTGGGAGACTGGGACTTTTACTATCTCGCGACAGGTAGACAATACATGATTCCTACGTCCACAAAAGTTACAACGTTTCCGTTTATTTACTGCTTGTTCGGAATCATGTGTGTCTGAACTTGCGAGATCAGTGACTAATACCTCCTGCACCTGCTTCCTTGCTACTCGAGAACGTTTTTGTGCAGATTCGATAACTTTATTGACTACCTCCTTCGACTCAAAAGAAACAATACCCGCATCGATTTTTAACTTCGCTTCATTGAAAATAAAATCCGCGATTTTCTCAAGATCGGTTTTATTTTGAGGTTTCGTCGCCGCGAACCTTACATAGTTTGGAATCATTGAAGGAGGTAGTTTATGTATCAGATTATTTATCAGTTCTGGGCTCTGTAAATACCCTGTACCGCTATTAATCGATTTCATCGCTAGCACAGCGGCTCGTAATTTGGTTGCAAATTCAATTAAAATAATTCCTCCCGCTCTGATTTGCGGTAGATCTGTTATTTCTTTAACAATTTTACTTAAGGAGGTTCTATCGTTTGGGCAAGGTGTTCAGATCTTGATAAAACGATATAAATATTATTCTCTGAATCTTGCTGAAACCACAGGTGCAATTTTTAGGTAGGGTTGTCGGTTTAAATTTCGAGAAAAACGCTTACGAAAACGTGAATTTAAACATGTATCATATGAGGAATTTGAAAAATTCGTTGATTAAAACGAAATATCTGTTTGGAAAGTGTTGCTACGTAAACAAAAAACCTATATATTTAAAGAGGAGAATCTCCTTCATAATTTAAAGCAATAAAAATAACAGGTAGCCGAACAAAGAAAAGAGATATTTAACGAAGAAGTTGTAAAAATACGTAGGCTAGAATGACCGCGTGTAAGGTGCGGTCACGTGGTCGGAAGTAACATATACATACAGATATACGCGCGTAAATTTGAATGCGAAAAAGTACGGATTTTAATGTTGCTGATAATAATCTTAACAAATCTTTATTGTGTAACAATAGGATATAAAAATAACAATATAAACCAACATTTGTTAACAAATTTTTATATTTAAGAATAGGATACAAAAATAATAATATAAATAAGTATTGGATAATAAATAAACATTTTACATTTAATTAAGCGAAAAATTTTGAAATTTGAGTAATAACCTTTTTATTTGTTGTAACTCGCGCTTTACCATTAATATTCTCTCCTAATACTGATTGAATGCCTTTAAACCCCCCTTTCTCAAAGGCTTCTTTTAAAATTAATTTATTTATTCCAGCTTTAGCAATCTTATTAATCATGGAAGCTGATATATTTTCTTTAAAGGCTTGTAAAGATTCCTTATTAGCTAATGCAGTTTTATCTTTTTCTTCTTCTTGCAAGAGCTGAACGAATTGACCTTTGCATTTTCCACGGGTCTTTCTTATATTATAATTCTCTTTTTTTTTATCCATTTTCCAACAAACGCCGTACAAGAATTTTAGAGATGATACTCTATATCCGTTGTTTACGCGCATCCGATGCATTGAGCTGACAGCTGTCGAACGCTGTTCGCGCATGCGCTGTAACACTTGGATTCAGTATACTACGCTTTACGCAGTTGATCAACAAAGCTTCGCATACTTTTTTTTTTCAACTTTAATCATTACTTTTAAATAAAATTAATGAGCTTAATATTCATCTTTAATAAAATAATGATTTAACAAATGTGGTTTATACACATTAAATGTACTTTTTTTCACCTTTTTTAACTGTACTCATTTGACTTCGGAGTAGCAATAGAACCTCCTTAAAATTAAACGCGCATTACCGAATCTCATGTCTAAACTTTGCATTATTTCTGAGGTAGTATTCCCCGTAGCTTGGCGAGCTTCTCCCGATAAAGCGTCCCATAACCGCGTAATGTTTTCATTGTCAGAATAGTCTCCTAACGAAGTTGAAAGCTCGAAAGCTTGTTTGAAACGAGACCATTCGAGCGGATCACCTGAAAAGGATGGGAGTTTCTTTCCCCAGGTCAATCTGTGTACAAAATGTGAGTTATTTTCTGTGTATATACTTTTTTCTCTAATTGTTGCTAACCTAGTTTCAATAGCTTTGACAAATCTTTCTAAATGGTCTCCGCTCGATTGATTCATGTAATCGTTTCTTATATTTGTACTGTGAGCGCGCGGAGCAAAGATATCGCTACCTACTGCATTATTCTCAAAGTTTTCGTAATCTAAACTAGCTTCATATCTACGCAAAGGTACTTCAGCAGCACTTGCAGTCGAGGTAGCTAGCCGTACAGCAAGCAGTGCGTCCTCGCGCTTGTACTCATCGGCGGGAGCTTGCAGCACGCGTCCTCGTGCAGCCGTTAGTTGTCGAGCAGGCGGCGTGTCCTCGCGCTTGTAGCCGATGGCGGGAGCATGCGGCACGCGTCCCCGTGCAACCGCTGGTCGCTGAGCAGGCGGCGCGACCTCGCGCTCGTAGTCGTCAGCGGGAGCTTGCGGCACGTGTCCCCGGGCAGCCGCTAGTCGCCGAGCAGTCAGCGCGTCCTCGCGCCCGTAGTCGTCAGCAGGAGCTTGCGGAACACGTCCCCGTGCAGCCGCTAGTTGTCGAGCAGGCGGCGCGACCTCGCGCTCGTAGTCGTCAGCGGGAGCTTGCGGCACGTGTCCCCGGGCAGCCGCTAGTCGCCGAGCAGTCAGCGCGTCCTCGCGCCCATAGTCGTCAGCAGGAGCTTGCGGAACACGTCCCCGTGCAGCCGCTAGTTGTCGAGCAGGCGGCGCGTCCTCGCGCTCGCCGTCGTCGACCGGAGCTTTTGCAGTATTTCTATGCGTATTTGCACGGCGTCTTTTCCTCGAAGGGGCATCCTTTTTTTTCATAGAAGAATGCTCGATAGCTGCAGCTTGGAGACGTGTAGCCTCACGCGTCTTTATTTTTTCTTTCACATTCACTTAATACTTATTTCTTGGTACAAACGGAATTATTCTCAGTCGAAGATCCGGTTCGAAGGACCAAAAATGTTAAGTAATGTACACAAGAATATGGTTGGTATTATGTTTTATTTTTTAAATACAGGTTATACGAGCTTATCGATGATCGTCTTCAAAAAAAAAGTGAAAGAAAGCTGGATTGCTCCAAAGAAAAAAACGCTCTTTTTTCTATTTTACAAAAGAAGGTTGTTAATGTTAGTTAGCAACTAGATTTTCGCCTTTTCACGCACTCTGTGGTTCCTTTTCGAACTCCTCACATTGGCCGATTCAGCATTACCATCCGTAGGCGAACCTTTTTGTTCACCTACCCCGTGGTCTCATTTTTTATGGAGTTATTTCCATGGAGAGAGAAAACGCGACCCCGTACGATCATTTTCCATCGCCGTGTACGCAAATTTCGCAATTCTAATTGCGACGAATCGGCCTTACTTTAACGTTTAGTCGGGTACAGGGATGCCTAACTTAATTTTCGCGCTCTACTATACCGACGATTCTCTATGTTCTTTGCTAACCTCTAAGGCAAATTTGATTTTTCAAATAATTTTGAAGCGGCTTGCTTAATGGCAGTTCTGTTTGCATCAAAATATTATTTATAATTTGTAGAAAGTGCGTAAACTTCTTTTTTGGCTGATTTCAATTCCAATTGAAAAATAAGTCAGTATTTTCAGCAATAGGAAATGAAATCAGCCAAAAAAGAAGTCTACGCACATTCTACGAATTATAAATAATATTTTGATGCAAACAGAACTGCCATTAAGCAAGCCATTTCAAAATTATTTGAAAAATCAAATTTACATTAGATGCTATAGCAGCGAATATAGAGAATTGACGGTACAGTAGAGCGCGGAAATTAGGTTCGGCATCCCCTTAACTAAATATTTTGTAAAAAATTATCAGCCGATAATAAAACAAATTTGATGCATACAACTAAATATTTTGTTGAAAGTAACAAATCCTTTAGTTAAAATTACAAAATATTTAGTTAATGTCGTTGATTTTTTTTTGGAACATTTTGCTGCGTATATTATATATATATATCTACTATAATATACTTATTTTTTAAAATAGGACGTTATATATTATTTAATAAGGTTTTTAATTAATATCTAAAATATATTTTTTATTGTATATTGTGTTAAATATAAATATTAAATTATATTGAGTTAACTTCATAACTAATTATATAATAGCAATAATAATAAAGTTTATATTATGATATTTTTCTGTAGGTTATATGGATAAAAAAAAAAGATTTCTTGCAAGCGTTGCCTTGCGCAATGGTTAGGCGTCCGCCTCGTAACCCGAAGGTGTTAGGGTTCGATCCCTCGTCAGCGAAGAAATTTTGTGCGAAATGTTATAATGTAATATAAATGTGCGAATGTGTGCATCAATGTATATGTATGCGAAATGTATAAATAAATGTAAATCAGCGAAATAAAAAAAAAAACATAAGTTAGCTAAATCTTTCCTGGATTTTTTTTAAGATTTACCGAAAGGTTACAGTAAGCTTAGTTGGAATATTTCTGCCATCAAAATGTCCGGGACATTTTGTGATTCATCGAAGCCTACAAGGAAGCTTTCTGGAAGATTACATGAAACCTTTATGCAAGGTTCCACGCAAGATACATAAATCTTTCAATAATATTTCTGAAATGTTGTAGTAAGATTCATGCAAGCTTCTTAAAGCTTTCATTAACCTTACTAGAATCTTTCCTGGAATGTGTTTGAAAGAGTAAGCAAAAGCTTACAGTAAGCTTAGCTGGAATGTTAAGGCCATCAAAATATTCGGGACGTAAGATTCATGTAAGCTTTTTAAAGCTTTCATTGGTGTTACTAGAATCTTTCCTGGAATCTTTTTAAAAGATTTACCAATAGATTACAGTAACCTTAGCTGAAATATTTTGAAATTGAAATGTCCGGGACACTTCGTGATTCCTGGAAGCTTTCACGGAAGCTTCCTGTACGATACCCAATATTTCATGAAAGCTTCCCTTAAGATTCCATGCTGTGTGGGTAGCATATAGGTAAATAAAGACACTGGTTCGAACGCTGATTTCTCCTGATATAATAGTTATAAAAAAAAAGTATGACACATATATGTATTCGATGTATTTTTTTGCGTAAAATACGATGGTACTATTAGTTTTTTTTTATAGAATTAGCCTAAAACGTGCTAGAAACGAAAAACTGCTAAAAGAACAGATTTTTTGAATTCTTGAGCATTGCGCCAATGAAAATACGATTTGGATAACATTTTTTTTTATTGTTCAAGAGAAAATAAAGATTTGAAAAAAATTCCAACCCTTAAGCCCACCTATAAAAAAAGATATAGTGATTTAAAAAATAAAAATTGATTTTTATATTAGAAGAAATATATATATAACCTTGAAAAAAAGTCGCAGAAAAGTAGGCTGTATACAGAAAAAAATATCACGAGCCGCGTATCGCCAGCTTTTGTCGTTGAGGACAAAAAAAAAAATAAATAACGATATCAACCGTTTTTTAGCTATATAATGGCGTAGGAGGGGTTTAGGTAGGTCCGATTGGCGGCAAACTTTATCTTTATAGATGTAGAATAGACTCCTAAACTTTATTTTTCAATTCCGGAACGGGGCATTTCGACTATCTTAACGGGGGGTACCCTTTCATAATGCATTCATAAAGAACTCTGCTAGAACACTTTACGAACTATTCATGAATCCTTTTTTACTTCAAACAATGTACTGAAATTAGCATTCTTGTAGTATTCTTAATACTCATTAGAAAGTATTCTATACGAGAACTGTAAGAACTCATCCTGATCTCTTAACGAATTACGGTTAGAAAGAATATGTTCATAAATAAATGTCATGAGAGTTCCAAAATAATATTTATAGTACACTTTACGAATATTTCATAGTATTTGTAGATCCTGCGCCAAAGAACTCAATAAGTATATTTTATTTACTCTGCATATGAGTACATATAGATCTCATTTATCATTCTCCATGAATACATTTCCAAAGTGTTTGAGATTTTTTCTGTATATAAGAATCATGGTAGTTACAGAGGGCGGGGAATTGAATAAACGGATGCAAGTTTTGAGCTGTGATTGATTTATTCTGAGCACAAGTGAAATGAGCGTACCTTACCCTTAAATTACACTGCACTTCATATATTTGAACGTAGAATTGTACTTGAGTGCTGAGCCGATTGTCTGAGAGTTGAACCGGTGCGGAGATGCATTGATGCAGTGATGCGGTGATGAATAAAGCTGAGGCTGAGCAGGGCCAAAAGAGCGTCTTGATGAGCGGGTGCAGAAGCGTTCGAGCTGGTCGAGAGGCGAGCAGGAAGAGAGAGAGACAGCGTAGCGACGCTATCTTACAGGCGCAAATCGCCGGAGCAAGCGCGTACCTGAATGCAGTGCCAGTCGGCGCGGCAGAGCAGCGACGCGCGCATGAGCTCTGTCGATAAACATTGGGGTGCGCACGATTCAAAAATGCAAAATCGCGAACACGAAGAGAGAGATTCTTTACGAATTATATTATTATTCTACATAAGCAAAAAAACGGACATATCCTGAGCACTTCAAGAATTTTATATGATTAGTTTTCGATCAAAATATAAACTTAAAAATATTAACTTACAATGTATTCATTAAGAACTCTTTTATAATTCTTAGAAAAGAGTTCTAATAGAATCCTTTTCAAGAATTCTTAAACTATTCAACCCGATTGTCTTTGCCGTCTGGGTACATGTATGTCGCATACCACTCAGTAGATAGGACCTGAAATAAGCATCTTCAAGTTCTGCAGAACGTCTGTTAGTTTCGTAGTTGGCAGTATTGGGCAGCAAAAATTTTACTGCATATCGTGTAGCACTAGGTAGACTATCTGTACAATGGCGCCGTGAGCTTTTCATGAACGGCTTTGAGTTCAACGATTGTAGCTCATAAAAGACCGGTCTACTTACACCAGGCTTAACATCGACCTTGAGGCTCGCACGTCCTCCTGACTACCTCAACGATGTCCTCATAATGCCTCAATACGAACCGAGGCATTTAAGGGGTCCTTTGTGCTCTCTGCCACTAGACTGATAAATTCCCTTCTGCCTCAGTCCTTTGATCCAGCTGAAATAAACGCATTTAGGTAGCTTCCTTATGATACGCTGTTGGAAAGGGACGTACTAAATGGTAGCAACGATTGGCTGTTGAGCTAGCCTAAAAATATTGTACATACGCAATGTCTTGCCGCTTAATGCTTAACTAAACATCTAATCGTAGCTAGTTGTCCTTTTAATAGTAAGAAACGCGCGTAGTTTTAAATTTTCATATGATGCTAATTGTTAAGTTGCTTTATTATTATTCTAAGCGTTTGTTCGACAGAGCGTCATTTCTTATTCTACTCTATACATTTTCAAGCGGCCAGATGGGGTATTCCGGTAAATAAATATACTAGTCTACTCTACTGTAATCTCTCACGCTCTCTGCAAATTAATAAAGCCCGATCATCTCGACTATTGCGCGGTCGTTTCTTTATATAATACTTATAAACAATGTATACCTCTAAGCGACTAAGCAATTCATGTCTGATATAAATTTATTGGCTGGAGAAATATTCACATCACCCCTTCCAGGAGCAGCATGGAGTGGATGTAGGCAATAGGTTTCTTGGCCCTCCGATTATTTAGTAATGTGTATATTGATGTGTGGGTTCGTTGCTGAACTGAGAATTATGGGGGCTTTATGGTCAACAAACATGCGTTGTGGATGCTTTATTATTGGCCTCTTGTTGACTGGCAAATTGAAGTCTTCCAGATCAGGAAGATTTATACATTCCTACCAGGGAATTCTCCCTCACAAACTTATCATTTTTATCAAAATCAAAATATCTAACCCTGCTATCACGATTTTTTAACGTTAAATGCTTTTTATGAAAATAAATTCAGTTATTATTGAACATCATTTATATGAAAAATATATTCTAAAATATTGAGCATCAAATTTTTAACACTCGATTGAAATATAAGTTTATAAAACTTGTAAATCGTTATATTATAAAATAAGGAAGCAATACTGCATTATCAATATTTAAGAAAGCAGTTTCCTCAATTGTCTGAAATGAAAGTGAATGAAGGGGCACTAGTTCAAAAAGGATTAGAATTCGACTACCTTGATCCTTCAAAAATCAACGTTACAGCCGGAAGAAGGAGTAAATATGTTTTACAATTACAAGCATAGTTTCAAAATTTGGCGGCTTTATAAGCTACTAGGTCTACTGGTTTTCTTAGTTCGAATGGGGTTTTATAATTTGACCTAGAAATGATCTTTATTCTGATGTGATGGGGTTAAAAAGGGTATAAGTATGTTGGTTTCCTCTGCTAATTCAGCGACATATAAAAGGTATAAGTACGGTGGTTTTCTTTGCTGAAAAGGTTTCTGTCAAACTTGACTTTTACTGACCTTCATTCTGACGTGATTGGGTCAAACTGACCCCGGATTCGGATTCAGCGATCCAAAATACATTAAAATCTCGAGATCAGACCACTTCTCCTGTCTGATTTAAAATAATATTTCAAAGCGATGGGAAATTTTATCTATAGATTAGTTTCACGTTCTGCGTTAAAACACATTTTGATGTAATGAAATAATAATTATTAAGGCTAAGCAAATAAATAGTACATTTTACTTAGAAACAGATGAAATTTTTATAATTGATATTTTTCGTTTTTCAAAATTACATAGCAGTCAAAGATTTTTTTATCTTTTCAAATGATAAGATAAGGAAAATTGAGGATATTCGCATTTACAATTTTTTGTTATATTTTTTCTAATTTAAAATCTAAAGAGTTTTCTATCTGAGTAAGATAAATATATATTAATATTTACTAATTATCAACATCTTTATTATATTTTTACTTACATTATTTTATATATATATATAACTTATATAGAAAATTTAGAAAAAATATTGGAATTTTTTCAACTTTGTACTTTTATATATGTACACTCCCCTTCATATGCTTTTGCCACTCTTCGGAAAAAATCTGGAAAGAAAGAAAGTTTTATATTTATAAAATTAAATTTCCCTTTTTTATTAACATTTAAATACTTATAAAAAAGTAAAAAAATTTAACCCTCATAAAATTCCGTATAGTTATTGAACCGATTATCGAATCTCAAAAATCTTAACGGTATTTGAAAGTTTATGCTTTCAAAAAGATGTCTTTTGAAGTGAAAAACATAAATTTAAAGTGAAATAAGGTTTCTGAAAAATAATTTTTTTTCAGTTTTTATGGATTCCAAAAAATATGTAAAATTATATAAAAATTCTATTCTTGATATTTATGTTTAATTATTTACAAAAATAATTTTACATATTTTTGCTCTATTGTTGCTGATTAATAAATAGTTTTTATTATGATTATTCAACGTAATTAAAATATTTGTTCCCCAGAATAATAAATTTTGATTTTTTGGAATCCATAAAAACTGAAAAAAAAATTTTGAAAGTTGAAAGCATAAACTTTCAAATACCGTTAAGATTTTTGAGATGCGATAGGTGGTTCAAAAACTATATGGAGATTTATGAGGGTTAAAATTTTTTACTTTTTTATTAGTTTTTAAATGTTAATAAAAAAAGGAAATTTAATTTTTTTTTAAACGTAAATGTATTTTTCTAAAGCTTTTGCTTCACAGAAAAGAATGCCGTCAGAATTTGGAAGCTCCGATAATTTTTCGCAGTGATATGAAACTTTCTTTCTTCCCAGATTTTTGCCGAAGGGTGGCAAAAGCATGTGAAGGGGAGTGTACATCTTTTCATACCTTATTCGATTATTTCCTTATGTCCTTTAAACGAACATAGAAGCAATCTGCATCCATTTTTCATCAAATCTTGCTTAATTGTTTATATTATTAGGAAGGTTTGTAATGCAAATATGTTCTTCAAGGATGCGTTTAAAATTAGATTGTAACTGTTAACAAAAGTGTATAATCGTATAATATAACCTACAACATTTTGGATATTTCAAGCATTTTAAAGAAAAACTTTATTAATGCCTTCTCAAGTTCTAGAGTCAAGCGTGTGAACATTAAAAATATTTAAGCGACTCATTTTTTCTTTTTGAGGAACTGAAACAATTTTAATTCTTTGATCAAAAGATTATTACCATGCTTTCATGATTTTGGTTGCTGTATATTAACCACGATCTACTGTGTCAACCAAGCAATATAAAGCATTATCTGTTACCAAATTACAGAAATATTATTATTCTTAATCACAAATTCATCTAATGTATTGACAAATATATTAATAAAGAATTGATAAAGATACACCTTTCAAGAAAAAAAATGTATTTTAGAACCAAGAACCATGGATTAACGCGAAAGGTATTGTGACTGGACTGAGTGGCTGTGGCAACGTGTTCTACGACAATAGCACTCGCACTAGAACCTGTGTCATCCTGAAGGGACTACAGGGCAAAGCTTGGTCGAAACACTGTCACACGGATCTCACAACGGTTAAGGCCCTGATCGAGGAATGTTAGAAAGACGGCAAGGAAGTTATCCTGGGATGTGACGCCAATGCGCATTACATCATCTGGGGTAGCACGAACTGCAACAGCAGGGGTGAAGACCTGCTGGAATACGTAGCCTCTACGGAACTAGATATACTGAACAGGGGGAATACCCCAAACTTCAGAAATGCGGTAAGGGAGGAAGTTCTAGATATCACTCTGGCGTCGAGGGGAATCAGTCGCATGGTCTCTGACTGCAGAGTCTCGGAGGAGGTCTCAATGTCGGACCATGAGACGATCCGGTTCGGGCTAGAGGAAGTAGAAGGAGAGGTACAAAAATGGAGAGACCCCAGGAAAACTAACTGGGATCTATACCTCAAAAGGTTAAAAGAAAGGTTAGCTGGAGTCGTGAATACACCCACGACAACGGAGGAAATAGAGGCAGTCTGCAGACAAATCGAGGGCGCTATAATAGGTGCCTTTGAGGATAGCTGCAAGCTGAAAGAGAAAAAAAGTAAAAAAGGAGCACCTTGGTGGAATCCAAAACTGGAAACCTAGAGGAGAGAATAAAGGATATTGCTAAGGAGGTGGTGCAAGCGCAAAGGAGTAGCAGAAAGAGAAGCCTTCCAGGCAGGCCAAAGACGCTACAAACTTGCGATAGAACTAGCCAAAAGAGATGGCTGGAAACGCTACTGTCAGGAGCTAGATGGAGTACCCGAGGTAGCAAGGCTAAATCGTATCCTTGCAAGGCCTACAACCAACACCTCGGGTAAACTAAAAACTCCCTCGGGCAAATGGGCAGCTGACGGAAACGAGGCACTAGAGTGCCTGTTGGCTGCACATTTTCCGGGACTGATAAAAGACGATCAGCCGAATATACCACCCATGCCGGCGGCAACGCCGGACTGGGAAATGGCTGAACAAATAATCACAGAAGAAAAGGTGAGGTGGGCTATTGGCTCTTTTAAACCGTATAAGTCACCAGGACCAGATGGCATTGTACCGGCAATGCTACAGAGAGGTATAGACACCTTGGTAGAACCACTAATGGGTATCTATAAGGCAAGCCTCTCGCTAGGCTACATACCAAATGAATGGAGGAAAGCCAAAGTGGTCTTCCTACCGAAACCAGGCAAGCCAGTCCATGTAATAGCAAAGGACTACAGACCCATAAGTCTGACTTCTTTCGTCTTCAAAACCTTGGAAAGGCTTGTGGATCGACGCATGAGGAATGGGTCACTGGCTAATGACCCTCTATATCCGACGCAACATGCGTATAGAGACCAGAATAAAAAAAGGTATTACAAAAAGAGGGATGGTCTTGGCAGCCTTCCTGGATGTGGAAGTGGCTTTTAACTTTACCACCGAAAGAAGCATCTGCAAAGGAGCACGGAGGCACAATGTGCCAACGGGCCTGGTAAGATGGATCAGTCGCACTCTTCTTGATAGGGTGATTGAGGCAGGATGGGGTGAGGCGAAAGGAGGGGGGCGCGCAACCAAGGGTTGTCCACAAGGTGGCGTGCTCTCACCAACGCTGTGGTCCCTAGTGATAGACGAACTCTCAAGGAGACTGAATGACAGGGGCATCTACGCGCAAGCCTATGCTGACGACGTACTTATCCTAGTCATTGGAGATACCGAGGCCACTATAGCAGGCCTTATGAGGTTTGCTTTTAGCATAGTGACCAAATGGTGTAGGGAAGTGGAGCTATCCGTAAACCCTAATAAAGCGGTTCTGGTGAATTTCACCACCAGGTACAAGGTAAAACCACTAGGATCAATCAAGCTATTTGGGGAAAAGTTGCCACTAGCCAAGGAAGTAAAATACTTAATTTGATAAAAACATACTATAACAGAAATAGAATCGATCAATTATAAAAAATTGAATAGCTTAGTACAGAACGTAAATTGTCTTGAAATTATTAACTCAAAAGATCCAAATGATATAACTGTCTCATTTATAAAAATAATAAAAAAGTGTATCGACAATGCAAATTACAAAACATGCAATAAAAATATTACTCAGCCAAGAACACAGTGTATTACCAAGGCTATAATGATTTCTTGTAGGAAAAAAGAAAAACTATATAAAACTTGGCGTAAAGAACCAACTAATGATCAGCTAAAAATAGAATACAAAAAATATAGTACAACTCTCGATAAAATAATAAAGACAGCAAAAATTAATTATGAAAAAGTAGTTTTATTAAAATTAGAAAAGACCCAAAAAATTGAATTGACTATATTATTGATGATGATAACACAAAAATTACTAATTCAACTGAAATAGCCAATGGCTTCAATAAATATTTCTATGAAATTGGATCTTAACTAAGCAAACAAATTAAAGCACCAATGAACCTTAACAAGACCTGCATAGATTGGAATAAAAAATCTATGTTTATATATCCAACAAACAAATCTGAAATAAGAAACATAATAAACAACATGAAAGATAAATCAGGAGGTTTAGATGGAATTAATATAAAAACCCTAAAAATAATTTCGGAACACATACTAACTCCTCTAACCCACATATTCAATTTATGTATAGAATCATCTACCTGGCCCGATGCATTAAAAAAAAGCAGAAATTGTACCTATTTATAAAGCAGGAAGCAAGCACTCCTACAATAATTATAGACCTATCTCATTGATCTCAAATATTGCAAAAATTTTCGAGAAAATAATCCATAAAAGACTTTATGATTTCATAACCAAACATAATATGATAAACAAAAATCAATTCGGCTTTTTAAAAAATAAAAGCACCAAAGATGCTTTAAACTACCTAACTAATATTATTTATAATAACCTTGATAAAAGCAAACCAACTATTGTTGCTTTTCTTGACCTAGCAAAAGATTTCGATACTGTTGACCATGACATATTATTACAAAAACTAAATATATATGGAATCGGAGGGAAGGCTCTTGATCTATTCAAAAGCTATCTACAGTATAGGAAGCAAAAAGTAAGGTTGAGAAAAGACCAAAGTGTATATAGTAATATTAACACTCGAGTTCCACAGGGAACTGTACTAGGTCCTCTATTATTTCTGGTATATATAAATGATCTCTTAAAAAATAAATATTTAGTCTCTTTTGCTGATGACACTGCGATCATCTCCACCGAAAATACATGGAAAGAAACTGAGAGGACAATGAATGTATATTTAAAATTTGTTGATAATTGGCTAGCACTAAACAAGTTATCACTAAATATTAATAAAACGACTTATATAACTTTTGGCAACTACAATGATAGTGTCCCTACAGATATCTGTATTAAAATAGATGATCAAGAAATAAAAAGAGTAGAAAAATACAAATACCTAGGTCTGATAATTGATTATAATATGAAATGGGACAATCACATTGTATCTATTATAAACAAAACTAAATATCTATTAGTTGTCTTCTCTAAGTTTTTTAAATTTTTATCTACTGATATACTAATAATGTTATACTATGCCCTATTCCACAGTATAGCAACTTACGGTGTACTAGTATGGGGAGGAGCGTACAAAAATGTACTTAATTTACTGCAGAGACTACAAAATAGAATATTGAAAATTGTTAGTAAAAATAAATTTATCACTAATAATTATCCACTTACTTTGGAGCATACGTTTACACTAGAGGCAATTAACTATTATTACACAGCGTTAGGAACCATTCATAACCAAAGGAAGTTAAATACTAGAAACAAAAGTATACCTTTTCCTAGAATTACTAAAACTATTAGTTATAAGAATCCTTACATAGCAGCTATCAAAATCTTTAATGTTCTGCTAAATGACCTCAGAACTGTGAGTGATAGCAATAATATGATCAAAAGAAAATTGAAACAATGGATAAAGTCCAATATCTAATAGCTAATAAGTCTTATGAATAAGTCGTTTAAGTCTAATAGCTAATAAATCTAATAAATCCTATAAATATTATATAGAAATTTAACACCGTTATGTATTCAAATTCATATATCTATACAAGTTTATATAATTTAAGTTAGTATGTAAGTATTAGTTTAAGTTTGTGACGCAAGGTACTACCGTGTACCTGCGCGTCGTCGCGAGCCTTCGCAACACGAGGTAAGGCTAGGCCGTGGCGCGCGGGAGCGGCGGCCATGTCTGAAGCTCGAGAGATTCTCTCGAGCCGTCGGCGACGACGGACGAGGAAAAACGTGCGTGCGCGACCGGAGGTGCAACCAGGAGAGAACGCGAGGAAGCGACCAGCGAGCCATAAGTGATCGAGGCAGCAGCTAAGGACGAGCGAAGGCTGCGGATATTGTAAGTACCGCCCGACTTTGTTAGCGAGTGCGGGCGCGTACCGGCGTAGAGTCGAGGAGCGCCTCGACTCTCTGGCGACGATCGTTGTTCGGCGAACGCGGGGAACGTGTCTCCCGTTCATCGTCTCTCTCTCTCTCCCTAGTTCGCGATTGCGGACTCTCGTGCGGCGAGAGTCGCGGCTCTCGAATACGAGCCGCCGCGTGGTACGACATCGGTGCTTCGAGCACGAGCTCGAGGCCGAATTTGTTATACATCGCGTGGAATGGGTAAGCGGCCCGTTCCCTCATATGCGTGCGTACGTGTGCGTACGCGTAGGGCGGCCGAGAATTCGTAGGAGCGCGCGAGGCTCCGTTCGGCGATACTCGGGCGCGCTCGGGGCATTCAGCCCGCGCGCTCGACATCTACTAACCCCTTCGCGTTGTATACGGGCCGCGGCGACGTGCATTCGCCGTCGGGTGCTCGCGCGCACCCCGAGGTAAGGACCTCGAGGCGCACTCGTGCGTGCCCCATTGCACCAAGCTCGCGGAGACAGGTCTCCTTCGCGAGATAAAAGATCAAAGAAGATCCCCGTTACAAGTTATTGCCAGGCCTATGTACAGGTAAATTTGCTTACCTCTATAGGAATTATTACTGGAACCCATGGTAACATAGGTTTTCCAAAGTTGTAATAATTTGCTATAAATAAATCTTAATCTAAATCTGAAATAAGAAACAATCTTTTAAAGTTCCTATATCATATAAACAATAAAACAACTACAAATTTCAAACTTCCTTGCTAAAATTTCGTTTAGAATCATATAAAATTCTTTTCAGGAAAATCCAGAAGATCTAACTAAACTGCTCTGCAAATATAAGAATAAAATCATGGATTTATACGCTATTTTTTTCTTTTTATTATACAATTCGTTAATTGCAATTAATAAAATGAGAAGTATTAATTTAGAATTTCTTTAAACTCATAATTTCTTATTTTATTATCAGTGTTAGTTAAATTTAATAATTTACTTTTAATTTGAAGCAAGTACTCTCGAACTAATAGCAATGTGCAGCCAATCGTATATACCCTGCTAGAAAACGTTCTAGTTAAAATCGATATGAAACTATGAAGTGGCTTGTAAAAAAAATGGGGACGAACATAACCTAAAAGTAGTTTCTTTATGCAGAACGACGATTTCGATTCTGAGCTGCTATAGCGTATAATTATGAAACAACATTTACCTAAAAATATTTAATAAGCTTATAGTGAACGATTTACTGTGTTTTCACTTTCCAGTGCGAATATTAATGAATTTTAAACGTTTTTCTTCTCTTTTTACATATTTGCAAGCCATTTTTTTCCTATTAATTAGTCACATTAACTATTAACTGTCACGGCTCGTCAGCTGCTCGTGCAGCGCAAGCTCGAATGAGTGCGAGTGAGAGACGAACATGTAGGAGCGTGGCGCGTGAGATAGAGAGAGAGAGGGAACGAGTGGCGCTCCGCGCGGGCTAGCGCGGCAGCCGCCATGTTCCTGATTGTTCTCGCGCGGGCAACACGTGTTTTTGTCTCGCGAGTGCTTCGCTATGCCGGCTTTCGCGTTTCCCCGGAGGTGTTGAACCCAGGAGTCGGCGAGAGAGTTGAGAAGCAGCGGCAGTAGTAGCAGCAGCAGAGAGCGGCCGCAATACACGGCAAACGGCGAGAGAGGCGAGCAGCGAAGAGGCAGTACAGCCTTTCAAGAGAAAGTGAGAGAGTTTGCGAGGTCGGCCGGCAAACGAGGTAAGAGGAGTGCGCGTATCCTGGACAGAATTATCCAGGATTCTCCTCTATTTTGCGGGCGGCGCAGCGTGCGCATCTGTGTGCATGTATGTGGGGTGTGAGGGCATCGGCCCGAACGTCGCGCGCGACCGCGAGCGAACCTTGACCTGCGCGACCGCTACGTTGTTTACCTTGCGCGTCTGTATTTTCGTTCGTTCTCGTTGACGCGAAAGAAATTCCGTTGATATTTACTTTGCAACTTAAATTATTTTTCCCGACCTACGTCCGAACTTCCCTGGACTGCGACCGGGAGCTAGCCGGCGCAGGTAATTTTCGCGATCGTTTTCAGCACGCGCTCGAGCTCAGCTGAGCTCGAGAAAGCCGGGAGTTCGAATTCTCCCGGCGTTTGTAGCGGCCGGCATTGCACGTGTGCAGCACGCTGCTGCACACAGCCGCACTGAGGGACCTCGGTGAGGACCAGGGGCGGCCCCGTTACATAACATTAAGTGTGAGATTCTGTTTTAAGTAAGAATCTTCATTTAGAGACTTCAAAAAATCGATTTCATTTTTGCTGAAATGTTTAAAGCTATCCAAGAATGTGTTCTTAAAATTTCAGATGGGAAATCGAACTAGTTGCAGGTATGCAGCAGAAATGGTACTGTATTATGTATTTATTATGACACGCTGGCTACATTTTAACGTTCACCACGTGTATGTCCATTTGCCAGAAATTATCTAACGAAGAGCTGCTAATGTTTGCTAAGTGTTTAGGTGGCCGTACACAAAACTTCACTGTGTGGCGAATGACACACAAATACCTTAATTCCGGAATAAAAATCGTTGAAGTTGTACCTGGACTCAGACAGTTTTGTAAATATAATAAGTTAAATATAAATTCTTTAAATAATAACAAATTTGCTTATATAGGAAATAAAATTATAAAAAATTCATATAAATTACAAAAAAATGTTCAAAGACTTTATAGGCAAAAATTCCAAAAAACATAGATTATTTTACTAAATTACATTAATTTTTTAATTTAATTTCTTTCATAATTTAACTTATAATTTTAATACCCACATCATTGTATAATTAAACACCAAACTTATTATAAATTCTAGGTAAAAAGTTTACATTCCTAGTATTAACAATAGTTGGAACAAGTAACTAGACATTAAAATATAATTTAAATAGAATATAAAATTCTTTCGACAAAAATTATTATTAGTTATATAAAATTTAATAAAAAGGAAAATAACGTATTTTATAATTAATAAATAATAAAAAGAGAAATACATCAGTGTCAAATATACCGTAGAATAATTGATGGATGAAGTATTAATGTAAATTTAAATCTAAAATCCTGCATTTTTTATAAACAAATAAGTAATAAACTTCTTTAAGATACAATAATTTATTTAGAACTAACACAGATTTTACATAAACTTGTATGTAATGTTTTATCTATCCAACCAACAGTTAAAACCGTAAAAGTTAAAGAAAGAATTAGTTATTTAAACAAAGTAAACTGGTTGCCTTAATATTATAACTACAGAATTAATTTTTTTTTTATTACAACTTAGAAATTACTTAGAAGTAATTACTTTTTTGTTAATTATTAGTTTGGAAAACCCTGTGTTCGGTAGATGACCAAGTTGGCGTGTTTTTGACGCGACATTTTGGTGCCTCCTGTGAGGTCCGGACATGAGTGATTCCATAATTTACATCATTTGCAATTAAGAGCAGTGGTATCTTGTGAGCTCTCGGATCAACAGCGGTACATCAGTACCTCAGCCGATGTCATTCGACCATACATGGTTCGTCTCTGGATTCCATGATCTGTCCAGCCTGCAGCAAGCATCCAATTTTTTCCCGAATCGTTCAAGAAACAATATAAATATAAGTATTTTTTAACTTTCAAGTTTCCTGATTTTTATTCGTAACTTGATATTATTAACGACTAATAATTACGTAAATACGTTATACAGTTATTTGTTTTTTTTTAGAATTTATTATAATATTGAATCATGCATATTTAACCTCTTTTCATGATGGATCCTGTGACGTCCAGGCAAACATCGGTAAATAAAATTTTTGGCGAAAATAAAGTAACATCCGAAGAGACCAGATGGCGCGCGCCCGCAAGTCAATATGTAAACAAAGTAGGGATTCAACAAAGTATATTAGATATGAGTTACCGTAATTTTTCATACGATTACTTTATGCAAACCCTTCCAGCGGGTCACCACCAAAAAGAGCATTTCGCTCAGGAGTGCACTTTGTCGATGCAGGGCGTAATTTTAAAAATAATTCTTATAGGTCAAATGACAAGATTTTGGTATTACCATATTGTAAATTACTAGATGTTCAAATAAATCCTAAGTTTAAATTAATCTTACAATTTTGTATGATAGCAATCACCTGTATTAACGTACATTCGGAGTGGTGGCGGGTTCAGAGGGGACATTACCCTCCCTTGACCCATGCCACTCCTGGAAAACCGCTATGGGTAACTGGGGGATCCTAAGCAAGATCTTTCTCTACTAGGGCCACGTAGTGTCCGGGAGGACCCACTAGTGCATCACACTTGTCGGGTGCAAGGTGTTCGCCTTCCTCTCCGCCGCAGATTTACTTCGGGTCCGATTCATTATCAGAACCCAGAGGACACGCACGCGTCTTTTTTTCTTTCCGGCTGCTGATTAGTAAAAGCATTGAGCTTGAAATATCTCATTGCCGATGTAGGAATTTTCTCTACGCCTGCTCCTCACGATCGTGTTAAACTCCTTATCCAAAAATGCATTAAAGAGACTGTAACAATCTGGGTATTTCTACGGTGCAGGACTGGGTAAAATACGCGACAAAGACAAGCTTAAGACGCTTGACTTCGCTACTCGCAGACAGACTCAGTGCGCCTGTTGAACCCCTTTCGACTGCTCAATTCACAGTCGAAACTAAAAGTAGTATCTGAGCTTAGTATGCTCAGCTTCACCACAATCAATTACCCAATCCGCAATTGATTATTCTAAGTACAAGACAACGATTTTTAATAATAAATTTATGGAACAAGTGCGTATACTTATTTGATTTCAATATTTAAAAAATTATTTAAAAATTAATTATAAAATAAGTCATTGTTACGTCCCGAGCAGCTGGACCTCATTTTTCGCGAGTGCGGCTTTTAAAATTCGCGAGATCGGCCAACGCCCGCCTTCGTGCATTTGAGGTTATTCGGGCGTCCCGCAAGCACCATGGTTTGCGGTGTCGTTGGCACTTACCTTTCGATGGCCGCAATCGGTGACCGACGCGATCGCTGCGACCTATTGCGGGGCTGCGCGACTGGATCGGCGGCTGCTGTACGCTGCTAACTTTTCCTTTTTCACTGTATATATGTATTTCCTTCACCTTTTCACTAAATTCCACGGTCACAAATCGTTTGGTACAACCAACACAATATTTCGCTCACTGGCACGAAGATGCGGCGCGACAGTGGCGAACCAGCAACGCAAGGACGAATCCGTGGCACAACAGTTTACAAGGTCGCTCGCGAATGGCCTCGCGGAAGCGGTCGTTATGCCGGCCTATTCTCGCGGCAGCTCCACTCCAGAAACACACGCGACGAGGGAGTTGGCGCAGCGGAGAGCTTTCGCGGGATCTCGACTAAAGCGCACCTTCCCGGTGGCTTGCTCAATTGCAACTGCCGCATCTCTCCGCTGCACCGTGGAGAAGCAAAAAAAAAAGTTGGCATTTTTCGTCCCTCCCCAGTAGTATCATTCTTCCTTCAGAGCTTGGGTATCGCCAGACGCTAACTCAGCGCCGACCGACTGCACCAGGGCTCCTATCTTTCCTCCGCTTCGCGGAAAGAGCATACGTTGATCCTTTTCGCGAACGCTGCTCGCGCTGTTCCCGCGCTTCGCACGGATATCCGAAGCCGCCCTGGTGTCGGCCGAGGCTGAGTCCGCGTCTGCGAACGGGCATGACGTCGCATCTACGTTTTGCGCAGTGCTTTTAGCTCGCGCCGTTCCCACGCTTCCCCGAGATATCCGAACTTGCAGCGCAGCCGGTCTGGCCCGGGAGGGTGTTGGGCGTCGAGGGAAGTCGACCCGCTGGTCGGCTTTCGCTGCGCGCGATGGACTCCGGTGTCCTTCCGGCGAGTCAGTACGCAAGCAGGATTACTCCGGAAAGATGAACGAGAATAAAAAGAAATTTCCTTATATCTATTCGGCAGCGCCTTGAATTGTCGCCGCGATAAAAATACTCGCGCGGCGTTATCTGCATAAACGCGCTGACGGTGCGCCTGGGCGCTGGCCAAGCCGTGTCGCCGCTACGAGCTCTCGGCCGAGCGAAGATGAGCTGCGGCATTTACGCATTTAGCCGACTTCGCCGCGCGCCACAGATCCTAACATCCTTCTCGCCTTCACGAGAAGGAGAAGAATCGCCCTCGTTCGAGCTATGCGAATACTCGAATCTGATTCTAAATAAAAGTAAAGTAAAAGCGCAAATTTCCTTATGACTTTAAAGAGCGCAGATCGCCGCTGCGATCAAGTATCGCGCGCGCGGTCCTTATCTTTATCGCCTCGCTGACGATGCATGGCTCGGCGCTTGACCGAGTCGTCTCGCCGCTGCGAGCTCTCGGCCGGGCGAGCGAAATGCGCTGCGGCAAAAAGCCGGCAAAAGAGATTGATAACAATAAAAGAAATCAAGCGGACGGTGCCGCTCGGGACATCACAGTCATATTATCGCAACCCCACAAAAATATTATGTTATATGCAATAGACCATATATGTACTTTTTAAGTACCACCGAGTCTGAATTTTCCGATTTCTGTTGTTTATAACCTTAAAATACGGTCAGAATTGTATAGCTGGACCTGTATTCAAAGGTTCATAGGATGAATTTCCTTGTCTCCTATCCTTAAATAGTGTAGATTATGCGGGTTTACGCCTAGAATCGCTGTATAATCAAAACTAGATTCCTCTTCTATTCATCCTAGATGTGAACGCGAATTATTAATAACGGAAATAATCCTTAATTGCCATTGCCTATTAGCTTTGGCTATGGCAATCGCAATTGGTAAAGAGGGGGACGACCTTCTGTCACTCTCTCGGCGTTCCAGCTACCTGCAGGATGTCACAATTTTCCGTCCATTTATATTTCTCCGGCTGTTAAATTGTCATTACATGTTTTAAAATTCTCGCAGCTTATGTAATATTAGATAACAAACTCATCCTCTGTGTTCTATTTATATGTATTAGGCCTATTATGACTTTTTGTAATTTTCCCATAAGGAAAATAAAGATTTATCTATGTCTTTCTAATGAGAAAATGTGTCCCAGAGTACGCCAGACGCAGTATGTGTGTGGTTGCTTAGGTGAACGAGTTTTTATCTAGCCAATTCAAACATGTAATATTTTTTAATCAGTAACATTGATGTAGTATGTTATTACTAAGAATTTTATATTCTTTTCTTCAGAATCGTATTTGGCAACGTGATTATAGAGATAGAAGATCTCTCCAGCCTGACGTTATTTATTATCCTGATTTACTACCTCCTCCTAGTTATATTGACAATCCAATCAATGCAGTCACAACACGATTTGTCAAAACAGCTACAATAAATTGTAATATTAGATAACAGTTAACCATGAGCTATATTAATTGTCATAGCAAATGCTATTTTAAAAATATACTGTCGTCTTCTAAATGTAACATTATAATCATTCTCAGTATACAAAGTAATTCTTTTAATAAACAGAATATCATTTTCCTTATCACCTGTTAAAATTTCGCATTTCAATAAGTTACTAGTCATTTCCAAAATTAATAAGCGGGTTGCATTACATAATCCCCCGTGAATACTTGGATATCTTACAAGAATAACCATGCAATTAATTCTTAATCGCAATGCATACGGCGGTAAACTTGAGAGATTAAAGGAATTAAAATACTCATGCAAAAGTGCTTCAGCCATTAAGCCATTATTATTGCAATTGTCTGCAGACTCAATGCTTGTGTATATGCACTCCGTACTTCTATTTAATAACAATACAACATTTTTATTTATCTCTTCAACATCAAAGTTTCGAACAGATAATATAGGAGAAAAACTCAACTCCTCATATTATTTATTTCGAATTAAAGGTTGAAAAATAGAATCAACTAAATTAGAATTTTTTACAACGCTTGTTTTAGGAATTATTACATTATCATTACAATAATTTTACCGTTTCCTACTTTTAAATCCAATTCTGCAAAATTTGATTCTCGACCTAATACTCGTACATTACTTTTTAATTCATACACTTTTCACACAAATTAAGGGAACAAAAAATTTTTCGAAATTTTTTGGCGATTTTTAACAGGCTGTATCTCAGTAAAAAATGGTCGTACAGGAAGCAAAAAAAACTCTAGTTTTTAGATTTTGTAACTTAAGAATTGTTCGGAACACTGGTAGTTCAGCAATCCTTAAATAAATCGCCAAAAAATTTCGAAAATTTTTTGTTTCCTTAATTTGTGTGAAATGTGTATTTATGAAATGAATTCCATAATTTACAACATTTTATTGATAAATTTATTATTTCAGATCTAATTCTATTTGTTAATATAGGTGACAATTATTAAAAATCAAATCCAAAAACTTTATGAACTGCCATTACTTTAGACAATAGGCAAACCTTTTTATTTTGACCTGTTAGTGTATTATAAATAGTATTATGCGTAAATGTTTTCCCTGGTCCACCAGGTGCATCAAAGTAATAACGTTTAAAATTGCAATCATTTACGGTAAATAAATTAATTACAGTGTTACGTGCAAAGCAAAAAACTACATACGTATGTACATAGTTAGTAATCCGCATGTATATAGATAGTAATGCCGTACGGGTCCGCTCGATCGCAGTATGTCTCTTACGAAGACTTCACGTTCACATATCTAGAAAACCTGATTATAATGTCGAGGACATTCGAGGAGCATCTCAAACACCTTTGCGAGATATTAGGCCGTATAAGGGAGGTGGGCCTATCTATCAACAGACACAAAGCCACTTCTGTCAATGTAAATTTAAGTATTTGGGGTGGTGCTGAACCAAGAAGGGTTCCGTCCCAACCCAGTGAAAATAAAGCCGGCATTGGAGAATCTGGCGCCAAAGAACGTAAAGCAGCGAAGACGTTTGTTAGGCCTGACATCGTGTTTGAAGTGGTCCCTGAACCACTTTGCCACGATTGTCAATCCCCTTACGTTACCTGCGAAGAAGGAGCATAAGTTTGAGTAGACGGAGGTGCAACGGAGGTGCGGACTTCGACAAAGAGTGCGTAGTTCAGAGGGATGCAAGCATCTCGTTAATCAGAGCGGTTCTCTGGATCTCTGGTTCTCGGTAGTCAGAGCGGTTCATATTTGAATTCGTAAGTCGTGTCCTCTCTCTTGTCGAGAGGAACTGCAGCGTGATAGAACGTGAATATCTCGCTGTAGTATCGGCGATAAGGAAGTTTCGACCATACATTGAAGAATATACCTTGAATATACCTTCAAGCTTTTCATCGACGGTTTCTTGAACGAAAAGGAGCAGAATAATCCTGTGGAATAGACTAACCGAACGAAGACGCAGATGATCACGGCTTGCATGCGGGATGACCGTGATCACTGGGACGAGCATCTCTCAGGACTCGCCCTTGCTTTGAATAATTCTAAGAGCAACACAATAGTAACCTTTGGGTTTGGGATATAGCAGAGCAATAGAGGGTCTGCTCCGACAGTGCGAAGAAGAAGACGACCGAGAAAACTGGGCTCGTCACATGAAAAAGCTCTCCGAGATCCATGAAATGAGAGCGGCGAAATCTGACCGAGAACAAGACTGGAAGGCGTGTTATCACAACGTGGGCCGATGCGAAGTCGACGTCAAGGTCGGAGACCTAATTTAGAAGAGGATCAAGGTCCTCTCCAATGCAGAGTAAGGAGTAGCTGGAAAGCTAGCTCTAGTGTAGCATTAGTTATTGACCGTTGAAGAGCAGTACTGTACTGGTAGTCGCGTGTTGGCCCTTTAAACGTTAAGAGCATAACAATATATTAAGATGTACGGTTACGCACTTTTACACGAAACAAAAATTTTATTAAATAAAATATTTTGTATTAATAGGTAAATTGTTTATTTTTACATACAGAATAAAAAGAATATAAATAGTTTATTTATTTTCTAATAAATGTTGCACCAAAATTTAATAAATTTATTCTTTGTGTAAAAACAAATATTTGTTCTTTTTAAGATACTTTATAAGAGTCAATGCTTAACAAATGGAGCAATTTGAAAAAAGAATTTTTTTAGAATAAATGCTGTAACATATTAACAAGATACGGTAAGAAAAATAACTCTCCGGAATTCAAAAGTGAATAAAAAATTCTTTCATATGAATGGTGTAACCCTTATTTCATATCATCACTCAAAATCTTGCGTAAGATTAAACATGGGCAAAAAAATTAAAATAAAACTTTTTAACCTCTGTAAATATTTAAAAAAATTTATTATTCGTGACAAACCACCGTCATTTGAAAATTCTTGGACGACCTTTAGAATCCTTTTATACTAAAAAATTTGACCTCTGCGTTGTAGAGGAGCAAAAGTTTTTATTCTTTCCTCTAATTGATCTTGGTGGGCCACTTCGTGTTGGCGGAAGAAAATTATGATCTAAACTAGTGCTTTGTAACCTTAATATTTTTAGATTTTTTAGAGTTAAATTAAAATTTTTGAAAATATTTAAAATTTTTAATGCATCTTTAATTTTGCTAATGAATTTATATTGATAATTTATTATTAACAAATACGATCGCTTTGTTAAATGGTTTTCTTCACCGTAATTTAAATACAACTATTTAAAAATTAATAATTTTTTACACAGATGGGCACATCGCTTTTTTGATAGCTAAAGTTGTATTAAGGATACCAGCTAAGTATTGAATTTTATATCATATCAATTATACGACAGGGTTTCCGAGAAAACTTCTTAAGAAATGAAAATTTTGCAAATTTTGCAAACAGGGATATTTAATATTTTATACATCTATCACTACTATTTGTTATATTCAATAATATCAATAAAGCAATAAGTAAATGAGATTTTTATAAAATTACATTGCATGTTTAAAATTTCTGTCACAACACATTCCTACCATAACTTTATTAAATCAATCCTAAAATTTTGCACATATGAGTCTGAAATTCAAAAATAAGCGATTAATCAAATAAGAGTATTTAAACGAGAAAAAGGATAAAATATCTCGCTAACGTCATTTCGATCTACAAGTCCATGCTGGTTTTTAACTTCGAACAACAATCATCCCTCTGACTATTAAAAGCGAAAACATTATTATTTTTGGGATTTTGGGATTTAAGGGCAAAATAGTTACATTACAGTTCTATTTTTGAAATGTTTAGATACTGCTGGAGTAAATAATTTTCTAAAAAAAATCAAATTGAATTGTTTATTATTGGTAAACGTAAGTTTAACTACTCTAACCTTTGTGAAAATATATAGGTAATAATCATAATGATAAACACAATCGTTGCATACGTTAATCTCGGATGCGGGACCAAGACAAATTCTATAAAAATTTCGAGGATTTTCTCATAAAAATTTCAGTTATTTTTTTTTTTTTAATTATTTAAAACTTATCTATGAGTACATACAATTAATTTATAATCGATCAAAAATTTTCAATTTGAGAAATTATTAATATGAAATCTGCGTATTTCTTATAAAAATTGTAATTCATTAATGTTATATTAACGCTTAACAGCACACCTTAAATCCCCATTATCTTCCGTGCCATTTCGGTGGGGGCGTAAATCCTGCCTCGGTTTGAGGACAGGGGTCAGCCCCCATTTTTCTATGAACTCTATCCGAGAAATTTCTATTTTTTCAGTTAAGAGAGAAGGTTATTCCTTTTTCGAACTTCATTTCCTTTTGATATTACACAGCAAATCACGATATTAAATAATCCTTCTCTGTAAATCTTGTCTAGTCTTTCTTATATCTGCTTTCCTGATTTCACTAGTCTGGTGTTTTAAGTTTCTCTAATTTCTGCAGCTGAGAACAGCCTCCAAAATGGCTGCTTTATGAAAATCTCGAATAAAATGACAAAAGAATGATAAATTTTTACATATTTATCGTGCTTATATTAATAAATTCTATTGTCCCAAAGCTTAATATACTTCATCTTAATTTTGTAATTTTATTATACATTGTCGTGTATTTTATTCGTAGTATCTGGAACGCATACGAAATTTGGACAATAGTATATTTTTTAATACAATTGCTATTGACGTTCAGTATGGCATTTCTTTTTTACATTATCACTAAAATATAAGTAAAGAGAAAATAATTATAAATATTAAAAATTTATTTCTTAATTTTTATTGAAATATTTATAAAATATATCTGTGGCCGATAAAAAATATAATGCGAATTTATAGTATGTTGTTCAAACGATCCTTACTATTTGTCTACTATTTTATACAAGCCATATTAATCTAAATTTTAAATAAAAGACTTTTTTACATAATCAACAAAAGTTAGTTATTTAATGGTAATATGAAAAAAAAAACATTTGAAAATAATAAATCTTAAAACTAGATAGATAGAAAGGTTGGGGGTGTCTGTTTATTCGTAAGGTTACCACCTGGTTGGAAAGCTGCGCGAGTTGCTTTACTACCACTAGCAAATGATTTCTCCCCCTACATTACAATAATTTCCACGTGTTCTTCTTAAACCTAAGGATGGTTTATTTATCATATACATAAGTTTAAAAATGTTGTATTCCTTTCAAATTCTAATATAAAAGAAATATATATATATATAATATTAATTTCTAAAAATCAAAAACAAATAATTGAAAAATTGAAGGATTATCCCCTGCAAGAGAAATTAAGTAATCTTATTTATTTTTTTTAAACAGAGTTTAAATTCAATGAGTTCTTTATCTTATTTTTAAGATTAAATGTTAAAAAACAATTTTCATGTTTATCGTAAAAAAGACGTGTTTGTATATATAAAAAAAGATTAATTTCTCTTGCATAAGCTGATTGTTGAAAAATTAAAATGGATTAAATATTAATTAAATATTTAGAAATTTTAAAGGTTGATATTATAATTTTCAAAATATTGTACTCATAAATAAAGTAATTTACAATAAATCGCTATTCTATTTTATTATAAAAAAAATAGTTTTTATCTATATCCTTCAATAGAATTCTTATTTTTGATATAAAAGAAAGGGTTTTTTGAAAACAAGATTATTTAAATTTCATTAACAACACAGTCCCACAAAAAAAGTTGTCGGAACATTTGAAAAGATATATTTTTTATCGGTGAATTCGAATCTGAAGTCATATTAAGAGATAAAAGATCAATTTTCGAGAAAAAGACAAAAAACATAATTTTTTTTAAGGTTTTTTGAAATTAAAAAAAACAACAATCGATACAACCTATTTGACTGAATCGTAAGTTTATTTAAAAACCATAGGTTTGATGTTTTTTTTTTCAATAAAATTTAGGCCACTGTGGGTCTGCAAAATCTGTAAAAGCGCATAAAGGTCATATCTATTGACACTGCAAAGAATTAATGCATTGAATTCCTATGTATAAATATGCTCACATTTACGTACATTTTTTTTGAAGTAGATGAATGTATTTTGATCTTCTAAGGACTATAACCTGGTGCTTGGTATGACTTGATGTGGTCATTTGACGGTCAGAGAACATACATTAACGGAAACATACTCTTTTATTGGGGAACTGGAAAGAAGTAAAAATTTACCTCCAAAACCATATTTCCTAGTTTTTTAATGTGATCTTCACATGTGCCTATAGAAAGGTACAACCTAACTTAAATGACAATTTAAAAAGACACAAGATTTAAAAAAACTACAGCGGATTACTTTTTTTTAATATCGTTTTACAATAAAACTTTAAAATGTATATTTAAAAGTTGTTTGTCTCTAATGGATACATCTTTGTTTTGTTACAATATTTTCTAAAATGACATTTGAAAAACGTATAGCTGATTTTTAGTTAAAAAACGTTGTTTAACAATAAAAAAACAGTTTTCTTTCCCTTAAAACCATTTTTAACGTCACGTAGCTATACAAAATGCGGAGCTAAGCTATCGTCATCTGGTGAGTCTAGATACCTAATAAGAAAGGTAAAATTGCGTAGCGATGTATGGCGCGAGCCAAAGGTTTTTGCTTCGTGGAGCAAAGTTCGCCATGTGGCAGGCCTAGTTTAATTAAAAAATTTTTAAAAACTATTTTTCTTTCATTTATTTCAGTAGATATACTAGGTTACATCTGGCGCAGTCGCTGGGACGGTAGAGTGGGGGGAAAAACACTCTCAGTCACAGCGGTGCTACCCAGCGCCACGCGCCGAAGTAGTACCGCTGTTACTGTAAGAGATAATAATTTATACTACGCATTTAGTGAGCATGAGTCAGTCGTTTCATCTGCTGAAGCACGTGCGAATTCCTGCGTGCAAGCGTGCTGAAGCACGTGCGAACTTACGTAATATCTTACGTAAGATTTTTCAATAGTGTGCTAATAGCCGAGCAAGTAGCTGGTAATCCTAGTCTTATTAATGAAATATTCACTATATCATTGAAGAACCTCGCGAGGCTAGGCTTATATATTAGAAGCATCATTCATATGTATATCAGTCCCAAAATGAGTGTTGATGTGTTCGGGCATAAACTTGACAAAAAGGAAGATTCTCATGGTCCTCCAGGAGTAGGATATAAAATAACTAAAGATGGTCAGTTATGATGCAGACAATAAAAGGATTTCTAACGTTGCTTATCCTCATAAAGCCAATGACGCAGTAAATTTAGATTTTCTATCTCAATTAATTGAAGCTGAAGTATATACTTTCAAGAGTGAAATAACTCGAATGCAAAAGAATATTAAAGATTTGGAGTTTTACATGAAGAATCAGCATAATGATTTTTTAAAATACATAAAAAAAGAATAAGTTTACTTATCATTATCAGTATCATCATGAGCGTTGACATGTTTGGGCGTAAATTGGATAACGAAAGGAGGGCTCTGCTAGTATTGGTTACAAAACCACCAAAGTCGGACATTACGACGTAGATAATAAACAAATTTGTAATCTAGCCGACCCCCAGCAGGAGAATGACGTAGTAAACTTACGAACGCTACGCAAAACCTCCGAAGCTGATGTTAAATCACTTATAAATATAATATCTAACCTTCAAACGAGTATCAATTACGTACAAGTTGAATTGAAAAAACAAAAAGGAGAGATTTTAAAATTAAAAAATTATAAGAGCTTAGACAGTATATTAAAAAATGGAATATGAAAGAGAAATATACTTTTAAAAGAAGAAAGAGTAAAAGGCTTTTGCTATCTTTTAACTATTATAGACACATTTTCAAAGTATAGCTGGGAAGTTGCAGTAAAAGAAAAAACTGGTGTAGATGTCGCTAGTGCAATGGAATCTGTACTAAAAAAAGACGCGTTCCTAAAAATCTTCAAGTAGACAGAGGCAAAGAATTTTATAATACAAATTTTCAATATTTAATGGCTGGATATAAAATAAACCTATATTCAACATATAGCAATCTCAAGATATCTATTTGCGAACGTTTCAATCGAATTTAAAAAATAATATGTGGAAAAAATTTAGTCTACAAGGAAATTACAAATTGATCAATATTTTTCCTAATTTAATAGAATCTTACAATAATACAAAACATCGAACTATAAACATGAATCCCAAGGGTGTCAATGCGGAAAATGAACTCGAAGTATTGAGTCGATTCTCTTTCGATTGTCGATTATTCAAGAATCCGAAATTCGAAAAAGACACCTTTTCTTTTCAATAATGCAATCTGTTGTATCTGTATAATTATCTTTTGTAAATTCATAAGTGACAACATCTAATTCAGTCAAATAAGACGCTAGTTATCGTGAGATGATGCCATAAAGCGACATGAATCAATAAATCTAAAGTGAATGTATCTGTCTTTAACTTCTTTTGTGAAAGATATATATCTCTCTTTGTTTTAGCTAATACTTTAACATTTCCTTTAAAATCTGGATGTGTCGCTATTTCTTTTAAAATACAATGTGCGTCATAGCCAGTAAAATTATGAAATACAACTGGTATGAAACTAGCATGAATGTATGAGGCTGGTTTGAGAGGATTATGCTTATTTATATTGATTAATAAACCAACAATTGTCTTTAATGACCACCCAGAGTCCCTTTCTTGAAATTCTTCCACGTCTTTTAATATCATCTGTTTGATATTATTTTCAAACCAAGAATTCAAACTAGTTGTGTTATAAATACACACGTTCTTGGTATTAAAATATTTCATTTGAATATCCTCCTCTTCATTCCGCTTTTTTACAATGAATTGAGCTCCCATCTCAGTATTAATTTTTAAAGCAGAATGTATGGAAAGAAACTTTTCTACTTGAGGTTTCAAAACTTTATATCCTTCAATCAGAAAAGACTTCACATACAAATGTGTACGATTAACAATGATAGTGGTGTGAATTCGATCCTTGAAAGCAGATTGGATGGATCGCCATTCTACACCTTCACCTTTAATCTCTTGAAATTGCTGATGAGCAGTTGGTGGCTGCAAGCCTTGTATATTACCTCCAACTCTTATTAGACTATTGAATTTAATTTCGAGAGAAATCAAGTGTGCTGCTTATGTTTGATATCTCTGCAAGCATTGATAGATCTCTTTATCTAATAAAATCTACATCAGAAATATTCTGCATAAAATACATTCTCCATAAACTTTTAACAGTTTCTTCAAAATATTCAATAGAATACATATTGTTTCAATTGCTTAGATTAAATTTAATATGAATATATAATAAATTACATGAATATAGTAAACAATATATAATAGATTTATAATTGATTATACAATGTATAGGGAATAGTATTCATAATATAGTATAATATAGTATTATGTTAAGCAAAATATTTGAGAGCATAGTTTCTAGCCGACTTATTGAATACGAAGGAAAATTCAAATGATCAAAACTGAAAAAGACAGAAGGTGAAATAAAAGTTCAAGAGCACGAACGAACATTTAAGGACCAAAACACAGACAGCATGGCAACCAAGTGCGAAATTACAATGCCGGTATTCGACGGTGAGGATTACAATATGTGGAAGAAAAGGATAATACTTTATTTGAGATTTAAAAAGTGCGATGACGTAATAAAGAGAGAAAAAGCAAATACAGACAACAACGATTGGGATGAAAAGGATCTAAAAGCGATGAACCATATCTACAGTGCAATCACAAATAAGCAGCTGGAATTTGTTGGCGAAGAAACCTCGGCGTACAACATAATTAAGAAGTTCGATGAAATGTACTTGAAGGAGTCCACAGCTTTACAGATAGTGTGTCGAAATAAACTAGAGAAAATGAGACTAGAAAAATACAGTGACACGGCGACTTTCTTTAGTGTATTTGACAAGTCAGTGAATGAATTGAAAGGCGCGGGTGCAACAATAAGTGAAAAAGAGAAGCTGAATTATATGCTAAATACATTGCTAAGTCAGTATAGCTACATCGGAGATTTAGTAGACACATTAAAGGAAGCAGATCAAACAGCAGCGTACGTAAAGAATAAAATACAGATTGCAGAAATGAAAAATAAGAATGAAAGTGAAGAAAAAAAAACTAATCCTTTCGCCGCAGAAAAAGTTCAGAAAGGAAATTGCTTTAAATGTGAAAAAAGCGAACATTATGCCAAAGAGTGCCAAAATGGTGGTCAAGCACGACGAGATGCAGGATCATGGAGAGGATTAGCGCGTGGTCGAGGCCGAAGCAGAGGAAGAGGCAGCTACAGCAAAGGGCGTGGAAACTTCCGCCAGCAAGACGCAACTACAAGCAGGCAAAGCGACTCAGGCGCGAGCGCTTGGATAGCGACGGCACATGCAGCGCACAACGACTATAGCGAAAAATTAGGTAACGAGATACAATGGTTATTAGATAGTGGATGTTCCATCCATGTAATAAATGATGAAAGTTTTTTTGAAAAATGCGTAGATTTAAAAAAACCTATAAACATATATCTAGGAGATAGCAGATCTATAAAGGCAACCAAAATCGGGACAGCAAACACTTATTTTGAGACCTTTGGTAAATTAAATAATGTAATAATCAACAACGTATTTTTTGCAAAAAACATGAATATGAACTCAATAAGCATGGGAAAATTAACTGATTATAATAAGACGGTAACTACAAAAGGAAAAGTTGCAAAAATTTTTGTTAGACAAAATAAATTTATCGCAATAGCCTTTAAGAATAATGGTACGTACACATTGAAAATTATTTTGGAGCGCGAAGGAAGATACCAGTGATTATCTCCACGTACAAGTCTTACACAAAAGATTTACACGTTATAACTTGCACACAGTTGACATGTCCACTGGTATAATTGAAAAATATTTTACAGCCTTTATTTTTACACAGCACAGTTTTACACATACTATGTTTTCCAACGGTGGTTAAACTACAGGGTGTTCGAAATGTTCCGGACCCCCCACTTATAACATAAAGTAAGCATTTTGGAAAAAAATGTTAAATACAAAAGTTGTTAAGTTTTGAAGGTTGAACTAAATGAAGACCTTGGATTTGTTATTGGTTATCATTTTCAAGGTCATTTAAAGGTCATCTTCAGTTTTTTAAATAGGGACCCCTATTTTTTATTTCAGATTCTGAAAGAGCACAAAATTTTACATCTGGATATGTATCCACGTTATGGCTCAAAATGACCTACAGAGGTCATTTAGTGGTTAAATGATTATTTAGTAGCAGAAAGCCAAGAAATCCCGATTATTAAGAACTTTGGGTGTATTTGACGAAAAGAAAAAAAAAATTTCGTACTTTAATACTAAAGTACATAATTTGATTTTCTAGGACGAACTTTATGGTCACATTAAAATTGGCCTTCATTTTTAAGGTCATTTGAAAGTTATCTTCAGCTTATTAAAAAGGGACTCATTTTGTATTCCGGATTCTGGAGGAGCATTAAATTTTAGGTCTGGAGATATGTACAATATCCACGTCATGGCTCAAAATGATCTACATAGGACACTTGGGGGTTATTAATTTCAAAAGCAAAATAATCTAACCGTTTTACATGAACAGTTTTTATTGCAATAATTTTTTGCAAGGTTTACGAGTTTCTACGCATGATTCATAGCATTTTCAGGATCGTTGTTTGTACCTTAGAAGATTTTGCTCACTATTCTTTTTAGGAATCAGTTCATTTATAATTGTTAATTAACAATTGTTTACTCCTATTTACTTTTCTGTTTTCAAGAGTTAAGTGAAGTTCTCTTACTTCGAAATTCAGATAATTGTATTAATATTCAATAATTGTACTTTTAATCGTAGTGAAAAATGGCACATCTTACTGAACGAGAAAGAATATCTTTGTTGATGATGCGAGGGTGGGGTGATCAAGAGAGAGGTTACAAACAGGTACAGCGTTTATTCAATGAAACATTCAGAGTTGAAGAAAACAACCCTATTTCAAAAAGTACCGTAATTCGTACAATTAGACGTTTTGAAGAGACAGGTGGTATTAAAGATCGTCCTAAATCAGGTAGATCCAAATCATCGTCTAATGATGAAAAGAGCTTAGACGTATTACAATCATTTATTGAGGACCCCCATTGCAGCATTAGACGTTGTGCACAACAGCATGAAATGGGAGCTGCATCTGTGCACAAAATTTTGAAACTCAACAAATGGCATCCTTTCAAATTAAAGTTGGTACAGGAATTATCTGAAGATGATTTTGATAGAAGGGTAGAGTTTTGTGATGTAATGATGCAAATGATATCTGATGATCCTTTGCTCCTCAATAACATTGTTTTCTCTGATGAAGCCACGTTTGAGTTAAGCGGAACAGTAAAGTAAATGTTTGGGCTGGCATATTTAATGGAAGAGTACTTGGCCCTTTCTTTATTGAAGGTAATTTAAATGCTGCAATGTATGAAAACATGTTTCGAGACCAAATTATACCTGCTATACCGAATTTAACGGGTGGAAATCTGGACGAAATTTACTTCCAACAGGATGGTGCTCCTGCACACTACGGTATTCATGTTCGCCGATATTTAGATGCAACATTTCATGATAGATGGATTGAGCGGAGAGGTACAATTGAATGGCCACCTCGGTCCCCAGACCTAACGCCTCTTGATTACTTCCTTTGGGGATACTTGAAGGATAAAGTGTATGTTATAAAACCACGTGACTTGGATGAATTACGCCAAAGAATCACTGATGAAATAGACTTGATACCTCAGCAAATCTTGCGAAATGTTGTTGCAGCCTTTTACAATCGGTTAGCACGTTGCCAAACTGTTAATGGGCAACAATTTGAACAGTTGTTGTAAAAAGTTCCTGTCAACGACATTTTAAAAAAATTCAGTTTGGGCGAATAGTCCACTGTCTTGATTTAGTTAGCTGGGCCGCCGATAGTCCTGCCTTAGCTGACTGGGCCGCTAGTGTTCTTGTCTTAGTAGGCTGGGCCGCCGATGGTCTTGCCTTAGTTGGCTGGATCACCCATGATGTTACCTTAATTAGTTGTACCTCCCGTGCCTGAGCAATAAGGCTCATTTTGATTAGACATTTTTTTATTTATCATTTTCTCCCCCGAGAAAAACTTTAAATACCAATTTCCCCCTCTGAACCCTACAACTTTTACATTGAACGTTTTTTTCCATCTTCCGTACTTTTCGAGATATTTGCTTGGGGCAATTAAAATGAATCACCCTGTACATTTATTTTTTTTATGTTGTTCGAATTTATACTTATATATATTGCGACCCTTGACAGTAAATGTCAAGCCCCCCGAACCAGCAATCCCACAGTTGTCTGCGTCTGCCCTTCGCGTTCGACCCGAGTTTTATCTGTTATTGCTGCGACTTTCTATCGACGTTACGCGAAAAGAGGAAGCAGAACCCTCAAGTAGAAGGAGATTAGCTTTTACGTCGACACCGGCTAAAAAGGAAGAGATGAATACTGATTTGTACACCAGCTGGGTAGACGGGGCTTGGCAGCAGGAAGCCGAAATTGAAGAGATGGTGAAGCTAGTGTCGAGGATGCAGCCTCGTCAAATTTGCGACACCCTAGAGACGCTGGGGTACAACCAGGATGGAACACTGCAGCATCTAAGAGACCGATTAATAAGAGGACAATACTGGGCAGTGTTGGAATTCGACGCTCCATGGGAGCCGAGTGTCGACAAAGTGGGAGCAGAGGCGAAAGATGAGGAGACAAAGGATGTAAGGAATTACCTCCAGGGATTTAAGAATTGTAGGCGGACAGAAGAAAAGGAAAAATGGCAGTTTCCTCCGGTACCGACAGCAGTGACGTCGACGACGGTTTCCACGTCCGTAACAACGACGATGGCAGGAGCCCGACCCAAAATGACAAGTAGGTTACAGGGGACGCAAGCTCCACCAGGGTTCTCGATGTGGGAACTGTCGGAGAACCGGAGGATAAACGACGCCTGAGAGGAGCAAGAAGAGACGCAAAGAAGTCAGAGGACGCCGCGACAAAAATCGCAAGAGACGTTTGAAGCAATGGTGGAAAGGGAAGTCCAGAGGCGATTAGCGGAGAGAAGGTGGCGAAATCAGCGGAGAAGGAGAGGACGCCGCTGCTAGAAGAGCCGCAAGAAAAAAGAAAGAAGGGCCGAAGATGCAGAAAATCCAGACGGCACCGGCACAGAAGCTGAGCCAAAAGAAGGCACCAAGGCAAACGCGGCAGCAGAGAAGATCACAGGAGGAGGAAGACAGCGAGGAATGGACGCCGACGTCGGACACGAATGCGGGAAGCAGCGTGGCGCCGTCAGAAGGAAGAAGAAGCAGGGTATCGCAGGGAAGGGAGGACGATCGCGACGCACCCGAAGCAGGTGGCGTGAGGGAAGAACCACGACCGCGACAGGAGTTGGATAGGGATTTGCGGAACATGAAGATTCTCCAGGGATGGGGTTTGAAGTTCTCTGGAGAAGGCGAAAATCCCGAGGACTACCTGGAGAGGTTAGAAGATTGCTTCAGGTGCACAGGGATAAAAGAGAAGGATCTGCTACACGCGCTCCCATGTACCTTGACCAAAAGTGCCAGCAAGTGGTACAGGGGAGTGAGGTCAGATCGACTGACATTTGAGAAGTTTCAGAAGGAATTCCGGATGCAGTTTTTAAGCGAGAAGACGGACGAAGACATTTGGGACGACGTGCGAGCAAGGACGCAAGCGAAGGGAGAGACGATTGCAAAATTCATATCAAACTTCAAACTAATTGTCTCGGCGCTAAGGAAGCCAATGCCAGAGCGAAGACAGGTGCGCCGGGCAATTAGAAACTTGCTTCCGCACTATAGGCAGAGAATGCGGGAACGGCGGATTGATACGTTTGAAGAGCTGCAGCGGATGGGGAGAAAATACGAGAGGGAGGTGGAGCTGGATGCCCGATACGTGGCACCACCACCGGCGGAGAAGATGGTAGTGCCAGCAGCGGCCTTCAAACCGCAGAAGGTGACGAAAGTCGCAGCCATCTCCAAAGGTAGCGGTGAAGATGATGGCAAAGAAGAAGAAGCGAGGACGGAGCAGAAGAAGAAGAATAAGAGGACAGCGAAAAAACCGGCGGTAGTAGCGACGGTGCATACCGCACAGACATCAGCAGGGGCTGCGACTGTACCAGTGACGTATGCGCAGGTGCTAATGACACCTGCGCAACCAGTTAAAACGTCGGCGCCGCAGCCTAAGCTGGGATTCCAGCAACAACAGCAGCAACAACAGCAGCAACAACAGCAGCAGCAGCAACAGCAGGCCGGAGCACAGCAGCCGAGACAGTTCTCGGGTGTCTGCTACCAATGCGGGGTAGCCGGGCACTCGGCGAGACGGTGTCCGCAGACGATGTGCTTCGGGTGCAATAAGGCGGGACACCGAAGAAATGAGTGCCCGTCTTTGCCGCGACTGTTTTGACAGGTATGTGGAACCCAGGGCGTATCTTTCCAGAACTGCCCTGGATGTGAGCCGCTGCGGCAGACGTGGCAGGCCGCGAGAGCACCAGCAAGACAGGCACCGGTGCAACAGCAGAACCAGGATTTTCCCCATGCCCAGGGGAATATCCAAGGGCCTAGGCAGGGCCAGATGCTGAGACCGTAGCCTTAAAAGATGGAGCAATCGCGACGGAGGAAGAAAGACCAGAAGCAGGGAAGAGGAGAGTTCGAGAAGTGTCGATAACGATACGAAGGGAGAAAAAAGAAAACTTGAAGGAAGGAAGGACATGGAAGAGTATAGAGCGTTACGAGGACGTGGAGCAGCGAGAAGAAAGTGGACGTCTTCCGTGAAAAGTATTGCACAGGATGGCAACCCTCCCCAGAGAACAAACGGGAGAGGAGCATTACGCACTTGGATCGGTAGATGAAGAAGAAGAGCAGGAAGAAGTGAATGAGGATGAAGAAGTAGATGATGACAGGGACGACGAAGACCAATGCGACGAGATAGCTGGATCAGACCAAGAGAAACGGCAATCTGTGGCGAGTGGGGATCAGGAGGCAAGTAGATCAGCCACGACTACGCTTCCTAATATAGGCAGGCCGGTCGTCATACCTGACGTGGCCTTAAGGACCCTACATAACGACGTTGCCGGAGAACCACCCAACGACGCAGAAGTCGAAGAGCGACGTCCGTCAGCGGAGACGATTGTGCGGCAGTACATCCGGGGGATCCAGGCGGGACGTCCCTGGGGGCTACCAAAGATGACGGGATCGAGACAAGAAGAGCAGCCAGCACAGAAGCAGGCCATTGCGAGTGGATTCAGGGTGAACAACCCGGCCCCCGCGTCAAAAGGCTTTGGGATGGCCCAGGCCTTGCCTGTTTGTACGGCAAAGCTCCAGATCCGCCATCGACGGTGGCTTCGTCCGGGAGTCAAGCTGGAAGTACCGGGGGTATGTCTAGCTTGGGAGTGGAAATGGCTGAGCAGGGCTCAGCAGAGGCTCAGCGAAGCCCAAGACAATCCCTCAACCCGGAGAAGGATGCTGCAGACAAGGAGAAGATAGCGGGGGTTTCTAGCGACGGCCGGCCCTTTGTGTGGTTGAACATAGGAGGGGAGAGATACAAGGCCCTCCTAGACACCAGGGCCGCAGCGTCGTTAGTAGGAGTACGGCTGACCGAGAGGTTCAGAAGCCGGCTCCAATCCAGTATGACGGCATTTAAAGGAGTAGTTGGCGGACCAACCACGAGAGTCGAGGGTAACCTCAAAGTGAACATCGAGGTGGACAGAATGAACCAGGAAATGGTATTCCGTGCCACCCCATCCTTGGAACAAGAGGTGATCCTAGTAGACTTGAAGCAGGCGTATTATCAAATCTTGATGGGAGAAGCGAGCAAGAAATATACGGCGTTCGCGGTTCCAGGGTCCGGATTATGGCAATTCACCAGAATGCCTTTTGGACTGACAAACGCACCCATGACGTTCCAACGACTAATTGATGTGCTGCTCGGTCCAGAGGTAGAGCCATTTATATTCGGATACCTGGATGATATCATTATTGTGACGGAGACGTTTGAGGAGCATATGAAGTTGCTGGAGTACGTGTTGAAAAGGCTAAAAGAGGCAGGACTGGTGGTTAATCGCAACAAGTGCGAATTCTGTTGCTCCAGCGTGACGTATTTGGGGTTCGTCCTGGACCGCGACGGATTGCGAGCAGATCCCGAAAAGGTAGCTCCATTAGTGGAGTACCCAGCCCCTAGAAACCTCAAACAGTTGCGACGGTTTTTAGGAATGTTGGGGTGGTACCCGAGATTTATCGAAAATGATGCAGAACTGAAGGTGCCCCTACTCAAGTTACTGAAGAAGGGTCAGGAGTGGGTCTGGGAAGGAGAACAGCAGCGGTCGTTCGAGCAGCTAAAGAAGGCGTTAATCACAGCGCCGGTCCTTGCCAGACCTGACTTCGCCCGACCATTCACGGTGCAATGCGACGCGAGTAACTACGCTTTGGGGGTAGTGCTGACGCAAGAAGGGGAGGATGGCGAGCATCCGATTGTCTATGTCAGCCGGGTGCTCAATGCGGAGAGGAATTACACCACTACGGAGAAAGAATGCCTGGCGTTACTCTGGTCAATCCAGAAACTGAGGCCCTACCTGGAGGGCTATGCGTTCACGGTGATTACGGATCACAGTGCCCTCCGGTGGCTGCAGAATTTGAAGTAGCCGACCGGATGATTAGCCAGATGGGCGCTCGAACTCCAACAGTGGGACGTGACAATCGTGCACGGAAAGGGGGTGATCAACCATCTCCCCGATGCACTCTCCCGGATGTACGAGGAAGATGGAGTTGAGGTATCGGCGTTTGAAGAAATCGAGGACGAGTGGTACGTGCGACGAGTGGAGGAGATACAGCAGACCCCGTTTAAGTTTCCAACGTGGCGGGTGGTGGACGGCCTGTTGTACAAGCATCGAACGGATGAGTTGCTCGACCCGATCACGACGCCAGACGAAGGATGGAGGTTGGTGGTACCGAAGAACCACCGAGGCAGAGTGTTGGAGGAGGCGCACCTTGATCCCTCCTCCGGACATCTGGGCATTGAGAAGACCCATGATAGGATTGCCAGAGAATATTATTGGCCGGGGCTGTGGAACGACGTTCACGGGTTCGTGACGAACTGCCGGGAATGTCAGACCTACAAGGTTTCCCAACAAGCCCCGGGAGGTCTGATGGGAAAGCGCATCGTTGAGCAACCTTGGACGGTGGTTGCAGCGGATTTGATGGAATTCCCTCCCAGCCGCAGCCAACATAAGTATCTCGTGGTATTCATGGATCTCTTCACGAAGTGGATCGAGTTGAAGGTGTTGAGGACCGCGACGGGGAAGGCAGTAGTCCGCGCGTTTGAGGAGTTGATCTTGTTCCGCTGGGAGACTCCTTGGTATTTCCTAACTGATAGCGGTAAAGAATTCGCCAATAAGTTTCTAACCCAAACTTTAGAGGAGTATGGGGTGAAGCATATTACGACTCCCCCGTATCATCCTCAGGAAAACCCAGTGGAGCGGAGCAACCGAATCTAATCGTCGAAATTGGGATGTTCACTTGCATGAATTTAGGCATGCAGTGAACACCGCGACTCAGAAGACGATGAAGGTTTCTCCGGCCTTCTTGAACTTAGGAAGACAACCCGTTCCGGTTAGAAGTTTGAGGCGGAAGGTCGAAGCGCCGGTGGTCTTAACGGACCCGGAAGTGTGGATAGATCGGGTAAGAAGGTTGGAGGCATTGCGAAAGCTTGTAGCGCAGCTAGTGGATGAAGAAAAGGAGAAGCAGAAGAGAGCATATAATAAGGGCCGGCGAGACGTAAGGTTCGATGTAGGAGACTTGGTGCTGCGGAGGGAGCACCATTTGTCGAATGCGGCGCAGAAGTTTTCGGCGAAGTTGGCGCTGAAATACGACGGGCCGTATAAGATATTGGAGGTGCTCTCTCCAGTAGTTTATCGAATTGAGACGGAGATTAATAAACAGACTCCCAAAATTCATGTTTCCGATTTGAAACGGTATTTACCCCTGCGCGCGAGTAAGGTGAACCGGGAGGAGCAGGATAGGTAGAGCAGACAACTGTTAGGTAGGGTATGAGTGAGTACGAAGAAAGGAATTTTGTTTTTTTTTGTTTTTTTTTTTATTTGTTTTGGGAAACGGACGCGCTATAGAACAGAGACATGTCGGGCATCCAAAGAGACCAGATGGAGGAGCAGGAGGAGCGGAGGGCTCGCCACGAGGCTCTGCTGACCATCGAAGCGGCTATCCAAAGGGAGATTGCGGCCCACCCGCTGCCGACCCTGGAACCCGAAGTGATGGAGTCGTGGAAGGAGGCGGCAAGAAGGACGGGAGCGATTCCGCGACGAGGAGGACCCCGCCCCAACGCCGCGATGGGGATTCCTCAGACTCCGGAGGAGGTTCGGGAGCGGCGACGGAGGGCAGCCGAGCTGCAAATTACGCTGGAGGCGGAGGACTCGAGATGGGTGGTGGCCGAGTTGGCTAGTTGCGAGGTGGAAGAAGGTGGGTGTCCACCCGCACCAGAGTACCCGGGCCGCCTCCGGGTTTTCAACTGAGGGATCGAGCGCCGGCCAGTCCCATATCGGAGGTGACGCGGATGGTCGAAGGTATGGGGACGGAGGAGCCGTTGGAGGGCGTTAGGAAGATGACGCCCAAGCTGTTGTGGGTTGCAGGTAATCCCACACCGATGGAGGTAGGAGATATCCCGCTGCCGAGGGCACCACCCTCCTTGCGGCGGCCGCACGTGCATCCCCCGGTACCCGCGGAATCGTGCGGGGATCTTCGAGCTGGGGATTCTCGGGAGAAGGGACGTGGGGGGTAGGCGATTGAAGTCGGGGCTGTGATTCACGAGATTCGCGAGCCTGCCCCACCGGCGCAGTGGCCAATGCTGCGTTATGACGATGGTTATAAACGCCATCGTTATAACCCGCGGCGGCAACTGACGTTGGACGACTACAAGTCGTTAAACCTGCCACGTGCCCGAACCCCGAGCCCCGAGCCGGGCCCCCTCAGGCCACCGGGTGCCGGCCGGGGCTGGCAGGAGTCCGAAGAGGAAGCAGCCCTACCCCATTCCCTCCTCCAAATCCCGCGACGCTCCCAGGAGCCAGAAACCTCGCGACGCTCGGGAACGCATTAGGCGTCTCGAGGCCCAGCGAGCACGGAAGGAGACCGCCCGGGATGCACCGGCAGTGGACCTGTGGAGGAAGGTGCCGAGAAGACAGGAGCCGGAGCCCCGGAGGGAGGGCGTGATGTTCGGCGATCTGTCCTATGTGCCCGTCGATCGGGCCGTGACCCTCCATCGCGGGCCTGTTACAACTGCTGGCAGGTAGGCCACTCGAAAGTGAGGTGCCTTTGGCCCGCGCGCCACATTTATTGTAATAACTGTGGGCGCCGCGGGGTGGACCTAGCCAGTTGATCGCGGTGTGCGGCCACCCACAAGGCCTGGTTGCGGGCCAGGGGGGTAGAGGATGGCCCCAGGAGGACGATGCCACCACCAGGAGTAATGCCGGTGTGGAGGGCGCCAACCGACCGATTGGTGCCTCAAATCCCGGACGGGGAGAGGAGAGGTCGGATGGAGACGGAGGAGAGCGGTGGCTGTGATTCGGCGGGAACAGGCGCCGGGACCAGTTCCCCCTAGGACGCTGCCGGCGATCAAGGGGGTGGAGAGGATGGTCGCAACCAGACCGGAGGAGCAGACTTCCCCGGCAGCCGCAGTCCCGCTGCCCGCACCAGCGCCACCAACAGCAGCAGCGGCGGAGACCGTGATGAAAGTGCTGGCTAACTGCCGAGATATGTCGCCGACCTACCAGGAGTAGGCCCTGCGTCTGGTGTTTGGCAATGGGGGTCCCCCGCCCCCCTGGGTCACTAGACCACTGCCTCTCTCTTCCCATGAAGAGCCGCGACATTGAAGAGCCGTGACATGGGAGAGCCGCGACATTGAAAAGCCGCGACACGGAAGATCCGCGACAAAAGTCCGCTCCGGCGGCACATTAATCCTTCTTTGTTTTGCGACTAGGTGGAGGTGCAGAATGCGACGGGTAAAATGAGTCGAGTGTGAGTTGAAGGATAATTTGTTGTGGTTATGTAGTGGTGATGGGGTAGAGGATAACTAATGAGTAAAGACGCTCGAGGGATCGAATTCCCTTCCTACGCGACGACTTGGGGTTAATAAACGTTCACGGTTGTTCCGTTTAGGGAGGGGGAGTTTGTGAGGGAGTTTTTATTTAATTTATTCGAAGGATTAAGGAAGGAAGGGAATTCGTTGCCGTCGAGCTGTCTCGCAATATTTATGTACGCAGGCAGGCTCGACGAGACGCGGAGGAGAGTATGAGGTTTACCTGGTGCGCGAGGCCGGGATATGCATGAGAGAGAGAGAGAGACCGAATGAGAAGCCGATGAAGCCTGAGGAAGTCGTCCAGCGAGAGGCAGTCCGACGGTGCCGCGACAATACACGCAGCCGAGGCGAGAGACGGCCGCTCAGCTGAGCGCGGCCGCCATCTTCCCTCGACCCCGCAACTGCCACGACGAGAGGCAAGGACGACATCGAGGCACACGGAAACACTGACACTCGACGAACACAATTACACTCACTACATGGACACACACAACACTAAACGCGGCGAGGGCCGCGAAGATGCGGGTACGCGAGAGGACGCGAGCCGAGGCGGAGACGTGCGAGCCGGTCGAGCACGTGTTGCTCGGCCGGCGGAAACTGATTAGGCGCGAGGGAGGGACGGCCGCTAGGCGCGAGAGAGACAGAGCGCACGGTGGGAGAGAGAGCGCGCGCGGCGGAAGAGAGAGGGAGCGCGCGGAGCGAGAGAGACGGCGCGCTAGGTGTGAGGGAGAGAGGGCGATGCGCGCGGCCATAGGAGCGAGAGAGAAACGACCGATCTCCCCTCCTATGCATCGTAGAGCCTTGAGAGATGGCGCGTTTGACTCGTGGTTGCCGTGGCTCTTGCGCTCGAGGTTCGCCTCCACGTGACGGCATGTCGCGCCTCTGCGAGGGCACTCGTGTCGCGAGTTCGCGATCGACGCGCGAACCTGCGCGCCGATCGCGGATATATGATCAATGTGCTAGAGTGAGAGGGAAAATTCGCGACACGGACAGAACGGCGGTTTTGTACAGAAAACAGTTTTTTTTCTCTTGATTTATATAGAAGTTTTGTAGTTGTAGATTGTACGTTATAGTTTGAGGAGGATCTAGTGGAGTTTATTGTAGGGAAGTAACCAGTGATTCAGTAGTTAGAAATAGATTAGATTAGGGAAGTTGTTGGAGTTGGTTGGAAATCGCCGAAGTATTTTTGTGGTGAGAAGAGCGGCGGTTGAAAGTAGGTGTAGTGTCGGTACATACACACTCGCGCATACGGTTTCGTGGACGCGACAGACATTACTCTTCAACAAGTGTAACACACAATTGCTTTGAATATAGTGGATTGGAGAGAAATTGCTGTTATTCATTATTTGAGTGATTCTGCACGAATTTTTCCTTGATTGTTTGTTTTGCTGGAAGCGTGTTTTTCAGCATTCACGGGCGGCGATTAGCCCCAGCAACGACAGCGGTAGTGGAAAAGCAGAGCAGCGGATTTTGCCTCCGTCGCCGAGGACATCCCCGGACTTGGTGCATCAACGACCACCCTTGAGTCTGAGCCAGCCGGACATCGGACCAAAACGGTGCACAAGCACCTGGCGCCGTTTTAACGTAGTGAGTTTTTGCAGTGTTGTATTTCCGCTTGAGATAAGGGTTTGGGAGTTTTGACGCGGTTAGGGTAACGGAATTGAATAGAGTAGAAAACCGTTGTTGGTCCGTCAGTGAATAGTACGGGGACTTACAAATACTATATCACAAAATTTAATAAGCATTATTTTAATGGAACCAACTATCCTCAAACTATATTTTTACTTTTGAAGTATATTATTTAATTTCAATATAGGTGACATGAAAGGTAACAATTCTAAAGTATGTTAACGAAAATTTGTTCACCAACTCATAAAAATGAGATTTTATTTTTGATCCTACACTGTAAAAAGTGAGACCCACATTGAATGCAGTTAATTTACAATGTGATAGTGACATTACTACAAAGTTACTATTTTTACTAACTTGTGATTGTAAATTAACTGGATTCATGTGGGTCTCATTATTACCTACATTTAATGTAGTAATTTTGCTACTGGTTTTTTATAGTATATGTATTTGTTTGTGTACATACACCAATAAGTTCTGCGATAGGTAAACCGATTCGAAAAAATCTTATTGCGTTTAATTGAGAAGGTTTTGGAGTTGATCCAATTGAAATTTGAAACTTCATTTTGTAAGATGAATTTATTCGCATTTCTCACGTTTTTGTATGTATGTGCACGTATAGTTTTGCCATGGGTAAAAACTGTAAATGTAATAGTAAATTAGGGCGCAAAACAGGTGATTCTAGCCCGAGTCGAATTTGTCACCCGAGCGAAGCGATTATTACTATTTTTTAACACATGGAGCGAGAAACTTGATACATTTATTACGAAGGCATGGGAAGGAAAAAGAAAGTGACTGGAAGGTGTTGAAGGCAGGGCGGAGGAGGGGGTCCAGGGGCAGAGCCCCTGGTGGGGGCGCAGGGGGCAAAGCCCCCCAACAATAAAAAAATTAATTATTTAAATTAAATTTAACTTAAGTTTTAATTTGACTTGTGTTGGGTGCACAACACTGACTGATGGTTTTCCAAAAGTGTCCTGCGCGCTACGCTCTGCTCTCGTATTATAAACATTACAAATTCTTGGAATATTGAAAACAGAAACATTGACGCCTCGCAAGGAATTCTTTTGTAGAAAATAAACTATGTTTTCAATACGTTACACGCCAGCTTTTAGTGCCTTGTTTTCGGCAACGAAGCATTTGCGGCCGCGAAACATTTACGGGCGCGACACATTTGCGGGCGCGAAACATTGCGTGCGCGAAACATAGCATGCGCCCACTTTGAAAAAGAGGCGGAAATCAACTGTTTTGAGCCCGGAAAACATGCATCAAAAGTCGAGTTTCGGGCCCGCAGTGTTTAAAAATTTGCTTCAATTTTGTTCGATAAATGTTGCCTACAATATAATTAATAAAAGCAATTTTTTTCAATATGGGCTAAGTAAAACGCAAATAAAAATAACGCGAAATCGTAAAATGACAACTTTTTCAAGCTTAGCGCTAAAAACAAGCAAATATCACTGGCGTTTCTCATTTATTTATGAGCAGAAGGTATACAGATTTGACATCTATAACACGTACTTTCTTAAAAGACGTATTTCATCGCGTTTATAGCGTTACAAATAAACGGACTAAATACATAAAATTCGTAATAAATTGCCTGATTCATAAAAATTTTTAAAAATATTTTTAAGCTACTTTAATTTAATTTTAAACAAATTGAAAAAAAAACAATTTAACAAGAATATAATTATTTATAACCGACCTCAAAAAGCCATTAAAAGGAAAAAACAATTTTTTTATCATACATCTTTAAAAGTATTTAAATTACCAATTATTAATTTACACAATTGTTAAAAAGATTTTTATTTATTATTTTTCATTGGATATTCAAGTATTGTAGGAATTTTAATAGAGCGCCATTGGAAAAACGAATGATAATAGATGTAGACAATAAATTAAAATAGAGTAAAACATAAAATAACCGAATAACTCAGAAATATGATTTAGCTAAGAGAAATAGTTTTGAGATCAGCTTAAAAGGGTTACTCACCAAAATTTTTTCAAAATCCATTTTTAAAAAATTGCGAATTCTTGTAGTAAACATTTGTAGAATTATTGGTGGAACTTTATTTTGATTGGAAAGTTCGAGAATAAGTTGAAAAATGCGAAGTAATGCAAGAGCCTCTAGTGCGCTAAACGTGCATGCGAAACTTTAAACGGGTTTTTCTGAAAACAATGTTTTTTAAAAAGGCTGACATGATTTGATAAAAACTAATGCAGTGCTCATACTAACGCGACGTCCCGTCGTCCTGAGGGTGTTCCTGGACACCTGAACGTCGTCTACAGGAACAGCGGCCGATTTTTTTCTCAATGACCAAGTGCGGGGTGGGCTGCCTTGTAGACGACGTCCCGTCGTCCTGAGAGTGTCCAGGTGTCCAGGAACACTCGTCCTGAGGGTGTCCAGGTGTCCAGGAACACCCTCAGGACGACGGCACGTCGTCCACAAGGCAGCCCACCCCGCACTTGGTCTTTACTGTTTGTTTATTTGTTTATTTATCTATTTAATTATCAATTTAATTTAATTTAATTTGTTTATTTGTTTATTTATTTATTTATTTATTTATCAATTTAAATTAATTTAATTTGTTTATTTGTTTATCTATTCAATATCTATTCTTGTTTGAATTGGTCCTTCATCCCACAATTGACTTAAGTTTATAAATTGAGAGGATGGCTGGAATAACGGTATAACTACAAAAAGGAAATTTTAAGAAAAACGCGAAAAATAAAAAAACATCGGTACAAACAAATTTTATGATTTTTTTGTTCCAGGGGATTACGAGTTAAGTTTTTTTACATCAATAAAAATCAAAAAATCTTAAACAAATCTAAAAACAGATAAAAACTAAAGAAATAAATTTTTGGGTTATACCGTTTTTCCCAATATTACATTGGTAACTTCCATTTTAATGCATTTTTTTATTATTATTATTTACAAATAACATATAATAGTTCAAAATTTGTACAAAAAATATAATTAAATTATTACAGAAATATTTCATGTTTTAAAGTCGTTTTTTTCTTCGTTTTTTCTGAATTCTTTGTTCTTTTTATCCCTAACTTTGCACTTTTTTCAATTTTTGGTTTATTTTCTTCGGATATCTCTATCTTTAAACTATTAAATAAATTTTTATACCACTGCTGTGCATCAAAACTTATAAATTTCATTAACGACTGCAAGTCATTTAATTTTTCTGGTTTCAGGCCTACTGGTTGGACTCATTTACATATTTTTTAGCGCAATCTTTTGTACAACACTCTTTTATTTCTTGAAATTTCTTTTTTTCTTTCTTGAAAATATCAAATATTATTTATTACTAAATTATTAAGTTAAATAATTAAATCGTTATTACTTATTAGTTTAAATTTACGAAGTAAAGCTTTTTTTTAAAAAAAAATCACAATATTTACCTTTTCTTTTCTCTTATTCGTTACATATGATTTACCAGAATTCTTTCTTTTTTTCCTTTGCTGCATGTGATTATCTGAATTAAATTTTCTTTTTTTCCCCTTCACTTTATTTTTGAGTGCTATTTCTTCTTCCGATGAAAAATGATCTGAACTATTTGATTGCTCTTTACTAACAAACATTTCGCAGCTTCTTAAACTTATCATCGTTAGGCCGTAGGCAATCGTACGTCTTACTTGAAAGCACAAACCGAACTGATTGAAGTCAGCGTGGCTATGACGGTCTGACAAATGGCAACAAACTGACAAGTAAACATTGTTTTCTCAAAAATATGTATGTATACACATACATATGCATACACATGCATTTGTTAAATATTCCAAAGAAGGAAGGTACTGACAGCAGGGAAGTGTGTGCCTTTTGTTTTAATCACGTACGGGTTTCGGGAAAATTCCCAGCAATCAGACTCGAGACTGTCTGCCTCGGGGACTAGTCCTTTTATTACTTTATTGAAGGGAGTAGCCCGCCCGGTCATTACGAAAAAAAAGGTACGCGTGAAAGTATTGTTTCTGCACGCTGGGTTTTCCTTGCCGTTTTACCATCATGAAAGGACACCACATGTGTAAGAAGGGGAATGTACCTTTTGGTGTACCTGGAGTTTAGGAGGAGAAGAAGGAATCGCGGAGAGAACACTCGAAAGATAGACACCGAAGAGAGAGGTCGACGCGAATATCTTCCTTACAGGAATAAAGTCCCTCTAACTGCTAGTTATAGTTTTGAAGTTCTATTTCTTTTAAGAAACCCTTGAATTCCTTCCGTGTGAATTGACAGCATTATATTGAACTTTGGAAAAACGGTATAATGTTATTTATACCACTTTTCCGGATCAAAATTGTTCTCTTATAAGTAAATTTAATGTAATATTTGTAAAACTCTTTTAATATGTGCATTCGATAATGTACATTACATTTATACAATTTCCGGAAAAACGGTATAATGTCGCTTATACCGTTATTCCAGCCACCCCCTCAATTATAACTTACATACTATATTTTCATGTCAATATTTACGTGTCATAGGTTTGAATCATTAAAAAAAATTTTACTATAAAAGAATTCTTGAAAAGGATTCAATCAATTCTAGTGGATAGTCCCCTTAAGAGGTATAAATTAATAAAACATTATATAATTAAAATACCTGTGTATAATTTTAATATTAAACGTGTTAGCTGCTTTGACATGCATCGAAAACCAATTTTGATTCGGGTTTTGATCTCCGCAATTATCTCTGTAAAAAATGATTTCTTTAGCACCATAATCGCTGTTGCATTTTATGAATTTCCACACAAATGATGCAATTTCGATGGACCCACAATTTCCAATAGTCTCATTCCAAAGGTGACATATTCCAATATTGGAGCTGAATTGAAAAATAGTGAAATTACACACCGCTAATTTTGATTTATAATACATCACCGAAACTTGGGATCGTGGGGTGGTTAAAAATTTCTGCAAATCGAAATTTACACAGCACATAGTTGTATCATTATAAGCTCTCTCTGTACTTTCTTTCATCAGTCTTCTCGCTTCCACTTTTTTTTGCAAATGCCTGTCTCGAGCTATCCTTTCTTCTTCTTCTACTGCAGGCTTATTTTCGTAACCTTTACAGAGTGTGCAGCTAAAAGAAAAGCTTATTTTATATTATCAAGACACATATTAATAAGATTTGTTCATTTAGATAAAACATGCATTCCCTCAAATAATAAGTGTTTGCGATTTCCATTTTGAATTGCGCGCGCCCCCATGGTTATCGACCGAGCTCATGCGCGCGTCGCTGCTCTGCCGCGCCGACTGGTACTGTATTCAGGCACGCGCTTGCTCCGGCGATTTGCGCGCCTAAGGTAGCGTCTCTACGCTATCTCCCCCTCTTCCTGTTCACCTCTCGACCAGCTCGGACGCTTCTACACCCGCTCACCAAAACGCTCTTTTCGCTCTGCTTATCCCCAGCTTTTTCATCACCGCATCACTGCACCACCGCACCTGCTCAACTCTCAGAAGATCAGCTCAGGACTCAAGTATCAGCCTACGCTTAAATATCTCAAGTCAATTTTATTTTGAGGTTAAGGTACGCTCATTCCACGTAGGTTTAAAATAAATCAATCACAGCTCAAAACTTGCATGCGTTTATTCAATTCCTCGCCCTCTGTAACTACCGTGATCCTCACGTACACAAAAAATCTCAAACAATAAACTTTATTAATAAATTTGTATAATTTATATATAATATATTTATTTGTATAATTTCTAGAAAGTCACCAAATTAATATAAAGACTTTTTTTAGTACCGTAGGTAGCGTTTTTGGTATTATTATTCTAATGATTAAGAGACTCGGTAGATACCATTTATATACAGGGTGTCAATTAAGTCCCGGGACGGCTGAATATTTTCAGAGGTAAAGTAATTCTGATAAAGGTCAAGGTCATTTCTTAAGTAACTTTCAACGAGGAATCTAATGGTGACATTCACTTTGACCTTGGACTTGACCTTGAAGGTTATTTCAAGGTCAATTTTTTTTTTTTAAATAGGAACCCCCCATTTTTAAGACTGGTAATCGATAGAGCGGGAAATTTTACATTCAGATACGTAATTAAGTCAGAGCTAGTGTTTGAACTTGAGGGTTACTCCAAGGTTATTTACACTCCAGCAAGGTTCTTAGATACCTCTGAATATTTTTGCAAGCGGTAAAGCTATTCCTCGTGTAACTTTCAACGAGGAACTCAATGGTGACCTTATACTTGACCTTGGACGTGACCTTCAAGGTTATTTCAAGGACTCCTATTGTTTTTAATGGAAATCTTCATTTTTTACACTGGCAATCGATAGAGTGGGAAATTTCATTTCGAAAATAGTATTTGACGTGATCTTTAGAAGGTCAAATCAAGGTCAATTTTGGATAAACTGTCAAAACATTGTCGTATTCAAACTTTAGAGGATTTATGAAAGACTAAATGTTTGAAAAAGTTTTGAAACCAACAACATCGACCACCTTGACTTTGAGATCAACTTTGCACATTATTTGGAGGTTCAAGCACTTTTTAAATTAATAACCTTACTATCACCCTTATTCTTACTTTTAGCGTTACCCAGAAACAATGACGTGGACGTAGTAATTCTGTTTCCTTTGGGGTGCTTGATTAACGTGAGTCCCCTTGCCTCTCGCGATTGGTTAGCGTGAGTTGAGGGATCATGAGTTCGGTGTTTCAGGCTTTGACATTTATGTGTCCAACTTCAATCCGGTAGATTTAAAACCCATTAATTAACAAATCCATAAATTGCAAACTCATGAACCCTGAACTCATAATCTTTGAACCCTAAATCAATAAATTTAACACCCATATGGATAATAAACCCAAATACCTACAAATATAAATTCTAAAATTATCCCACAAACCGACAAACCTCCTATTCTTTTTAAACAAGTTCTTTGTATTTTTAGCTCATTTTATAAATTGCGAATAAATTTCTGTGATTTTTTTCTAAGAAGTTTTTTTATTTAATTCTGATTTTTTTTTAAATTTCTTTCTAAACTTTTAAATATTTCTTTTGTAACTGATAGTCCTTATTTTATTATTTGTTAAAAAATTCCTGTCACTGTTCATTTTTTTAACCTTTTCATGAGTTCACAATAAATTTAAGAACAAGTTAAACAAAATTTTTTTTATGTAATAAACATTTTCCTTCATTGTAAACATTTCTTTTTGAACAATTCGTTTTTCTTTGCAATTGATAAGTTTTTAGCTTAGTTTTTGCGGACGAGTCGCTACCACTATTCTTCTTTTTCCTCTGAATAAACAAATTAAAACTAAATTGAAATACATAAATATTCTGACTCGTGTATTATTCATATCTAAATAAAAGTCAATGGCGTATGCTAAACTTTCGACGCGAGAAAGGATAAGTTTATTGATGATGCGTGGTTGGGGAGATCGAGTCCGATCTTACCTCGAAGTTCGTACGTTGTTTAATAACCATTTTCGTAATGAAGACGGACAAACCCCTATCTCAAAATCTACAGTCGAAAGGGTTGTACGGCGATTCGCAGAATTTGGGACTGTCAATGATCTTCAGAGAACTGGTCGCCCACAATCTGTAGCAACTGAGGATAAGCAGATTGAAATTGCTGAAGCATTTATTGAAAATCCACATCTTAGTTTACGTTTCTCATGAAACTGTACGAAAAATTCTGAAAAGCATCAGTTTTCATCCTTATAAAGTCCATTTGGTACAGGAGCTTAATGATGATGATCCTGATCGCCGGATCGAGTTTTGCGAAGCGATGATGAACAGAATAGACGCAGATCCTCAATTTTTATACAATATAGTTTTTTCGGATGAGGCTACTTTCACTTTAAAGGGTGAAGTTAACAGACACAATTGTAGATATTGGTCAGACACAAATTCTGCATGGATGTTGGACAATCACACACAATATCCACACAAGTTGAATGTTTGGGCTGGCATCTTAAACAATACTCTTGTAGGCCCCTTTTTTATCGAGGGTAATCTTACTGCCGCTTCATACGAACAGCTACTTAGGAATCAAATTATACCACGAATTAGAGAGATAGCAGTTGATGATTACGATGAAACGTGGTTTCAGCAGGATGGAGCAGCCCCTCATTTTGGTAGAGATGTTCGAGCATATTTGGATGCTCAGTTTCCTCATAGATGGATTGGAAGAAGGGGTGAAATCGAGTGGCCTGCTAGATCTCCGGATCTGACACCACTCGATTACTTTCTCTGGGGTTACCTTAAGAGTAAAGTTTATGCCACTAAACCGGACAATTTAGATGAACTGCGCAATCGAATTATGCAAGAGGCTGCTAGAATCGATAGAGAAATGATTCGTGATGCTGTAACTCATTTTTACAATCGCCTAGCTTTTTGTCAAGAAGTTGAAGGTTTTCAGTTTGAGCACCGCCGTTAAACTTTGAATCATTAAGTAAAACGCAAAAGACTTTAGCACACCAATCGTGAGAGGCAAGGGGACTCACGTTAATCAAGCACCCCAATCGTGAGAGGCAAGGGGACTCACGTTAATCAAGCACCCCAAAGGAAACAGAACTTACTACGTCCACGTCGTTGTTTCTGGGTAACGCTAAAAGTAAGAATAAGGGCGATAGTAAGGTTATTAATTTAAAAAGTGCTTGAACTTTCAAATAATGTGCAAAGCTGATCTCAAAGTCAAGGTGGTCGATGTTGTTGGTTTCAAAACTTTTTCAAACATTTAGTCTTTCATAAATCCTCTAAAGTTTGAATACGACAATATTTTGACAGTTTATCCAAAATTGACCTTGATTTGACCTTCAAAAGATCACGTCAAATACTATTTTCGAAATGAAATTTCCCACTCTATCGATTGCCAGTGTAAAAAATGAAGATTTCCATTAAAAACGATAGGTGTCCTTGAAATAACCTTGAAGGTCACGTCCAAGGTCAAGTATAAGGTCACCATTGAGTTCCTCGTTGAATGTTACACAAGGAATAGCTTTACCGCTTGCAAAAATATTCAGAGGTATCTAAGAACCTTGCTGGAGTGTAAATAACCTTGGAGTAACCCTCAAGTTCAAACACTAGCTCTGACTTAATTACGTATCTGAATGTAAAATTTCCCGCTCTATCGATTACCAGTCTTAAAAATGGGGGTTCCTATTTAAAAAAAAAACAGTTGACCTTGAAATAACCTTCAAGGTCAAGTCCAAGGTCAAAGTGAATGTCACCATTAGATTCCTCGTTGAAAGTTACTTAAGAAATGACCTTGACCTTTATCAGAATTACTTTACCTCTGAAAATATTCAGCCGTCCCGGGACTTAATTGACACCCTGTATATGTTTTCAATCTAGAAAATCTTCGAAATCTGTGCATTCTGCGCTCACTCAACCCCAGCGTGCACACCCGTAAATGACAGCTAGAACATGCGCGCGAAGCGCACTGATCATACACTAGTCTTTTTAAAAGACTGATGAATCTTGGATGAAATCAACTTTTTTAATTAGTCGAGAAATAATTACGTTGAATAAAAAGTGTGTTTAAGAAATATTCGAGAGTATAACATTCCATGTGAGAAGATAAATTTCTCGCAAGCTGGACAAAATCACGCCAGTGCAAATAGATCTTGTCGCACGTCGAATAAAAAAAAAACAGTTCGATACAAGTATGAGAAGTTTATTTTTTCTCCTCGTGTGACAGTTTTCGTATGAGCGAAGCGAAAAAATCATTTTCAAGACAAATTTTTCCAAATCACCAATAACCATGTAACGGGGTAGATAAACTGCCCGTATACAACCTGCCTAGTACAGGAAAGTCACAGGAAAGCCCTTACACGGAGTCCTTAGAGTAGGAGCGTAAACCGTAGAGAGCTCTCCAGTACAGCTAACCTACCTACCCGAATAAAGGCTAAACACACGCACAATATACGGCACTTTCCCTACACCCTTAATACACTGGCCTAAAACCCTCACAGAATCCCAACCGCACTCCCCATTAAAGTCTCTCGCAGCACTTGAAGCAGATGCGAAGGCGTCTGACAAGGAACCCAAGAAGAAGACTGTGTATGTGTTTATTGGCTGCAGTATTCGAGAAGGAAACTCATCCAAGAAGTACGAACCTAAAGGCGGAAGAGAAACACTAATAAGGGCCAACATCAGGTGAATAGCATATAAATAGCAAGGAGGAAGATAACCATACTAGCACAGCAAGAGGTTAGGTTGACCTACATTTGAAACCGTGAAGACAGCCAGCTGCATGTTGATGGCCTCCTCCAAAGCATCTTACAGGCTCCAGAAGTGTCTCCTGATGATGTTGCTGTTCTGCTGCGGAGACAAAACCATCTCGTACGCTGAAAATACAAGTGCCCCGATCAGCTAACAAGCGGAGGCAGCGGAACAACGGAAGAAATACCAAAGGAGCGAACTGCCAAGAGGTGCCCGGATCTCCTATGTTGGTCCTGCACATGTGTTGTCACGATCTCCTTCGGACGAAATATGCTGGAAGCAAGGCTGACGTGGACAGCTACGTCGAGGCCACAGCTGACAATACGCAACACACTACACTGGCGTTCGTGGAGATCAACGCCAGCGCTGCAAGTGGACAAACTGCGCGGCTCCGCGAGAAGATCGGCGGAGCGCGCGCCCCTGGAGAAGCGAAGGGGCATTCCGTGTGAGGCCACCGAAACTGCAGGACATGTGGACTAGCGAGCGACCAAGAGAGCGGCTACAGAGTGCGGATACCCTCCCTTTGTCTTCCCCATTCTGACGAGGTTGTGCCGTGATTGTGCGTGAGTGCTCGTAGTTAGGTTGGAGTGTCGCGACTCCATATTATTCGCGACTGGCGCCCTTAAGTCCCGTACCGGCTACAGGCATTTTTGTGTGTAAACTCTTAAATCGTTAATAAACGTACTTATTTATTCTTTTGTACAACATCCGTGTATTCCTTAGTACGTCAGCTCTGATCCCTAGCTGAACGTTACAACTATTATAAATTCATTAATTATTATAGTAATGTTAAAATACCAATCGTTTTTAGGAACGTAGAAGTCAAGGTTGAAATCCGTATTAAAAATGTGTCGATAAATATATTCGGAAACAGATTCATCTGAATTTCCTATGTACGTTTTATACAGCTCATACATTTTTGCTATACACAAACCTTCTTCTAAATACTGTTTACTGGTTTTTTTCTCGACAGTAATGACTCTCAACTGTGGGAAAACTGTTGATATGACACTTAACTTTTTGTTTCATTTCCTCAGGAATTGTAAAAGGACGACTGCAGTGTTTTCCTCTTATATCGCCTAGAATGAAACCAGTATCGGGAGCTTTCTTTAATTTATTTTTCGCAGTACGAATCCACTGGTATTTAATCTTATGTACCGGTAAAGAAAAGGTGAAAAATTATTTTTTAGAAATCGACTCAAAAATAAATAAATTCAATGATATCGGTAAAGTAAAAGAGTAGATTAATGGTAAAAAAGTGAAAATTGAAAAATGACTCAAAAATTAAACAGATTTAATTGTATCGCTAAAGCAAAGGAGTATAAACAAAGGGGGAAAAATAAAAAATAGGAGGTTTGAATAACATAATAATAAAAATTATAAAGAAATTTTAAATGCTGTAGAAAAATGTTTAATTGATTTATCTGATTATAATAAAATATTTGGAGCAAAAGAAGTTCTTGCATCAAGAGATTTTTGACATGTTTTACTAATTGTTTCGTTGGGGAATCGAGTTACTGAGAGTTATTGGAAATTATAAAAAATAAGTATTGTCGTGTTCGTGAAAACTTTAAATTAAAATAATAGTGTAACACGGCCGCTATCCGAGGACGCAGGGAGATATTAGCCGCGCCACAAAATTATTTTTCGCGTTCGTTTATCCGTGTGTTCTCCCGACTAGCGTAAACTCGGGTCGCAGGTATCCGGGACCGAAGCCCGGACCTTTGCGCCTCGCGAATGCTGCTCAAAACTCAATGGCGCGGCGCCTTTCGGCACCGCTGGCACCACTAACCACACAAGTGCTTCTATCTCTCCTTAACTCCTTCAGGCTCTTGGACCGCGCTAGAGTCCTAATGATCACCACGTTCACTCTCTCTCAATTGCTCTCACATGCACACTTATTCTCACACGGCGAGGAGTCGCGGCGGAGAAGATTCTCGACGTACTACTCTACCACTCCTTCACACTCTCACGCTGCAAGCAAAGATACGCGCTATTTCACCCACCTTTCTCTCTGTCGACGCAACCTGGCTCCACTCCTTGGAGTTCTCGGGGAGGCCCTTCGAGCTCGCTGATTCCCGGCAGACGACTCGCAACGCTCAGGGAAACGGCGGGTGACTGACAGGCTCCCAAGGTGATCGCTTCGAGGAGGTAGCGGAGGACTCCCTCGCAGCTCACTCAACACTCGGCACGACACTCACGGCACTCTCTCTCTAATGCGCTCGGGTTTCACTCGCGCGTCTGCACGAAGAGGCTGGCAAAACCGAACTGCCCGCTCGCGCGGCGCGAGCCGGCTTCCGCCACTCGGCCGGACCATCGTCCGATGGGGGGGGGGGGGGGAGCCAATCGGGCCCGACGGGCGACGTTGCTCGGCAGGCAGGCGACGAGCGAGCTCAGCCGCCTCGGCCGCCGCCTGACACCTCTGGCTCTACTATGCCTCCTCACTCTCTCTCGCGCTTACGCAGCGACTCCATTCCGAAGCTCTCTCGCTTCCTTTCACGTGCTCTACTGACAGCCTTGTCACAATAGTTTTAAAATAAAATAATGGTTGAAAAAAATTTTGAAATATCTTTAAATTAATGATAGTGAGTTTCCGTTGCAAAAAATCATTTTGTGTTAAAAATGTACGAAATTTATAATGTGCGAAAATTCAACTTCTTAAAAGAAAACAACTTTTTGAAAATTTTTTCTTTTTCATTATATCGGCTGCATTTTTTTTAAGTCTACATCAAGCACTACTAACATTGATGTTGTTCGATTGTTGATGATAAATACAAAAAATCAATCACAAAAACTGGATGTTATTAATAATTCCTAAAGTGTTTAAAAACATTGTTCTGCATACAGATATCATATTATTATATACATCTGAGGAAGGTAACCTGAAATTATAATGAATCATTTCCTTGATAATTCCAGCCTCCTTATTACTCAAATTTTATGTGTTCTTAATAGTAACCGAATTGTTTGTACAATTCCATTGTTTTTCCTTATCGGCCAATTTCCAAAAAGAATCAAAAGTATCTTGTCTATCTACTTCGGTAATTTTTGTAGAACATTTCTTTCTGCATTTATCTGAACAAGCAGCTTTCATTTCTCTGGGTTCTATTGCTACTTCTTTTCGCCTAGTACCCTCTTTCCCTTCTGCTCGTGCCTTTTTTGCTTTTTTATCAATCGTGTTTTCACTATGCATCACTTTTTTTCTTGAGATTTTTATTACTGACTGCTTCCTTTTAACTACTCTTCTTAGAAATTTGTGTCCATTACCGTTATTGGTTTCATTAGAAGGAACATCAGTGTGAGAATCGTTAGATTCACCAACATATAAAATATCTACTTTAAAAAGAAAAAATTGTTATTTTTCTATTTATTACTGCATGCAGTAATGCTAAGTTGTAAAATGATTCAACTCCAAGAAATTTTAAATCATATATGTAAAAACAATTTCTCTTGATGAAACTTTTAGGGATTTACGGGAGCGATATAAGCGATATAAAAATTCGACGAATCATTTTTCGAATCGTTTTAAACATTTTTCAGTAGAGAAGTAATTAAATCCAGTTGACTTTTTCAGAGTTGTGATAGAAATTATGATCTTAACTTTAAAGCTTCAAATGCTATTCTCAAGAATCCGTCAGAGCGTTTTTTTATAGAAGTTCTTTGAAAATTTATTTTTTCAAAAAACACAAAATGATATTCCAAGCACAGTGAAAGTACATCATCGTTCTTATAAAGGGTTAATAAAAAGTATGTGAATAGTACTTAAAAAAAAACATTTATTTCAGGCGATTCGGGGATAAATTAATGGTGTAAGCGTGTTGAAATTAAAAAAAACTGAAAAATATTATTAAATGCATGTTTGATATACAATTTTTCACGTTAACGTCTTTAATTTGCAGGCAATTTTGATAAAAGTAACTACATATCGGCAAAGAAAATACGATTTCCTGTAAAATAATATCAAACTCATGTTAAAGAAATTTATAAATAACTTTCTTATAAAAGGTTAAACAATGATACAAGGAAATAAAACATTTTCAAAAAATATTTAACAAATGTTTGTTTTATAATTTTCACATTGATCCTAACATTTTTTTAAAATCTCTTTCTAACATACAATAATATAATATTATATTGTAAGATTATCACTCATAACCCCTTTTTTAAATGAAAAACAAAATGACGCTATTCAATTGTTCTAAATTATAGGAAAAATAGTATAATAAGCCAATAATAATTCATAATTCAAGAAAGAGTCGTAAATTTGCTAACTTATCAGAGGCAATCAAGGCATTTTTTCCACTTTAACCTTTATAATATTTAATATAATTAATCTAGAATGACCAGAGTGGTACATTTCCAGCACAGATGGAGCATTAACGTCTGGGCCGGAATTGTAAACGGACAAATTGTAAGTATTTTTTAAAAACAAGAATTATTGATTTCTTAATATAATGTCTTTTTTATATTATTCTTATATCATACATTTGGATTGGGCCAGTGTACCTTCCCCCTCGTTTGAATGGGGCGGCATATCTCCAGTTTATGAGGGACCAGCTGCCAGGATTGCTGGAGAATTTGGAGTTGCAGCGCCGTCAAAACATGCTCTTTCAGCACGATGGCGCTGCTCCGCATTTTACGCGGGATGTGAGGGACCACCTCGATATGGTGTTTCCGGATCGGTGGATTGGCCGCGGAAGACCCATTCACTGGCCTGCAGGAGCTCCTGATATAACCCCATTAGATTACTTTCTGTGGGGTTATATTAAGGAGATCGTATACAAGAAGAATTGGTGCTGGAACGTGATGGACGGCACGTCAAACAATTTGTTTGATTTTTAGTAATTTTTTTAACAGCCCTTTTCAGGGCTACTATAAATAACGCTGGCAGATGATTCGTTTGTCAAAAAGAAGAGGGGGTTTTAGTGTGTAGTACCAGTGCAGACTGGTAGAGTTACACACGCGAAGGAAGCCCGATGCTTCCCTTAGTCCCTTAGTCAGATATCAAATAAAAAAGAAACGTAACAAACTCTATCTTTTTGACCGGTGTTTACACTATTTTATTAATGAAGAAAAACTTAAAACTCATGAGATGGACTGTTCAAAAGTAAATAGATGTGCAATTGAAATTCCTACAAATAATATTCTTAAATTCAAAAATTTCAATAACGGAGAAAAAAAAATTCCACTTATTATACAGGGTGTTCGAAATGTTCCGGACCCCCCACTTATAACATAAAGTAAGCATTTTGGAAAAAAATGTTAAATACAAAAGTTGTTAAGTTTTGAAGGTTGAACTAAATGATGACCTTGGATTTGTTATTGGTTATCATTTTCAAGGTAATTTAAAGGTCATCTTCAGTTTTTTAAATAGGGACCCCTATTTTTTATTTTAGATTCTGAAAGAGCACAAAATTTTACATCTGGATATGTACCCACGTTATGGCTCAAAATGACCTACAGAGGTCATTTAGTGGTTAAATGATTATTTAGTAGCAGAAAGCCAAGAAATCCCGATTATTAAGAACTTTGAGCTTATCTGACCAATACTAAAGTAATTTGATTTTGCAAGACAAACTTTATGGTGGCGTTAAATTGACATTGCCCATGATTTTCAAGGTCATTTGAAGGTTAACTTTAGTTTTCCAAATTAAGCCTCCTAGTTGTAATTCTCCATTTTGCACCAGCGCTAAATTCTGCATTAGGATTGTAGAAGGTGTAATTGACACTGGCGTAAAATAAGCCTTAGGCCAGACAACCACATAACTCGGGCGAGAAAATGATAAATAAAAAAATGTCTAATCAAAATAAGCCTTAGGCCCAACAACTACATACCTCGGGGGGGAAAATGATAAATAAAAAAATGTCTAATCAAAATAAGCCTTAGGCCCAACAACTACATACCTCGGGGGAGAAAATGATAAATAAAAAAATGTCTAATCAAAATGAGCCTTATTGCTCAGGCACGGGAGGTACAACTAATTAAGTTAACATCATGGGTGATCCAGCCAACTAAGGCAAGACCATCGGCGGCCCAGCCTACTAAGACAAGAACACTAGCGGCCCAGTCAGCTAAGGCAGGACTATCGGCGGCCCAGCTAACTAAATCAAGACAGTGGACTATTCGCCCAAACTGAATTTTTTTAAAATGTCGTTGACAGGAACTTTTTACAACAACTGTTCAAATTGTTGCCCATTAACAGTTTGGCAATGTGCTAACCGATTGTAAAAGGCTGCAACAACATTTCGCAAGATTTGCTGAGGTATCAAGTCTATTTCATCAGTGATTCTTTGGCGTAATTCATCCAAGTCACGTGGTTTTATAACATAAACTTTATCCTTCAAGTATCCCCAAAGGAAGTAATCAGGCGTTAGGTCTGGGGACCGTGTGCAGGAGCACCATCCTGTTGGAAGTAAATTTCGTCCAGATTTCCACCCGTTAAATTCCGTATAGCAGGTATAATTTGGTCTCGAAGCATGTTTTCATACATTGCAGCATTTAAATTACCTTCAATAAAGAAAGGGCCAAGTACTCTTCCATTAAATATGTCAGCCCAAACATTTACTTTTTCAGGATGTTGCGTGTGGTCCGCTCTCATTCAATGTGGATTGATGTTACTCCAGTATCGACAATTATGTCTGTTCACTGTTCCGCTTAACTCAAACGTGGCTTCATCAGAGAAAACAATGTTATTGAGGAGCAAAGGATCATCAGATATCATTTGCATCATTACATCACAAAACTCTACCCTTCTATCAAAATCATCTTCAGATAATTCCTGTACCAACTTTAATTTGAAAGGATGCCATTTGTTGAGTTTCAAAATTTTGTGCACAGATGCAGCTCCCATTTCATGCTGTTGTGCACAACGTCTGATGCTGCAATGGGGGTCCTCAATAAATGATTGTAATACGTCTAAGCTCTTTTCATCATTAGACGATGATTTGGATCTACCCGATTTAGGACGATCTTTAATACCACCTGTCTCTTCAAAACGTCTAATTGTACGAATTACGGTACTTTTTGAAATAGGGTTGTTTTCTTCAACTCTGAATGTTTCATTGAATAAACGCTGTACCCGTTTGTAACCTCTCTCTTGATCACCCCACCCTCGCATCATCAACAAAGATATTCTTTCTCGTTCAGTAAGATGTGCCATTTTTCACTACGATTAAAAGTACAATTATTGAAAATTAATACAATTATCTGAATTTCGAAGTAAGAGAACTTCACTTAACTCTTGAAAACAGAAAAGTAAATAGGAGTAAACAATTGTTAATTAACAATTATAAATGAACTGATTCCTAAAAAGAATAGTGAGCAAAATCTTCTAAGGTACAAGTAACGATCCTGAAAATGCTATGAATCATGCGTAGAAACTCGTACCCCTTGCAAAAAATTATTGCAATAAAAACTGTTCATGTAAAACGGTTAGATTATTTTGCTTTTGAAATTAATAACCCCCAAGTGTTCTATGTAGATCATTTCGAGCCATGACGTGGATATTTTACATATCTCCAGACCTAAAATTTAATGCTCCTCCAGAATCCGGAATACAAAATGAGTCCCTTTTTAATAAGCTGAAGATAACTTTCAAATGACCTTTGTGACGTTGCATTTGCACGTCTTAACGCGTGAGTGATTCGGCTCTCTCTCTCGGAGGGTCTCAAGGGCTGAGAAGGCGTCGACGTTAAATAAATTATTTAACGTCGAGCTTCTCTGCACACTGTAGGCCCACCAAAGTGACAGGTGTGGAGCGGACGACGCGCCACCGCACCTGCCAGCCATGCGTGCGAGAGAGAGAGAGCACGTGCGAGGATGCCGCCTGAGCCTAGCCAGGCCGCCGGGACTTCGTCGAGGCCGCGCCGCAGGGAGGCGGCCGCACCAAAGCACAGCCGACGGAGCGGAGCAGCTGACGAGGCGCATCGCGACGGCTGGCGACGAGGCAACGGCGACGGCTTGACGACGCGGCGAGGCCACGAGGACCAGCTGACCGGCGCCGCCATGATGCTGACCACCGGCGACGCGAACGCCGCCCTGGCGACATCCCCACACATACACATACACGCACACTGTCACACACAACACCCGCGACTACAACGACGCGCCGCGACTCCCCCAGGGTGCGCCGCGCACCTGGGGAAGCATACACTCGGTCCGCGCGCAGCACGTGGTCGAGCGCGGACCATGCGTACGAGTGCGAGAGAGAAAGCGCGCGTACACGAGTTGGCGCGCGAGTCGAGGCGGCGCGCACGTGTAGGTGCGAGAGAGACGGAGCGAGTAGGCGAGTAGGCGCGCGAGTCGAGGTGGCGCGCGCGTATCAGCGCGAGAGAGAGAACGAGGTGTGCGAGAGAGAGGGAAGATCGGCGAAGCGTAGAGCGAAAGAGAGCGGCCCGACTACGCGCGTGACGTCACTGGCGCTGCTCGACGAGCTCGGCGAGTCGAGCAGGCGGCCAACTTTCGCGCGAAAATTATGTAGCGCCGCGCTCGATCTTAACTCGCGCTCGCGCTGGCGCTTAGCGATTTTTGAGTGGCTGCGCTGCCGTTGCGCAGCCAATCGTCGCTCGTATCGTCGATGCGGGCGGAAACGAGTCGACGAGGCGACCCTTGAGGGAGAACGAATATAGGAAGTACGCGAGAGAAAGTGAGATGGAAAAAGGGCTGGCGTCGCGGAAGTGTTCGTCGCCGCGACGCTACGCCATTCAGCCGAAAGCTCGTGTAGCGGTCGGACGTAAAATTCCGCCGAAAGCTCACATAGAAGCCGGACGCACTTTACGAGTTTTTTTTGAAGTTAGCTAGTAGTGAGGAGTAGTAGTAGGTGGAGATCAGGATAGTTAGGACGAAAGAGTTTTGGAGACGGTGAGCCCCGCGCAACCCATAATCTCTCTTTTCCCCCTTTACTATTGTAATTCCCCTCCGAAAGTCCCGCGAAATAAAACCGCGCCGCGCACACATACAACAAACCACAAGTGTATTCCCCCAAGCCAGGAGGCAATATATTTATTAGAAAAAGATCACTAGATTTCGTGTTTAATTTCTGAATGTGGGTTGTGCTGTGAGGTGGTGGTTTTGAAGCTGATTCTCATCAATTCGCGAGTGCACCGGCTACCTCGAGCGAGTAGCCGAATCCGCGTCGTCATCGGAGCGTGCAGCAAACGCCACGTGCATGCGTGCGTGAACGTGGTAGTCTCGGGAAGACCCCCCCCCAACCCTGGGAAAAAGAATCTCAACCGGAGCGAGGAGTTCGTGATCCGGCGGCGTCTTCAAGGCGCCTGGCGCTCAACAAATTTGGAGTAGTAGGTAGCGTGTAGAATTCCCCTTTAGGTTATAGGTTGTGGAGCAGCAGGAGAGGAGACGCAGCCAAGCAGAAATCCCTTTGTGTAGGAGTGTAGAAGCCGTGTGTCGAAGTAGCAGTAGAGAGAGAAAGCCGTGTGTGTAAAAGGAGAAGAAACCAAAAAAACATTACCAGCCAACAAGGGAAAAGGGCGAAGCGGAACGGGGGAACGCACCCCAAGTAACCCGTTTTCCCCTTTGTGACTGGGAGGGAGGTGTAAACCCCGGCCTCCACCATTTTTCCCTATCACAAAGTGGCGCCCAACCATAGCTCCCAGACCACGCTGCCGAGACGACGCGCTGCCATCTTGGAAGCCAACAATTTTTCGCCACGTGTTCGTTTTATCTTGTGTTCGATTTTTTAGGTTAGGAAGTGAGAGTTGTGTGTTGTCTTGTTTTATTCTTTCCCTTTCAGAAAATTTGGAAGTGTCGACCAGGAAAATTGCAGAAAATCTCCCGCGTACAATTTTTGTAAATTCTGTTGCGTGTTGTAGAAAATTTTCTTCGTTTCAGTGAAAATTTTGAAAATTCAGTTTTCGACGGATTTCAACAGAAGAAGGTCTAACAACGCTGAAAAAAATAGGATTTTCGAATTTCTAATTGTGGGAAAAATTTTCATAGTCATTTTCCGGAACAAAAATTCAAAGTTGAGATTGAGGAAGAATTAGATCCAGGACAACTCAGAGGACGAGGGAAAAGTAGAATTTCGAGTTTTCTCCTGTGGAAAAATTTTCTATAGACAATTTTCCGGAAAATTATAGAAATTGGATTTTCAACGGAAATTGGCAGATTTCAACCCACAGAATCAAGGAAAATTAGCTATTTGAAATTCCCTCTGTTGGAAGATTTTTTATGGAGAAAAGAAGATCCCCAAAATTTTTTCCCCGCGTATAACCCCGTGTATAGCCCCTGAACGCCCATTTGAGTAAGCGAGTGTGGCATTTCTAAAAATTTATATTATTTTATTTATTAAAATTTTATTTATTTTTATATTTATTGTGGGGTTGCCCAGACGGCCCGATTTTTAAATTTGGAATCGGCCTGCCTTGGCGAACTTACACATATAAATCCCAGCGCATACAGGTCGTCGGTTGCCAGTAGGAAAAATACAATTTATCATTTTTTTTTCTCCCCTTTTGTCAGTTTTTCAGGAAGATTTTGGAGTAGATTTAAGAAGATTGAAAGCAATTTATTTTGTCTTTTCTCCTTTATTTTAGGAAGATCAAGTACGGTAATCGCCAGATTTCTCAATTTATTTATTCTGAATTATATCTATCCGTCAAAATTGACGAAGGGCAACCGACACCGCTGAGAATCTCCACTCTTCGCTACGTGACGCGATTGAAATATTATCAGTTAGCTTTCAGTAATTCGCGTGCTCCCGCGGATCCAAAAACCCAGTTTAAAGACTCCGGAGTCTCGCATTTACAGAGCTTAACGAATAGTATCCCCGCGCCCCGCGAAATGGAGATTGACGCGTCGACTAGTATTTGCGCAAAATGGGTGAAGAAGAACGTAAGGGGAAATGACGAGATTAAAAGAGAATATAGACGGATTAGTCAATTACGACCCGCGCCCTTGATTAGAGAGTTAGTTCACGCAGGATTAAATATAGAAGGATCGACGACGACGTTAAGAGACAGATTGTTGAGAGCAAAATGCAGGGAGGAAATGAAGATTAAAGATGTCCCGTGGAATATAGAAAATGATGAAGTAGAAGAAGAAGAGGTTGAGGAGGATGCAGAGAGCGAAGAAGAAGGAGCGATAGGACCAAAAACAAATATCGAATTGGAGGAGAGACTGCAAAGGGTACAGATTAACCCCACAGTACCGACTATGGTAGCTACAACGATGACGACGACCAGCACGATAGTTACAACAAGCGGTGCAGCACAAGCGCATATCCAGCCGACAGCCCCAAGGACGACAACGAGTTTGGCATCAGGAATTCGGGAATGGCCGTTTGACATACCAACACCAATTCCAATTGCTTGGCCAAGTCGAAGAAGTATGGGACATAGTACGGCAAGGTTTCAATTCGAAGAAAGTAGACATCGACCTAGCCATCTAGTGGAAAATGTGCCGACGCCACCGACACCGCAGTTGGACTATGCTGATCAAGTATCGACAAGTGGATTATCCATAGAAATGGAAGAATTAATCCAACAGCCAGCAACCACAGTCAGTCTGAGGGTGAATCAGCAAGGAGGAGCAGTACCCAAGCGAACGGTTAAGGAGTCTGAAGAAACAAACGGAAGAAAAAACGAGATAGAGACGTTAGGCCCCCTAGAACCCCGCGACCCACAGAAAACCAACCCTCAGCATCCCCTTTTACCCCGCGTACCCCGCGAGCAATTGTCAATCCCCGCGACAATACCCGCGAACAACCCCGCGACAAACCATGCACTAGACAGAGAAGAAGTAGATCCCCAACCCAGAAGAGAAGTAGAGAAACACGGTGATAACAACACGGCGAAAAATGAAAAAGAAAATAGGCTGACAAGAGGCAGAAGTAGAAGTAGAGAAGATAGAAGAGATGTGAGAAGAAATCCCCATAATCCCCCCAGAAGTAGAAGCAGAGAAGATAGAAGAGATGTGAGAAGAAATCCCATAATTCCCCCAGAAGTAGAAGCAGAGAAGATAGAAGAGATGTGAGAAGAGATCCCCATAATTCCCCCAGAAGAGGAAGTAAAGATGTTCGTGATGAAAGAAGAATTACCCGACAGTCCCCCAAGAGAAGTCGTAGCAGAGATTCGAGAGGAGGTAGGAGAAGTATTTACGAACCCCACAGAAGTCGTAGCAGAGATTCGAGAGGAGGTAGGAGAAGTATTTACGAACCCCACAGAAGTCGGAGTAGAGATTCGAGAGGAAGTAGGAGAAGCTATCGCGAATCCCAGAGAAGTCGGAGTAGAGATTCGAGAGGAAGTAGGAGAAAGCTATCGCGAATCCCAGAGAAGTCGGAGTAGAGATTCGAGAGGAAGTAGATGAAGTCATCGAGAGCGAAGAAGTCACAGTAGAGATGCGAGTGAAGATATTAGGTCCCGATTGTCCCGCAGAAGTTGGAGTAGGAGCTCCCATGGAAGTAGAGAGAGAAGTCCCAGATTGAGGTTGCAGAGAAGATTTAGAGTAAGAGCGGATAGCAGAGAGGATGAACGTAGAGATTATAGAGATAGGCGTGATAGGAGGAGAAGCAGGAGTGATGAGAGAGGACACGAACGGCATGGTGACGGGAGAAGACGCGACGGCCAGTCTGGATATGAAGATCTCCAAACTGTTCCAAACGTGGCGAATCACGTATAACGGCGAAGGCCACGGAGCAGCGGAGGAGTATTTATTAAAGCTGGAAGACTGTAAGGACAGCCACCGGCTATCAGACGAAGGAATGCTGCGAGCAATCCCGTGCACCTTGACGGAGAAGGCGTGCCAGTGGTTTAGGACGGTGAAGAGGGAAATAAGAACCTGGAGAGAATTCAGGAGGGAATTCAAACACCAGTATATGGTGGAGCGGGCGGATGAGGACATCTTGATGGATGCACGTGCGAGAACGCAGGGCGAAGGAGAGGGAATCGCCGCGTTCATAACAGCATTAAAATCCATCTTTCACCTCTGTAGACGTCCTCCCTCCAGAAGAGAACAGGTCAGCATAGCGCTGAAAAACTTACGCCCTGACTACCAGATCCGATTTAGGGATTATGTTTTCGATGATTTCTCAGACATCCACGCCTTAGGCAGAATTTACGAGAAGGAAAAGGAAAATATAGCCCGATTTAGACCACCACCGCCCCTGAAAAGTCGTCGTCAGTCCCAGGAGGTGCGTTTATTCCCCCTAAGAAGACGGAGAAGGTTGCGGCAGTAGAGGAAGAGAAGAAGCAGACCCAGAAGAATGCCCCGAAGAAAAGAAAAACAACGCAAGAGAAGGGTAATAACGGGAATGGAGGTGAGGCTCAAGAAGTTGCAGCAGCAGCGAGCCAAACCCCCGCTGCGCAGGTAGTGATCCCAGCGCCACGAGTACTCCCATGCAGTATGCAACAGTGGCAGCAGCACCTCCACCAGTGCAGCGAACGTTTCAAAGACAACAGTCAAACGAACAACCGCAGCAAGGTGGCAAGGTGCCAGGATACATTGGAGCATGCTTTACATGCGGTAATGTAGGGCACAGAGCCTCCAATTGTCCGCGCACAAAATGTTTTACATGCGGAGAATTCGGACACCGATCACGTGAATGCCAGAGGAATGTTAAGCAGGGCATAGCGTGTCAGGTGTGTGGCACAGAAGGGGTTACCTTTTTTCAGTGCGTCCGTTTGTGCCCCAATTGCCAAGATGTTGGGAAACGGCAGCAGG